>OY282587.1:40237600-40398336 GCA_958298965.1 Chrysolina haemoptera | reverse complement strand
TCGGTACACCAGGGTTTTTAGGCATCTTAGTCCTGCCCCAGCTGGCCCAGCCCAATGAATTATAATACACTGTATAACTAATATTTCCCCACAAATGAAGCAGCGACTTACAGTAAAAGTCAGTCGCAGCGCCACCCGCAGGGAAACCACTAAGCAATGCTCGGAGCAAAGGCACCAGGAAGTGAACAGAGTTCGAGAATTTTTGCCGGAGATTATCAAATAAATGAAATGGTAAAATCGACAATGTCGAAGTACCCTTCTCTGACGAGCGGCAAGAGGCCCGAAACGCGTCTGCAGGTGGTCTTCCCCAGCCAAATGAAGGATAATTTGCTGTATAATTACAATAAGCAACTGGGTCTTCTTGGAAGAACGTTGCACAAATATCTATCAGATGTAATTCAATGTAAGTCGTGGTATTAGCCAGGGAAGTAGTTGTTTTCTGTCAGATGTTTGCCTCATATTTTCTACATGGTGGAAATATTTGGAGAGAAGGGTACTTCGACATTGTCTTTGACTATTTTATATTTCATACTCTTCGGCAAAAATTCTCGAACTATAAAATATCTGCTGAATTTATGAAGTCACCCCTGTTATTAAGTTGATTTATCATGACTAAAGATATACCCTTGCCGTTGCGGAAGGACTGACTAATACACTGACGGGAAGAATAGAAACGAAGCCTGTACGTATGGGATGGTATATGTGTAATATAAGGTTGAAGTGAGGAGTGTTTGATTCCACCTAATCACCAACCACAGAACTAGACAGTACATTATTGGCGACGAAGCTAAGTGCACCAAGAAACATACAGTGCGCTTCATAAGTGTTATCCCTCCATATTTAACTCGTTACTGGAGTCTTGTTAGGAAAATCGCCGAGACACGTTGATTTTTGATTTTCAAAATGTATATTTTGTATGAATAGTTCACCCCTAAGTACATCCCTTACTGGAGGGGAGCAACAAAGGGGGTTTTGTTCTCTATTCAACCGCACTTCCAAACGTTTGCTGTTGAAATTAAATTGGTCCAACCAAAGCTTTACGAAGGGGTAGAAGGACAACACCAATTTTATTTTTAAATTCCGGCTTTGTAATTCAGATTTTCATTATTCTGACTCAGTTTATTGGAATTCCGACTCAATTTAACAAGGAGTTTTATAATTCCAATTTGGTATATTGGAATTCCGCTTGGTAGATATCCAGAATTTCGACTTATTAACTCGGAATTCTATAAGTAGGACTTGGTATCTCGGCAGTCCGACTAGTAGGTATCTCGCAATTCTGACTTACTAACTCGGAAATCTATTAGTCCGGCTTAGTTAGTAATTTTGACTTGGTGGGTATCTCAGATTTCCAACTTACTTATTCGGATTTTATAAGTCGGACCCAGTACCTCAGAATTCCGACAGAGGGTATTACGCAATTCCGAGTTACTAACTCGGAATTCTTATAAGTCGGACTAAGTATCTCGTCATTCCGACTTAGTAGGTATCTCGCAATTCCGACTTACTAATTCGGAATTCTATAAGTTCGATTTAGTAGGTATCTCGAAATTCCGACTTAGTAGATATCTCGGATTTTCAACTTACTAACTCGGATTTCTATAAGTTCGATTTAGTAGGTATCTCGAAATTCCGACTTAGTAGGTATCTCGGATTTCCGGATTTCTAGAAATCGGACTTAGTATGTATCTCGCAATTCTGAATTACTAAGTCGGAATTCTATAAATCAGATATCAGGGATACTAAGTTTGAGTTATAAAATTCCGAGTTAGTGAGTTGGAAACTAAGTCGAAATTTGGAAAATAAAAATGGTGTGACCCTTCTACGTCTTCGTAAAGCTCCCTCTAATTGCAAATTTGCAAATTAATTTTTGAAACAAATCTACTTACTTGTCCATATACTGTGTTAACCTAACGTACGCAATACACGCCGCATCATCGCCTAATAAGTGTACATGTGGATTAAGAATTGTTGTATTCACAGCTTTACAGTTTTTGCCAAGAACTGAAAAACATAAATTACATAAATATGCACTGATGATTACTTCAGACTCTACTCACCATTATCAAAATAGAATTTATGGAAATCCATTCCTTCCACTAAGTTACCCATCGCTTCCGGTTCGAATGCTGTTAGATGTGGATCACATATTTTTCTGTAAAAAAGGTATTTTCAGTAAATAAGTAAGTATCAACCTTTTTGTGGAAAACAGACAATAGCCAAGTATTTCTTTATCAAAGGAAGAAAATAAAGCATTTCCGACCCGAGTATTTTTTATGCCGACGCGGTTTTCGCTTTTAAATTCAAATATGAGGTAGGTATGTTGAATAAGAACAATTTTTGCCAAAAATCAAGTAGACAATAGCTATTTGTATTTCAAGGAAGGAAAAGGCACTTTACTCCTATGTAATACATATGATTTTTCCTCCTACCCACTAAATATAGCTATTTGTATTACTAGGGAGGAAAGTGCCTCTTTTCCTCCCGCAGTAAACATCCAAGGAAGGAATAGGCACTTTATTACTCCCATGTAATACATATGATTTTTCCTCCTATCCACTTAATGAACCTTTTTTTAAAACGCATCTCAACTGCTTTTGTCTAAAACAGACCTATACTTGCATGATGGAAACTATAGACAATATACAGTCATGTCCATTTGTGAACCTGCGGTGGTGCAATGGCTATCGTCTTGGGCTTGTAATCCGAAGGTCCCCGGTTCAGCTACGGGCAATTGCAACTTTTTTGTTTTAAGAACATTATTTTACTTTTTTCTTGTTAGTGATTTGAATTATTGGACATTCAGATAGCTTATACATTTCGGATTGCTATTGAGTGATTTTCTCATATGTAATGTTATGTGCCTATTTGAATGAAGTGTCGATCATTTTTTTTTCTAAAAGCTGCGCTTGTAGAAAAAATAATGTGTGTATTTCGAGCACAAAGTGTCATTGTCGTTCTCCAAAGAATAATGTTTTTGACGAGCGACAATCAATCACTTTGCGCTCTAAATACACAAATAGCTATTAAAGAACTAACAACTTACTTGAAATGAGGGGGAGGAAAAGTATGAGTTTCCTCCCTGATTTTTTTTTATAAGTTAGTTATTTTTTTTCTTCTGTTATAGATATAAATTATTGGATATGTGGATAGCTTATCCATTTGGGATTGAGATTCAGTGTTAATTTTCTCATAGGCAATAATGTGCCTATATTGAATGAATTGTCAATCATTTTTTCCTCCCTAAGGAGGAATAATACTTTTTCTCCCTTAAGGGAGAAAAAGTATGAGGTGCCTCCCTGATTTGAGGGAGGAAAGTGTGTACTTCCTATAGGGGTAGCAGGAAAACATTAATACAAGTAAAATAACTGATCAACAATGAAGTGAAGGAACAGAGACACAAGTGTTGTTCATTATTTGAATAATCGTTTTTTTTTACTTCTTCGCCCGTGTATGTGTGTGTGTGTGTGTATGTGTCAGATGGGTTCAAATCTTGCAAGCTGAATTAGAACAACTTCGTCTTATCATATAGAGTTAAAATTTCGCAAGTTGGTTCAGTTCCGATGACAATACATTATTGTCAAAAAAATTGTCCCCCCTGCCCCTCGAAAGCTAGATAGAGAAGCGTAGGGTTTCGAACCGTCAAAAATTACCGGCGAAGAAAAAATTCGGTTCGAGGGCTCATCTTCCCCACTCTTTTCGAATAAAGTTGTAAAACTAGAGAGATTAAAATCTAAAAAATCCGTGATAATAATAAAAAATGTCTGACCATCGAGTTATATAGTTTAGAAAAATTTGACTCCCTTTCCCCCCTCTAAAACTTGATAAAGAACGTGTATGAATTCGGAAAAATTTCTTGAGATATTACGATGAAAAAAATGTCTGTCGGTGGTCTCGCACACCTCCCCTCTGTTCAAAAAAAGTTCCGAAAATCTGTGAAATCAAATTCGGAAAAATCCATGAAAATAGTGAAAAATATCTGACCTTTGAATAATATAGTTTCAAAAAAAAATTCAGATAAAAATCGGAATAATATGTAAATATGATGAAAAATATAATAACCGTGGAATAATAAGAATGTTTATCTCCCTGCCCCCCTTCCTGCTCGAAATAATTAGGTTACCTGCATGCTTTCTAATTGACCATGTTCACAGTCGCCATTGTCATACGACAATTCCAAGTATCCATTGTTACCAACGGTTAAAAATATAATGTATCTGTATGAAGACCGCGAAAATCAAGAATGTTTTATTTGGTGCATATTTCACATGCTAATTTTATGAGTTTCAGAAAAATGTAACAATATTATGTATGGCCATATTGCCATACATCCGGTTGGCAATATGACCAGTTGCACCTATTTTTTATATTACTCATATTTTTGTAATGGTCAATACGGTTGACTTTTGATTATTTACAATATCTGCCTAATAATGTAGTTTATACTATAGCTTATCCAAAATTTTAGAAAGTTCAAACATCATGATGTAAAAAAATTAAACGTCTTAGCATGGCCATATTGGCTGCCTGTACCTCAGTTGAAATTTTAAAATAAATCAATGATGAACCTACTCATAAAAGAGTTACAATATGATACAGTCTAAGAGCCGAAGAGAGGTCGACCTTCACCGTTCTGATAAAAGGATGAAACGTACTTTTTATAAAGTTTCATAAATAGAGGAACACGCTTAAAATGGATTGCCTATCAAAATCAGATTATATACAGTGAGTTTCAAAAATTTGCACCATATGGAAAACTTTTTTATTATCGATTTGTCAGAAAATTTTATTCTTCATAAAAATCAGTGCATTGCAGAATACTTGCATATGAGTTGTTGAAATTTCAAATTTCCAAACGGTGTACAGAGGGAACAAAACAGAGGATTTTTGATCAAGTGTAAACTACCCCTTATTATTGACATCATCAAAAAGTTCATTCAAGGAGGTTGTTCAAAATTGAAAACACTATTGAAATTTGAAATCACGCCAGCGTAGTTTACTCTTGATTAAAATTCCATTTTTTTGTTCCCCCCTGTACACCGTTTGGAAATTTGAAATTTTGACAAATCACATGCAAGTATTCTGCAATGCACTAATTTTTATGAAGAATAAAATTTTCTGACAAATCGATAATAAAAAAGTTTTCCATATGGTGCAAATTTTTGAAACTCACTGTATATTTATTTTCAATTTTTTTTTATTTTAGACATAATACATCCAACAGGTCTAGTTACAGGAGTATATAATAAGACAAAGAAAAAATAAAAATTAATGTTTAAAGAGTGAGAGAAGTGGAAACTATAAAAATAGAGAAAGCGATAGAAAAAACTTCTAACAATAAAAAATTAACTAGTTCGGTAGGAGAGTATACAGTTGCTTTCTAAATTGAGTAATATTGGAAAAGAAAACATCAACCGAAGGTACATTATTTAAGCTTCTACACATAGATGTAATTGGACTATGAAAGTGGTGTTGTGAATTCGGTACATCTATTCTGAAAAACTGTTTTGATCTAGACGAAGTATGGGGTACATTGAAATTGAGTAGGGATAGTAGGGACGTTGAGTCAATGTAATTGTTGATCAGTTTATATGCGAATATTATGACCGCTATCTCCCTACGTTTTCTCAAACTAACAAATTCAAACTCATCCAACAGTAAATCATCCTCGTAGTGACGTTCCGGATAAATGTTGTGTTTCTTGAAAAACATAAACTTGAGAATTTTTTTCTGGACTGCCTCTAGGGCTGATATATATTTGAAATGGCTTGGGTTCCGTATTGCACTGCAATACTCCAATTTGCTACGTACTAAGCAATAATAGACAGACTTGATTGCTTTGAGACTCGTAAATTCCTTACAATTACGTATCAAAAAACCCATAGACTTATTGGCATTGGTTATAATTTTTTCGATGTGTTGATTGAATGTTAGCTTGTTATCAAATATTACTCCCAAATCCTTGCATTCGCTTACCCGACTTAGTCTACAGTTATCTATCATATAATCGAATTTAATAGAGGAGATTTTCCTAGAATAGCTCATGACCTTACATTTATTAATGTTCAGTGGTAATTTATTTGTTGAACACCACTCGAGTAGGGTATCTAGGTCATTTTGTAGCCGAAGGCAATCAGTGATATTTGTGATTTCTGCATAAATTTTCATATTATCTGCGAAAAGAAGTTTACTCGAATGGATTGTATCGCAAATATCATTAATAAATAAAATGAACAGAAGAGGCCCCAAATTAGATCCTTGAGGTACCCCTGATTGAGCTATGAAAGTTGCTGATTGCACACCTTCATAGTCCACAAATAATTGTCTATTATTTAGGAATGATTTCAATAACATTTGGATGCTAGTAGATATACCAAATTTTCCCAATTTATGCAAAAGTTGTTTATGCGATACCTTGTCAAACGCTTTGCTAAAATCAGTATATATCACGTCTACTTGATGATGATTATCGAGTGAATTTGATAAGTATTGTGTGAACGTGAAAAGGTTCGACAGTGTGCTTCTCGATCTTACAAAACCATGTTGGAACTCTCATAAAGAGTTACAAACGTGTGAATATATGAAATCGAAGAGAGTAATTTCAAATAATTTCGAAAAAACTGAGATGAGTGCAATAGGCCTATAATTGAGAATATTTCTAGATTTGAATACTGGGCAGATACGGGATATTTTCCAGACGGAAGGAAATGTTTCGGTTTTCAGAATAAGATTGAAAATCATTAGCAAAGGCCGGCAAAGGATTTTAACATGAGATTTAACTAATTTAGTAGGGATATTATCAGGACCGCATGTCAGTTTATTTTTAATTTTTTCGCTGCCGCGAAAATGTGGTTTTCTGAAATACCCTTGATATGTAGATAATGACTGGAACTCCCGGTGTGTGCAGAAATAGTGTTATCATTCAAGGAGGAAGTACAGGACTCATAAACACTACTTACTGAAGTGTTTTGCGAAAGCATTTACGATGGTTTGTGAAGTCGTTAGTTTTTCTTTATTGTGGAACATGAGCCCAGGGATACGGGATTTAATTTCTTAAAATTCAGAAACGACCAGAATTCACGGGGGTTACTTGCCAAATTATTTTCAGATTTTTTAATGAATTCTGAATAAGCCAGTGCTATCTCTTGTTTTACAATTCGTCTCATATGTCTGTAACGTGTTAAATAAAAATGATATTTGCACTTTCTATACATTTTGCAAAAATGATGTTTTTTTATATAGTCTGGACCACATTTTGATAGGCAATCCATTTTAAGCGTGTTCCTCTATTTATGAAACTTTATAAAAAGTACGTTTCATCCTTTTATCAGAACGGTGAAGGCCGACCTCTCTGCGGCTCTTAGACCATATCATATTGTAACTCTTTTTTGAGTAGGTTCATCATTGATTTATTTTATGGCCATGCTAAGACGTTTCATTTTTTTACATCATGATGTTTGAACTTTCCAAAATTTTGGATAAGCTATAGTATAAATTACATCCTTACTAGAAGTTTGAAAAAAAAAACACTTACGTATATGCTTCAAAATCCCCAGTATTAATCGCTTCTATCAGTTGTTCAGTCATCTTAATGATTTCTTGTCGTCGAGCTGCGAAAACACAATAATTAGCATTTCAGTTTAGATGAATTACACACCAGTGACCAATAAACATCTAGAAGAACTACACAGAGCACCAAGTACCACTGGTTTATACATGGAAAATACAGTAGTTACTCCCAGAAACCATGCACAACTTTGAATACAGTATCATATTATACAACGTTTCGATATAAAAGCCCAAATACAATGCTCTAAATGGATAGTAAATGTCGAGAGTACAACACGGGAAAAAGGAAGAACAGCAGAAAAATAATTGATCATTCAATTTGAATACATTGTAAGGAATAACAAACAGGCCGTAGATCAAGTATTTTTTTGTATAGTTTTTATACACTATTCATCAGCATAAGAGCTCCAGAGTTATTTCAAAAGATATACAACACGAGCGGTGAAAAAAATAGATACGAGAGATTGCAAGATAAAACTTCAAAATCTAATCAGAGAAACATCATACCTGAACTTTGTGAGTTTGTGGATAGTTGGGTGTACGGCTTATCAGGGCACACAATCCGTATTTCTATAATAAAAATTGCAAACAAGCATTGTTAGTATCGCTTTTGTATAGCAAAGCATGCACAACCATTATTGGACAGATTGTTTCGAAGCTTATATTACGAAAATATCAACAATCATTACATCGAAATAGCTGTGTTTGAAAATAACAGTAATCCAGTTCGCGGAAAATATATTCACTCTCAATATGTCGAATGTGAAGTTATGTTCGAATTTTCATTGGATCAAAATTTGCACATTTCGAAAAAAATTATAGAAACATTCTTCTGAATAAATTGGTTTACGGCAATAAATGACTTGTGGAGAAAATCTTTTGAATAGAAGTAAACACTGAAAAAATAAATACAGTTATGGTTTTTTATACAAGATAGCC
This sequence comes from Chrysolina haemoptera, assembly GCA_958298965.1. Lineage (NCBI taxonomy): Eukaryota > Metazoa > Arthropoda > Insecta > Coleoptera > Chrysomelidae > Chrysolina > Chrysolina haemoptera. The sequence goes on along the minus strand of OY282587.1, from coordinate 40,389,828 downwards.
TTTATTCCAGTTGAAGAAAAAAGATAGCTACAAAGATTTTTGTTAGTAACATTTTTCAACCACAAACATAAGCTTACGTTATGTTAGTAGTACTTGGAGGAATGGCATTATCATATATTCAGTTTTCTTCTGACTTCTGATAATCTGCTCTGGATAGAATTTTTAGCAGCTGAAACAATTCAACAAGTTTTAGACATTCAATTTCTCATATGTTGTGTTCTTCAAGTGTGAAGCCGCCAAAAAACAATCTGTCTTCGTAATGGATTTAACTTTATGGAAGTTCACAGATAACACAGATGCGTGTTCTTCCGTTTTTTCTTATTTGATAAGTAAATAAAAAGAAATGGAAATATACTTAGAAAAATAAATAAGAATGAGTTACCTGCTTCTACTAATTGCGGAATGATTGCAATTCTCAAGGCGGAGATTTGAGATAAAATATTTAAAATGAAAATAATCAAGCAAGGTACATATTACGAAACAAAGCTAGTCATCTAGTCATTTAGTAGATATATTGTGTATATTATTTTGTACATAATTTGCATGATGATGAACTTCGCCGCTAGCACTAAATTTATTTAAAATTTCATGTATCATCTACAATTCTACAACAAAGAAGTACTTCGTAGGGAACTACAATAAATCATAGTCTACCAACTAAGAGTACCTACTTTCGTAGATCTTACCGTCTTCCATATCACTAGATTCGAGACGACAATATGCCACAGAATCGTCTAAAGCAAAACAAAAGTAGTAAACATGCAATCACAAAAAAGTCACCATATTTTTGAAACATTCATTGCAAACTACAAGTGATAAAGATTGTTGTTTCGTTCATCTGAACTCTTCAAAACCTGACGAACTGTTGAGATCATTGCATTGGACGATTCGATGAAAAAAACTATACGATTGCTGATTTCATTTGTGGTATAAAACAGTTGCTTCAGAATGTGGAAACTTTCAAGGGCGTTTTAATGGTTACAGGCGCCTGAGGCTGAAAATTATTCGGCGCCTGGGGCACAATTTTTGACCGTTCGCAATGATAACGTGCACTCGTATCGTCACATTCTGATGTTATCCACATGTCATTCACATAATATCCATAACTCAGACTGTAACGATACGTGTCTTCGTTAATATTGCGAACGGTTAAAAATAGCCCCCCTGTAGCTAGTGAATCCTCGGATTTAGTTTCCAGCGCTGCCAACTTTGGCTTTTTCCTTTAACCTCATTAGCCTTATGGATAAAACGCCCCTGGAAACTTCAACATTCTTTATTATTCATTATTATTTTGAAGTTGATAGTTATCCAAGAGCGATCACAATGAAATGTGCAATTATAGGCCTAGTTGTTCAAGAAAATCATTGAAAAAATTTGCCGTAAGGAAAAATATCTTTAGCCGTTCTGAAAATATTGGATTTTTTTTTAAGTTTGTATTTTGGTATCTAAGCGCTAGATAATTTATTCGTTTTCATTATACCTGAATCATAAGCATGTCAAATGCACTAAAAAGCGTGCGAAATCTTCAAGATTATAACACGCCGTGCTATAAATGTTTTTTGCAAGGTAACAACGCCAAGTTTTATCACATGAAATGTCATGTAAGCTTCAATGTCAACAATAGGTGACATCATTAACTACTTGATTATATATCATAAAATATAAAAGACATTATCCTGATGAAAACTGAATAATCAAACATGCTCTTTCAGTCTGAAATATTTTCATCAACACAGTGTTGCCACTTGTATCAAAAAGTAGTAGCTACTTTGTTATTTCAAATGAAACACCTCGTATATTAATTATTTTGTAAAATTTTCTTTTTGTCATCTAATATAAAACTAGTAGGAAAAATGCTGTTCCTAACACATGCGCGAAGTGCCTTTTCCGAACGGAAATAACTTATCGCGAGAACTGTCACAGATGGAAATAGGGAATTATCAAGAAACGTTATGAGGAACCCTATAGGTAAGTTTTTCAAAATATTATATAACATACGGAGTGTTCAATTTGAAATGACGACGTAGCTACTTTTTTTATACAAGTGGCAACAATGTGTTGGTGAAAATGTGTTAGGCTAAAACAGCAAGTGTAAGTGTGTTTATTCACTTCTGCAATTTTCCGAAATGATCAATCGTTCCATTCTCCAGATACTTCTAAAGTTCCATTCATCGTGAAACATCCGGTATATTGTTGTTTATCTGGGGCCTTGAATATCCGAAACTAGTCACAAATATTAAGATTATTCGTGGAAAGAGACCAAGTTGCTTAATTTTATTCTAAGTCTCAGTTTTCGCACGATTTTAAAACTGTCAACGAATTTTCAAATTTCATTTCGTTTGTTAGTGTTTCAGCCAACTAGAAAAATCGGAACAAACTAAATCAGCCCAATTTTCCAGTGATAGTGCGGCACGTGTCTCAATAAAGCAGCAGCAGTATTCACCAAAAATAATAAATCATTTGGCGAAACTGGTGTGGTGTAAGTACATATATAACATACAGGGTAGCTAGTTAGTGTGCCTAAGGGCCGGTTTGTCAATGGTAAGTCAAATGTTTCTGCTACATGGCTGATTGTTAGAATGTGAGTTTTTTTCTTTCATTCAAGCAAGTCAAGTTTAACTAGAAGTCAAAGTACACTGGTCATTGATAAACTGGTCCTAAGTTAGCTAAAGATGGTCATGGGAGAACTCAAGGCGTATGTTACAAAATTATTTCGAAGCATAAAAGTTGCTTCTTGTTACAGGGTGAAATGACATAAATTATATTTTCGGATTCTTCGTTCCATGCTTTCAGTTTTGGAAAGGATGTTCTTGTCTGGGTTGTCAATTAGACCTGTTTTCAACGACCGAATGTTAATTTTTTCAAATGTATCACTCTGTAAATATTTAGCCAATCAGATGTAGAATTAAATTCTGCATCGATCTGTTTGAAGTTTTTCTTTACGTATCTCTAACAGGTTTGAAATTTTTAACGTTTTAACACGATGTGTTTTAATTTTGAAGATTCCTATAAAAAATAAATAATTATTATAGACATAAATGTAACGGATACATTTTTTGAAGAGTGACTAAGCTTTTTGTGACCAATTTTTTATTTTGAAATTTTATTAGATACGTTCAAATTATTAATTTTGATCCTAAAGTATTGGGAATTTTACAAGCTTTTATTTAAATTGCAAGATGTGAATTTTGACCCGTTTCTAGTTGTCCGATTAACTTGAAATTTGGCAGGTTTTCATAATTACGGTTACAATGCATTATGAAAATTTTGTTAGGGAAAAATAAAAAATGGTGGCTCTGTCATGGCGGATTAGTTTTGTGATTATGTTAGATTCGTTTCTAACTTGGTATGTGGGGGTTTTCGGGGTCGGAGATTATGATTTTTTTGTCAAAATTCATGAATTCAATATGGCGGCTTCAATATGGCGGACGAGTTTTGTGATTATGGTCCGATTCGATTCTAAATTGGCATGTGGGGGTTTTGGGGTCGGAGAATATGATTTTTTTTGTCAAAATTCGTGAATTCAATATGGCGGCTTCAATATGGCGGACGAGTTTTGTGATTATGGTCCGATTCGATTCTAAATTGGTATGTGGGGGTTTTGGGGTCGGAGATTATCATTTTTCTGTCAAAATTCATGAATTCTATATGGCGGCTTCAATATGGCGAACGAGTTTTGTGATTATGTTCCGATTCGAGGGGTTTTGGGGTTTAAGATTATCATTTTTCTGTCAAAATTCATGAATTCTATATGGTGGCTTCAATATGGCGGACGAGATTTGTGACTTTGGTTTAATTTGATTCTAAATTGGCATGTGGCGGTTTTTGAGATCAGCTATAATAATTTTTTTTGTAAAAATTCATGAATTCAATATGGCGGCTCCAATATGGCGGATAAAATTTGAGATTTTGGTTTCATTCTATTCAAAATTGGTATGTGGGGGTTGTTGAGGACGGATATTATGAATTGTTCTGTCAAAATTTATGAATTAAATATGGAAGCTTAAATATGGCGGACGATTTTGGTCCGATTCGATTCTTGGTATGTGGGGGTTATAGGGGTCGGGATTATGAATTTTTGGTCAAAATCATAAATTCATTATGGTGATTCCAAGATGGCGGACGAGTTTTGTAATTATGGTCTAACTCTCTTCAAAATTGGTATGTGGGAGTATTTGGGATGGAAGATCATGGATGTTTTGCTAAAATTCCCAAATTGAAGATGGCTGCTTCAAGATGGCTGACAAGTAAATATTTAGATAGCCTCCACATTTAAGAGCTAGATAGCTCAAACTTCGTAACGGTGGATAATGAAAATGTTTTCTATGTGTTGCGAACATTACGGACTAGAAAAATGGTTGCGCAACTGTACCCCATTTCAAATTAATCATCTAGATTGCACAAAGACCTCTGAGGACTCTGCGGTTTACTGGTAGGGGTGAAACCAGTTGACGGAAATACCAAATTATTTTTAGAACAAGTACCTATGACACAAAGACGTAATTTTAGGTGTTCAATTTCATTCGTGAGAATTATGTGAGAATTTGATTTTTGTTTGAAATGAAAGGGTGCTGAAATTGGAACCAATTTCTATTCAGCTTGTTCAAACCTCCATTATAAAAGTTATATGGAGATGATGTAAGATATACTTTAAAGTTTAGATTTCGAAAACCACAATGTTTCTGCCATAATTCCTTGATGAAAAATGGATAACTTTACAATTCTTTTCAACTAACCCTGGGCAATAAATTCTCTAAATTGCGACGGAGCAAGGGAATTAATTTTAAGTGGATATAAGCGCGTTGGCAGAAAACATGTTTATTTAATATAAAGACAAACCTGACTCCTTTTTCGGCAATATTTCATATTCTTTGGTAGCCTTCGCCCATTTTTCAACAGTAGTCTGCCAAGAATCCATATCTAAAGTGCACAAAAGCATACATGCAAGCAAACACACCAAACAAGTCAGTTGCCAGTTTCACAGTACGCAATAACAATTCACATAAATTCATAAATCTTGTAGATAAGTTCTATTAAAAACGGCATGCATTAATTTCACCGGGAGATATAAAAGTTGCTTCGACTCTATACTGAATGATATTTTAATATGACGTCGTAATATGGTACCTAAAGTAAAATTTATTATTTAGTTATATCATTTGTGAAACGAACAAGTGCACATTGGAATTTGAAGTTATGAGGTAGAAACACAAAAAATATATCATCACAAAATAATCTAGTTTACAGCATAAAGGTGGTCTCAGAACAACTACAGAATACGAGCAGTACGAGAATTTTTTTTAGATCTCGTCCCTTTCCTGGGGTATGAATTGTACATGAGAATATTCCTAGAACCACCATGAACAAATCGAACAAACTACAGGCTGAACAAGGAGCACGTGTTTTCTGGGAATATAGCGTATTCATATTGAACAATTGCCAGAAAGTTCTTGTATTCTGGAGTAGTTAGTATTTTCCAGTATTGTTTGGTATCACTTGACATTATTGTAAAAGAAAACTGGTTCAATAAAATTTTGATTGATTGATTGATTGATTGATTCTATCAATCTCCCTGATGAGATGGCAAAGCTAAATAGATTTTTGTCGACCAAAATGTATTGGGGATTAAATGCGAGAGAAGCGAATTAATCTTGCTTCAATGAAATGAACGATTTCTGTGAGTGATATTTTTTTAACATTCTCCCTACCTGATTTATATAATGAATTTTCAATGAAAACTAGAGAAAATTATAAAAAAAATCAACTATCTGAATGAAAATGCGAATTTTCACTTTCAGATTTTTTCTTTTCAGTTGGTGTTTTCACAATATCTATCAGATGTAGTTTAATGTCCAGCGTGGCTTTAGTCGGGGACGTAGTTGTTTTCTGTTAGATATTATAAATGAATCACATTTTTCATTTTCAATTTTCATGAATAAATGTGTTTGAATATTAATATTTTGAGCAATGTTTCACAAAAACACACATACACAGCAAAATAATTCATCAAATCATCAAACGGTAGTAAAGTGTTAAACATATTAGCAGGTATATAAAAAATTAATTCTGTACGATGATTGAGCCAACACACTGTTAGTAAATATGTCTTTACTCATGTAACCTAACCTTGCACGCCCTGCAATAAAGCTTGCCCCAAATTTATAGCGTTCGGCCTCGAAGTTGGTGCGGTCACAGAACTGGAAGGTGACCCAGAGGAAACAGGAGCTACTCTCGGTGATTGGGGAGGTGTTCCAGAACCTAATATTATTTAAAAACTTTTTCAATAGAACTGGGAAATATCACTAACGGTGTCAGAACTTTAATGATTTCGTTTGATTCATTTAAGCTTGATGGACATGGCAACAAAAATTGGGATAAATAAGTCTACTTTACTTTACTTTATTTATTGATCTCAAGAAACATTTCTGTTTATAGTGGGATTAATTTTTACATAAATTGATTAATGACAATACATAGTATATATGAAATACAAATTAATGAAGAAATCAAACAATTAATAGAAAAAGACTGATAAAAATAATCATTGAAATATAAGTAAATAGTCCAAGCAAAATGAAAGCAGTCAACGCTGAAATATAATAGGAAGAGAAAAGTTATCTGTTAAGAAAATATTTCTTAAGTTCTTTTTTGAATTTAGTTTTAGTTTGAATATCTTTTAATGGCTGTGGTATATTATTATATATCTCAATTCCCTCATAAAAAATGGAGTCGTTTGTAACGGAACCGACATGAACTTGAATATTCATATCATGACAATATATTTCCTTGCTTAACAACCAATCAGTGGATTTCAAATTTTGAAATTCAGCCAACAGAATCGGAACTATAGTGAAAATATAGCTTGTCGCTGTATTTTCACGGTGATAAACCTGCTTAGTTTTTGTTTTACTATCTGTCAATTGAAAATAATGATTTAAATTATAAACGTGAAATTTATATGTTTTAACTAGTTATCTTTATTTATTAATATGAGCGATCGTTCAGGACAAATGTCCATTGGTATCATAGATGAGGTCGTGGAAAAGAGTATTCCGTTGAATACGGCTAGAAGTAAAGCATCAATTACCAGGTGACACGATTTTTCTTTATTTCAAATCAATATATTGTCGTAAATATAATTCTTGGCAATCCCAAAATGCAAGAAAATACAACTCGTCCTGCGGACTCGTTTTTTTCAGCTTTGGGATTGCAATTCATTAATATTCCAAAAAATTATCGGTAATAATCATACCACTAATTATATTACCCCTGAGAATATTCAACGTAGGTTATATTATTTCTTTATATCCATAACAAAGTTAATTTTTTGTCGTCAACTGCTGAATATTTCATGAGTAGCATGTATGTTATCAACCTCCAGAGATGATATCTGTCCAGCAAACAAAGAGCATTTACCAATGTGGACAGCGACTTGTATGTTCAAAATTAAATTTCCGGGCGCAGAAAAGAAAAGCGTCGCCAGAACACCCGATTTATTCAAACGACCCCATAAAAGAGTCTGGGGCTGAGTTTTTGCGGGAAACAAAGTCGCTTTATGCAAGGCAACGTTTTGCTGTATTTTCCCTCGTTAAATTCTAGCCAGCATGTTGGATTTTAACAAATTGACCACGATTATCACACAGGGCACCACATATACGTGACAGAAAATGTAAAAAAATCAGGACTGCAGAATATACTCCTTTACGATTGGTTCTTATACAGTGTCCGGCATAAAGTACGCATCATATGGGATTTTTTTTATCAATACGTGCAATAGCTTCTGCATCAAAAGAAACCCCAAAAGACGTTGTACAGTGCCGTTCGTCTTTTCGTTAAAAATTATTTCTCAAAACACATACTTGTTTGAAATAATATCGAAAAATGTTATTCGGAAAAGTTGTTCAGATTGACATTTTATAGCTATGTACAAGTGTTGAAAAAGATATACGATAAAAAAATAAAAATCGATTTTTTGCCACAAAAAAAATTCTATTTGGAAAAATACATTTCTGACGAAGAAACTCATTAGAAAAGCCAACACTGATATTTTAAATAATGTTTTGTAAAGATTCGCAAGCTATTTCTATTTTATTCGGAGAAAATCCGAAATCTGTGAATTTGCCATGTGTTTAGCTGCTTCTAAAAAAATAGCTAGTAATTTTTTTAGATTTTTGACCTTGAAAAATAAGATTAGTTGGCCCTGGAAATGGAGATTTATACATGAAACTTGGTGTCCTAGTAGACTTTTTGAATGTCAAACTGAAGAAAACAAAATCATTCAAATCGGTTGACAAATATAAGTTTTATATGGGTGCTTCCATCTTAAATGGGTCACAGTGTATAATGTTCAAGTTTGACGATTCCACAAGCTCAGTTATAATTTTTAGTTTGTTTAAAACTGTTTTAAGAAACATCAAACATCATATGGAGTCAAAACTTAGTATTCTCTTACTTTTTCTAATTTTCAGATAAAACATGCAGTTGCGTACGTTGCACCGTTGAGAACAATAGTACAAATAAAAAAACTTGTTAATTATGATATGGAAATAGAAATAAACAATTTCAAAAATTATTTGGTTCTTTTTGTATTCACCAATCTCCCAACTCATAGTTAATTGTCCCTGAACAAACGGGTAAACTGGAAAGGACTGTGTTCTATGAACTACAACAGAATATAAGAACGTTGAAATCTATCCCGTTGATCAATGGACAGGTAGTTTTCACTACAAATATCATTTGTAGTAGTTTCCGGAAAGATAATTTAAATTGAAAATAAGTTACCAGTCTTTTTATTGAATATAAAGCTGCAAATATCCATTAACAGAATAAATAATGAGAAGCTTTAAATGCAAAACCTTATCCATTAATTCCATTTTGTATGCGCGTTATCTAGATCAGAATAGTAATGGTAAACGTGTTGGGAAAAAGTAATAGCTCCTAACACGCGAAATACAAAATACGGAAAATCAGAGACAATGAACTCAAAAAAACATGGATTTATCCCAAAAGTAGTATAATAATGTTTGAGTGCTTTTGTAAATGATGGATTTTTTTTATTATTTCTCGCATCTGTCAAAATTTATTCGCTGATAAACCCGCTTCGTTCCTTTTTGACAGTTGTCTGAATGTATGCAACAGATTTCACAAGTCGTGTGACATATTACCGTAAATAATTATGTTTTTCTACAACTGTCAAAAAAAGTCCACTTTTTTTGTATGGTTTGTGTGCGTAAAGTATTACAATATTTCACTATCAACATACGATTTCATTATTAAACGGAAAAGCGTAAAAAAGTGCACTTTTTAAACGGCTGTTGCTAGGCAACCGACAGATTCATGCAACAACAGTGACAGATCCGAATAATAACGAAATCCTGTCATAAAGCCAGTTCTCATTTTCTTTGGCAACTAATAACCTATAAATATCTGATATACCGATATTTCACCAATAATATTCTTAGCATTCTTACTATTAAATAAGTATTATCAAAATTCCAAACTATCGCGGCGAATATATTCAAAATAATAGCAATACCTCTAAGGAACTATTGGACCTAATCTACACTAGGTAATCCAAGGTAGCCATGGCTGTTTGGCCGTCAGAAACTAGTTGACAACAATAATTAATGAAATTTGTGAAATTGGGCATCTATCCAGATAACGAATTCTTGATAACTATAAATTTAATTTAAGTAGAAATGAAAAGTGATGAAGATTGAACGGAGAAAATCGTGGAGAGTGCAAATATGAGATTTCCTTGACATAGTTCAAAGAAAGAAAAAGGTATTCGTTGCTTCACGAGGATTGTTTATTTATTTTGAATATAAATCTAAGAAAATGAAAAGTTACTTCGATGGACTAGTTATTCGAAAGTCAAGTATTTGCAAAAAAATATGAATTGGTTATTTTCTTGACAGTTGTAGAAAAAATACTGTATGAAACTCGTGAGTAAAGTGTTTTTTTTTCTCCTACGGCGTCGTGCGTCAACATTTCCTACTCGTAAAAAAAATTATCACTTTACTCACTTGATACATAAATTACAATTATTAATTTAAGTAACAAGGAATGTAAAGACGTAACATTCGAGGTAAGCGAGTACGAGACGAGGCAAAATCGAGACTTGTCGCTTGCCGAGGATGTTAACAGTCGATACATTCCGTGTTACTTATTACGTTGTTCCCGCTGCTTGTTGACATTTCTCAAAATTTGCCTGGATGGATTGAAGTTTGTTTTCTTACCCTTCCTTCATCATTATTCGTTCCGCTGTATCATTCCTAGTTGCTTGTACGCGTGACTAAGTTACCGAATAAACAGACAACATTAATATTCGAAAAGTTTCATAACCTAAAAATTGATATAAATGAAGTCAAAGTCAAAGTCATCATTACCCTAGGCATGTAAATGACACTATTTACATTCCGTTGTCAAGATGAATCAGTAAATGAATGATATAGGCCATTTACCTGTTTTGTTGTTGAGCATGTATGGACTACTTACAGTGTCGGCAGCAGGAAATAGTAATTTACGTAACAAGTCCGGAAAACACTGTTTTTTTGGACGAGTGGACAAGATTCTAGGACGAGTGGACAAGATTCTAGGACGAGTGGACAAGATTAAGTCCAAAAAAACTGTTTTCGGACGTGTTGCGTACACAATTTTTTCGGCAACCGTGTAGAATAACAAATTGAGACACATTTATTTTTTATATTTCTTTGTAGAAGAAAACATTTTAATTCTTATTTGTATTAAATATCGAAATGCGAACAGAAGATAGGTACTAACAGAAACATTCTAATTCTTATTTATGTAAATATTTATATTGAAATTCGAGTATTTCCCGGACTAGTCCGGAAAGTACGTACATCTCAAACTTCCTGCATAATTACAAATCGTGTCAGTTTGACAGAATAATCCTCCCGCTTCGCGGTCGGATTATTTAAACTGTCAAACTGACAATCTTTATAATTATGCAACAAGTTATCGATGTATAACCTGATTATTTTGAAGTACTTATAGTATTACTACTGAATATTCTGACATTGTTGTAGCAATGTTAAATGAAATGTCAAAATAATTTTTTGATTATATGTGAGATTTGTGGTTGTGCAGAAAGCACAGTCTGTTACTCTGTATGCTCGTGGTTCCTCGCGCTCGCTTTCAGCTCGCCCTAGGAACTTTCCACTCGCATCGAATTTTCATTCTAACCTTGTTACAGAATATACTATTCTGAGCACTGTATCCTGTTCCTACATACCCTCTCTCCATTTCGTAGTTCCCAATACTGCCGCCAGGGCGGACATAATATCGCCGAAACAACCAATTTTGACTTTTGGCACAACAACAAAAATACTTCCACTACGATCGACTGATTTTTCGGATGCGAGAGGATTTATTGCCAAAATGAAAGATGGTCTTTGTCGAATTTTTGACGAGAACTTACGGAACTATTACTGTACGTAGCGAATTTGTGCTGTCACTGGTCCAAAATTAACTAAAAGATTTAATCGTCGTTGATTTGTAGGCAAAATGAAGCTTAACACATACACTATTTATAGTTAGCCAAGTAGTGTAAATAAACTGCATCGAGCAATTGAAGAATAATTGTTTGGTATTGGTAGAGAATGACACAAGCGTTTTCTGGAGCTATCTTTACAATAGGGTAAACCAGAAAGTGTTTATTATTCTATAGCATCGTTATTGAATTGTGAGATTTTCATTTGTGGAATTAAAAAGCTCCTATTTCGGTTGTCATGGACATTTCGTTTTTACTGAGTGGTATCGTTTTTGGTAGAAAATGAAGTTTATTTTTGAAGTTTAAGTGAATAAATTAATTTAGCAACAAAACAAGATGATCTTGATCACATTTCCCTAATTACACGCTGTGGTCCAAACGACTCAATATGGGAAACCAATTTACACGGACAAGGTCCAATTTACACACAAAAATTAAAAACATCATTTTTCATTTTTTTTATATAAATATATATTGCAGTTTTACATCATACAATCAAAGGGTAGTAGTGGGGTTTACTTGCGAATGTTAATGGAAATGCTGGATATTCAAACCTTATCAAGATTTTTATTGATTTATTCATGAGGAAAATACCTGTAAGATTAACAGCGATTCTTACGTCTGGTGAGGAAAATACCTTACGGATTAGCTGACCCGAGCGGTTGGTGAATAAATTACCTCCGCCCTTCCCAGTTAACACAAACGTCTCTGCGATATCGCTTTCTTGCTTATAAATGGGCTTCAAAATGAGGCACAGTTGTACGTCACTGTTACCAACTGAGGACGCTGTGACCACAGATCTCAATTATTTTCAATGTTGTCGAGCACAAAAATATGTGAATTTGTGAAACTATTCTAGGTCAAGAGGGCTCCATATAGAAGTTAAAGAGATTGTACTGTGACGTAACAATTCACTTGACTTATGTGATCTGAAACATGAATATGAAGCAATCTACTGTATTTGAGACCATTTTGTGTTAACTGGGTTAATTCTACACACAAATAAAGTTGCTCGTGCTAGAGATCATGCATTAATTAAAATATCATGCAAAAAATGCACAAAATATATGTGTATGTATATCGCAGTAAAGAAACTTTGAGTATGCGACTTCTGGAGATAAGTTCAGCCTCCCAAGTAATTAGTATAAGCAGGTAATTAAAAAATGAGAAGGCCCACATGGCAAGAAAAAACTATTATTCAATTTTGCATCAAGTTCAATAAAGCAATATTTGTAATTTTTCACATGTGGCGACGATCTGAAATAGTTATTTACCTAACAAGTGCGGAAAGTAGTACTTTTCCGCACGCGAAGGCAGTTGCATGAGCGACGCGGAGCGGAGTTCGGGCAAGCCGTTAAGGGCGGAAAAGACATTTTCCGTAAGAGTTAGGTACAATATTTTTCCTACGAGTGTTTTTGTACATCTTATTTATGACAAAAAAAGGTTTTTAATGAACAATCTTTTATAATAATGCTACAAAATGACAGAATAGTTACATAGATCATTTAGTTTGTCATAAATATCCTTATTTTCAACAATAAAAAAATCGTTCGGAAAAGTAAAAACCGTATGGAAAAGTAAAAACCGTATGGAAAAGTAAAAATCGTACGGAAAAGTAAAAATCGTGCGGAAAAGTAACTTTTCCGCACGCTCGTAGGAAAATATCCTATTAGTGGATACACTAGAAAAAATATTTTAAGTATCCTTTGCCGAACATGTACCTGACTCAATTTATGAGAAAGTGAACTTTTTATAATTTTTTTTTCAAGTAAGAGGTTTTACCCTTCAAGGTTAGCGTTCCGTACCGATAGGCCTAAAACTATCACAAAAAAAGTTTAAATTCCTTACAAATGTTGCTTGAAAGCATACACGAAAGATAATACGAAATATGACAATCATAAATACAGTTTTTCCTCAACACCCAGTTCATAAATAGTTCTGGATGATGAATTTTCCAAACATTGAATCATTGTGTTCCAACAAAAAAGCAGATTATCGACTTCTGTGGTGTCACCACGAATTTTCCTAAAGTTTGTTCATTACTAATGATTATTTATTTGTAAGATAATTGAATATCCAGTTGAATGTCGAAGTAAACAATTATTATTGCCTTTGGATTATCTAATTCATACACATGCACTACAAAACAAAAAATAATTAGAACATGAATTGACAGGTGTTTGCTCAATTGATAACTGAACTGAACAGCTGCAAAAACTTAAACGGATTGCCAAACTTTTCTTTGTATAACTTTATTTCTATTTTTTGAAACGAAACAACACTCGCTATAAGTAGTTCATTATGAAGCATACACCAATAATTTCTACGGCCCGATTCTCATATCTCTTCATATATCGAAACATTCTTAGAAGAAGAGGGTTATATTATCATCTCGACATGTTTGCAAACATGAGAATCCTGCTGCTGGTCAATATTATATTCATTCGATAATTTATGAGATATATTCACAGATTTTGAGCCCCCCCTGTGTTCTGTAAACAGTCCAAGACAGATTTTGGAAAATATCGGAAACGAAATTGTTAAATTCAACATATAGAATCATTAGGTATTGGAACAGAAGTAGTATATGTATAAAATGAACTGTGTGAGAGAAAGGCATTTAAGTCGATACGGAACACTAGTCCTAGTTACTAATTTGTATATATTTGGGGTCACTTATATTCGACAAGTTGATTTCTGATCTAGGATAAAACTTTTCGTCACATATTTATGTCATGTTTAGACACTTTCCATTTCTTTTGTACGACATGAAATTACACTGAATATGAAAATCTGGTGTATGTATTTTTCAACACAAATATTCTTGATTTCGAATTTTGCATAATTTGAATACCTAGAAAAACCATTGTCGTTTTGAAATGTTTCCATGATTTCGAATAATAGAATTTGGAGACCATTTTCACATAATACTAAATTTTCTACAAAAAAGTTCCTTTAGGTATTTTTTGCTATCTCTAGTGATTATGGAAATTATGGAAATGTGCAAACGACTAATAGAAATTTTACATTTTTTTAAACCTCACAGGATAAAGTGTGAGTTGTGATTGTAGGGAATTACGAGAAAGGCAGATGCCATAATTTGTTATTATTTAAATACTCTCAATGTTGATAATGTTGTTATTGGTTTGAAGTAATTTAACTGCCCAAAAAACTTATACACCAACAAAACCACTAACGATCATACCTGACCAAAGTCACTTCAATCAGCTGCCATCTGCGAACTAATGGAGATTCAAAAGAGAGCTAAGAAGTTTAAATAACGGAAAAAAGTTGAAAAGGTTGGACAAGTCAGAAGAGATCTGAAGAAGTTTGAACAATGAAAAAAGTTGGGAAGGTTGCAAAGTTTCAAAATTGTAACAAGAGAAAGTTGAAGAAGTTGCGATAGTTACAAAAGGATCTGAAATTTTAAATTGGTGAAGCTTTTCGATCTCGATCGAGTCTGAATCGGTGTAAAATTGGCAAACCTTAATTATTGGTCACCGAACAAGACTTATATAAACATTGTAGTCTCTATAAAGTATACCGTGTGACACAGGAGCATGGTACACCCTCTTTTTCTCCTTCAGTTCCAAAGATTAGTAAATGGAATTTGAGACATCCTGTATAATAACTGAACATCACTGTTGTACATATCAAATATTATTTTTAAACTTCTGGTGCCACCGGGAGTACCAATTTTGAATTTTCAAATAGAACACCCTGTTTATTGAAACATGGTCGGTTAGGTTAGGTTAGGTTAGATTAGGTTAGGTTAGGTTAGATTAGGTTAGGTAAGGTTAGGTAGGAAACATGGTTAGGAATGATCATGAGGAATTTAACAATATATACCAGGTTTGAAGGTGTTATCTCTAAAAACTAGATAATATAGTGAATTATTTATCAATTAGTTAAATGAATAGAAGAGATAAACTGGCGGGTCAATTCAACTCTCCCACTCATTGAGCTTATGGATTGAATGAATGGCGATATCTCCGTAGTCATCGGAGATAACACCATATGATCGTCCCTAACCGATCATGTTATAATACCCATCGGAACCGGAAATGGAAAAATGATAATTGATATGTACAAAATGTCCCAAATTTCATTCAATAATCTTTAGACTAGAAGGAGAAAAGGGGGTGTACCATGCTTCTGCGTCACACGGTATATAACTATCTCAAAACCAAAATAAAATTAACGAGAAAGAAGGGCACTACCTTTTTTCTAAGAATTCCACTATTTAACTTGATGAATAGGAAAAGAAAATAATCCAAGAATGACACTTTTCTTTAGGAATTTTTTGGACCGATGCCGATGGTGGACATTTTTCCGTCATTTCAGACGTTTTTTGTAGTGCACAAGTAATTCGAATGCTTTTCGAAAATATCTTTTTTGTGATAAAATGATGAAGTTTCAAGTTTTCTTTTAGGTTGTGATTCTCGTTTCAGCACTGAATTATATGATAAAAAATTAACCATCAACATTGAGAAGAACATCTCAATACCAACATTGAATTAGAATAAAAACTATGCACTATTTTCACTACAAAAAGTACCATCTGACTAACTTAAATGATTCCAAACCAACAAATAATAACATAATTTTTTATTTGAAAACTCTCATTGAGTAATCCGAAAAATTATCTCCTCAGATAAGAAATCGACACGTCGAATACAGTGGTAATCTTTAAAAAAAAATCTGAAGATTAAATAATAATCAGTAAAACGAAATGGCCGTCTAAATTACATTCCGCGATTGTTTATACAGTGTCCGCTAAAATCGTAGAACCATATATGGGAAACTTTTTTATTGACGGTTTCTCAGAAAATTCAATTCTTCATAAAAGTTGGTATACTGAATTCACAAAAGAGTAAAGTGACATTACTGTGCAAAATTTTGAAAAATATTATTAAAAATAGTTTTTGCAAAATGATTGTTGATAATATTCCCGTTAAAAATTGAGGCCAACTCATTAAGCAGTTGATGAAATCAGTAATTGGTAAATAACTTTTAATTGCAAACAACTTTTTTTAGTAATAACGGCTATGAGCGTATTTAGTCTTGACACTAAGGTAAAAAACGATTAAAATTTCCACAAAATTTATTGTCTTTGCGACATGTTTCGATACACGGTATCTTTTTCAAGTGAATGTAGTATTTAGCCTTACTGAATGCACCAACTTTGATGTTTAATGAAATTTTCTGAGACACCATTATTACAAAGTTTTCCACATGTTTCCAATATTTTGGCGGACACTGTATAAGAATTCAAGATCATAGCTTTATAAAAATGAAAGTTATAATAATAATTAAATTATTGTTATTATCTTCTCCGAGACTGAATACCTTCACGACCCTACAGTACGGAATGGTCTTGACAAAAAAAAAGAGTGATAAAAAAGGAAAACATTGCGAGGAAAGATAAAGAGAATTTTATTCAGTATTATTTATAATGCATCATCGTAATAATCTATAGTATTTTATCTTTCAATATAGTTTATCAATGAGTTTTTTTTAACCAATTTTTTAATTCGGACATGATGGTCATGATGATTTATTAAATTTGTTTTTTTTTTCAATGATAACAAAATATAAGAAATATCAAATCAAACCAAGTCTGTACAATACATTGATGTATTTTGAACAGAACTGTCCTATAGGATGCGTGATTGAAACAAAAAGACTTCCATCTACTGATTTTTTTTGTCACTTTTGATAGTGAACAAAAAGTGGACATTTTTTTTCTGTATATCCATCAAATATTTTCTCAGGATCTGTGGAAAAAATATGGCAAACATAACATAATGACCATGATTTTCATCAAATTCAAATTTTTTTTATTCAGGAATGCAGAGCAGATCGAACTTTTTAAACGCCATTAGTTGAAAATGGTTTAATTTTTTTGTGATATACTTTTGTGAAACAATGGTGGGTGAGTACTCTAATTATTATTTTTTGAGATGTTTTTTTTTGTAGTAAAAAACGGTCTGTCGATTGTTTTCAAGTGTACGGGTATAATCCACAATTTTAAAAATTTATATTTCACACCGACATATAGTCATCAAGACACGAAACACGTTTTTATCGCATAGACTAGACTGAAACTATGATGTATTACCAAAATATAACTTGTTGGTTCTGGAATAGTGCTAGAAAAAAATATAGATATTTTTTAATATACAATCCACTGTACTATCATTAATACGTTTCGAATTGGGCATGTTAATGAGTTCCGATAAATACATTTCCATCCTGAATTTGTTTCATTTCGACTACCGAAACATTGTTTTCTTATTTAAACATACACAACTAATAGAGCAAGAGCCAGCAACTGCCAGACTTTCTTTTTTTTTTATATTTACTCCTAACATAGGTAAGAACTCCTGAGTTTGGTACATTCTGTATAATGTACCTTCCAATAACATATTATTTTCATCAGTCAGATTTCAAAGGAAAAATTTGAAAAAAATCAGGGATCATCTATGTGGTTACCGTAAAATTACCGTCGCTCAGATACGAATTTTCCAAAAATACAAGATTTACTTCATCATATTCAACATTTTTCTTAGCGAAAAGGTAATACAAGGTGGTACATACTTTTCATATAAAGCTAAACATATTCAATTTTTACTACTCTTTCAATAATAATAATGTCTTTATTCATCAGAATGAACTAACATAAAATAATATTGTAGAGAAAAGATGTAGATTTATGATAAAATGAAAAGTGTCAGCTTGAGCTGTTTTTAAAGTTCAGCAAGTTACGGACTGGCAGACAACGGTATGATAATAATAATATTCCCTCATAAACATAGTAGAGTGTAACCAAAGGCGAAGCCTGTACGGATATAGGCCGCATATTATAATTATTTGACCTGCCAGTAAATTTTGCATATGTGCTCCTGTAACTGATTCAAGAATTCATTACGATAATCGAAGTTCTTTGGATTCAATTTAGAACTTGTTCATTAAGATTTACTTACATTATAATGATTACTAAAAGCTTTATGATGGATTACAAGCAACAATAATTATTAGGATGATGCAGATTATGATTGCAATGCCAGACTGAGTGGAAGAATACAAGTGCTTTCATAAGTAAGTTTACAATTGCAAACCGCATGAGAAAAAATCCCAGTCTGACTTTGCGAGTTAAAAATAAATGGGACTGAGGGATTTACCTTCGGGTTCTTTGGCTATTACTGTCGAACTTCTGTCGACTCCGCCTTTCTTATCTTCTAAGCGTTGCCCAGAACATAAATGGATTATCTTTTTTGCCAATTGAATGGATATATAAGTAATATCAAATTTCTCGAGTATAAACTATAAACGTGCCCCAAAAATACTGTGCGATGAATAATGTTTTGGTGGATGTCAAATGGCATATTATAGAAGCTCTGAAAAATATCCATTAAAAATTTTGAGAAATCATTTGTCGAGAAGGCGATGTTTCGAATAGGGTTTCCAAAAATATTAATATATAACCAAGATACAAAAAATTCAGATCTTCTCATTTGTCGAAACTGTTTTGTTTTGTTTCAAATAATAGAGCACTGGCAGTGACATAATTTGACAGTTGTCAAACATTCGATGGGGGGACAAACAAAGCCATTTTCCATAAGACTGCGCGTGTCCTTTTTGTGGATTTTCTGGGAAAAAAATCTAAAAACACGTTTTTGGCATATTAGTAAGTATTAATAATTCATTGTGTATGGTCTGAATTGAATGCATAAGTCTGCAGAGTTGTTATACACACGGATTTTCCAATTCAAAAATACGTTGTTATAATGATAGGTATCATACAAACAGTTTTCTCTTTTAGATTTGAAGGCATAAATCCTGAAGACTTGTGCTGTTATGGATTGTTATAACCCATCCGATTCAGACCAGCACGTGACATTTTGAAATTTCCTTCTATACAAACAAGGCAGAGACAGGTAGAAACTGCTGGAGTATAGAGACATCTGGACAGATCGTTCTGAACATCCGGCCAATGTACCTACCCAAAATACGTAGAACAAAAAAAAAACGCTGGGCATTTACAGTTAACATTGAAGTCAACATTGGAGGATGTTATAAAAGACGGAAAGTTTACTAGTAGATATTTATTGTCAAAGATCGCAAAACTAACAGTGAAGTTATTAGTAAAATTATACGATTTCTCATCTTTCATCTTTCATATTTCAAAATATTATCAAATAATAGGATCATTAAATTTAGTACAGTTCAAAAAAATCACAATTAACCACTAACTACCGCAAAAAAACAATTTTCTTTTCAAACTCAATTTCTTTGTTTGTCCCCCGATCTCTGATCATCGCCATGTTGTGACGTCAGCTGACAGTGCTCTATCAGATTTTGAGGATTTTCTATATCCGTATCAAAAATTTTGGTTTAAATTTCATATTTTTGTCGAGGAATACTCATTGAACTCAACCCTCGTGAGTCAGAAAATCTTTCAAAACAGCAAATGATAATCTAAAACATAACTTAATAGCACTGTATGAGTGATTTAAGAGGAATTGGCCCATATAATAGTGTAGGTTTCTTGCTAAGGAACCATGGCTTCTATAAAAATGAACGAAATCACAAACAGTACCGTCAGAAAAAATGCAGCATATAGGCATACAGTGTGACCAATCAAAATGGAAGCACATACATAAAACCTACATTTTTCGACCGATTGGAATGATTATTATTTTTCATTAGGTAGACATTCAAAAAGTACATTAGTACACCAAATTTCATGAATGAATCTTCATTTTCAAGGCCTACTATTCTATTTTTCGGGGTAAAAAAAATATCAGATATTTTTCAAGAAAAAATCTGGACTGCACCAGTGGATTCACGACATTTTCAAATGAAAATTAAATTCTGATCAGGGATATTTTGAGACTTCCTGAATCTAGTGGTGTAGTCAGGGTTCTGAAAAAAATTCTGAAATTGAATTGGTTGGTTGATTAAACCACATATTTTTCAAATTTCATTCCACTATAACTTTTTTATTGATTGACGCATTTCAACGTACCTAATTTCGGAACCATTTGAAAATGTCGCGAATTCAGTGGTACAGTCAGATATTCAATTTTTTTAGATTTTGGAAAAATAAGAATAGTTGGCCTTGAAAATGAAGAATAGTTCATGAAATTTGGTGACCTAGTAGACTTTCTGAATTTCTAGTAATTCAATAGCTGTTGCGACACTAGCTAAGAAAGTAGTAATTGTACAGGATTATTGGAATGAAGATAATTTTGACATTACCGAAATTATTTTTTCTGACATCGCTCAAAAATGCGTACTTTCTCGGAGCAACTTCAGACCCCAAAATACGCTATCAAATTTTTGCCGGCGTCTCATCAAAAATTGTTACGCATTTATAAAAATTTCTTAATTTATGATAAGGGTAATTGCGATTTCAGAAAAAATAGTATGTGTACCTCGTAGTAAAAGCACACTCCCAGACTTCAATGCTTGTTGGCCTCGGCTTTAACGCCTCGGCCAACAATTTATATTGTCGTCCGGGAATGTAATGCTTTTACTACTAAATACACAATATACTATTTCCAAATGGATTGTACATTACCCAGAGAGTACTGTATTTATATTTTCTTCAACTGAATCATACCGGTATGATTTTAAGGTTGCATCACATCGCCAAGGGACAAGGGACCCTATTATCAAAACAACAATGTCCACAGATTAATCTGGGTAAAGCCTGAGAAGTTCGAAGAGTGAATCTCAATATTTCGCCCGTTTTTACTCCCCTTTTCGTCAAGAGACGAAAACTCTATGCCGAGCATCGTCTTACTTTGATGGTCGAGGAGGACTATGTTAGGCTCATTGGCTTGTATTTCCCTGAGGGTGGGAAACGAGTAGTTTCAATAAATTCGGCACTATTCATTCTCCAGAACGGACTCAATATCTCTCGTAGATGTGAATATACGAAAATAGATTATGGTCTCAGCCGCTCCGCAGCAAGCTCTGCAGCTAGTATGGGGGACCTTTGTACCCATCAAGCGGCTACGGTATACCAAGACATCATTCTGACAGACCAGTATTAATTCCGTGGTCTCCAACTTCAGTCCACTCGACCATAGAAATGCATAGTTCAAGTTTTCTTCTTGAAGAAGACCCCATGCATACGCTTATTCGCATGCAGCTGTGTCAGAACTGCATTTTCCGCAGAGTAGCAGAGTTCTGGGATTGTTTTACCATTGAATTCAGAGTAAAATTTGCAGTAAACAAGGCAAAAATATTGGCGTTCGTTCCTAGTGTTCCATCTTTCTTGGTGAGAAGTCGAAATCAGCTGGAGGTGATATTTTTTCTCAATCGTTTGGCAAATGACCAAAACGAGCGGGACCCGTCAGGACACTCACCGAGCTCTGCTCGTATCTTAGCATTGTGAGGCTCTTCCTTGCACACTTCAAAATATCCCAATCTGGTCTCAGGCCCTTGGATTTTGTAACATCGATGGTATGCTGCCTGATGATTGAGTTTATCAGATGGTATTCTCCTTGATGTGTTGGGTATACATTTTTTCATATCCAGCATTATGATCTCAGAAATTGTCTCAAAGCGTTGTGTTAGATTTCCAAAAGAAACAATCATACGAAGACCATCTCAGTCGGCTAAATTGTAGTGCCATATGAGATAGGGAAGCCTTGAGCTGCTCAATGGAGCACAAACGTCTTTACTGTATGGATCAAGAATGGTGGTGAGAAAGATATCAAGTGTGTAGCTCGACCAGTTGTTCCAGACCATACATGATAGTGAAGGCCTTAGCTTAACGACCTGACTCGTCTGTTTGGTAGGAAAATTTGAGCCAGGTAGATTTGCGTACTTTGGAATCAATCATTAGGATGACTTCACCTGTTGGATAGTTTCGCTGGATAAAATCCATGAACCATAACTATTATGAAATGATAGAAATGTATATGAATACTGTAATGTATTCAACTACTGACGTTTGTTTGATTACAATCCATTATAAAAAAAAAAATCATCCACTGATATTGTGAAAAATACGAATACTTTTTTTAGTTTTTAATGAATTCCATAAGATTTTTTTTATGTAGGTATATATTTTCATTTTGTATGACACATTTTTAGTCTTCTACCAAACCGAAAAATATAAAACCGATTGAGTTTTCCCTGATAAAACGTCTTTAGTAGAGTACAATTTTTGTTAAATTAACAAATAGATGTGTTGCCATAATATGCTGGTTATTCTCTGACGGTCGCTGTATTTGCAACTAAGACTTTATATCATTGGGCATTTCTCGAAACGTTCTGAAACTGTTTGATTTGTTATATGTACACTAAAAAATTAAAATTAGATTCACTTTATAAAGGATTAAAACAATAGGATCATTGGATAATTATCATTCTGGAATATCAGTGAACTCTTTTGAAGTTCTAGACCAGGATGTTTATTTCTTGATTTCTTCAGTTTATACCGTAAGCGAATGCAGAAGCGTATATCACATTTAGAATTCTACATCAATAAACAAGATTTCACATGAAAATTTTAATGAATATTTTCTCAGTGGCATCTCCAATTGAGACGGAAGCGATAATATACAGGCGTGGAATTGAAATAGTAAGTAGTTTTTATGATATGTGATCGGACTTCATATTTGCTTTCAAATAAACCAGTGGTATGTGGATGAATGATCTGCTATATACACATGGGGTTTGGAGGATATTTGCTGCGAAAATACTATATTTCATGGAAGGCAAGATAGAAATGTTTCAAATACCACATAATGATTTCAGAGATTCATTCAATTTATATAGTTTTCACAGATTATTTTCTGCTGAGGTCACAGCGTTGACTGAATTAATTTGTTACTTCAAATGCTTTCAATGCTCTAGTCGTTCATCGAGTCGAATATTATCTATGAAGAAACTTTGTTGTACCTAATATTTTACAGACTAATTTTCATTAAATTAAATGTCAAATAGTGAAAAATACATTTTTTTGGGGGAAAATATCTGTTGATAAAAATAATCTTGAATGATAGAAAATAGCGATTAAAGTTCATATTTTCGAACTAAAAAGCCGACGTCACAGTTCAAGCTCGCGCTAACCCGTCACTGCAAGTTCAGGCAGGGCCGAAAATTAGTCATAACTTTGCTAAAAATTATAGTAGAAGGAAAAGAAAAAGTTCATATCGTTCCTGAAGACTTCTACTTCCTCATGCAAATATAATATGTGAGTATCTGAGTACCTAAAATGTGTTTTGTCCCACTTCACATAACCCTTCCACGATATTTACGGAGGAATCCGAAAGTCATAGATATTTTAGTTGATATGAAATAATTATACTGAAGCAGGAATTAGTACCCTCTTTGGACCATATGCAACGATTTAAGACTAGTGAGACAAGTCTTACTTATACATGCCAAAGAAAAAACTGGGTTTTACTCCTGCCTCAGTTTTCAACTCACCCATAATCCCGGAAATTTCTTCAGTAAATGTTGAAAATAATCGCTTATACACATCCTACATAAATAATGAAGTATGTGATTTCAAGCTTGAGGTTTGCACTTCACAATAGTGTTATTAAATATATATATGCAGGATATGAATAAGCGATTATTTTCAACATTTAGTGAAGAGAATGCCGGTTTTATGGATAAGTTGAAAATGAGGCAGGAGTAAAACAAAGTTTTTTTTGCACCTGTCACACTACTCTAAAATTGTTGCGTATAGTCCAAAGAGGGTATGGGTTTAATTATAATAATTCCATATTCAATAAATTATTCACAGTTTTCGGATCGGTTTAGGTACTCAAATACTAGCATATTATATTTGCATGAGAAGGTATGAGTCTTCAGAAACGATATGAACTTTGCCTTTTCTTCCTCCGATCATTATTAGCAAAGTTATGACCAATCAAATATTCGGCTCTGCCAGAATTTTCAGTGGCGTGTAAGGGTGAACGTGAAATTTGATGTCGGCGTTCAATCACGGTTTCTGGGAAAACGAGCGCATTTTATAAGAAATTACTAAGAATAATTTTTGTGGAAAATTGAATTGTTTTCCACCCTGTTGAATTGTTTTTTGATAAATCATACACTTTCAAAGATTACAGCAAAAATCTATTTATATATTTTTAAACGAAAAAAAAAAAAAAATGTTCCACCCCCGGACTTTCAGTAAATAATATTTTTTCGTGTTTATCATGGTTCCAACTACTAGCATACCAAATTTGGTGGTGCTACAATCGATTCTTGTCTCAAAACCCAATCGTACTGGATTATAATTTTAAATCACTTCCACCGTCCTTTGGGCTTTGGACGTATGATGTTTTTATGGATTTTAGCTTTTGTACACCCGTCGAGTAAACACTGATGACTTTTTAGTCGAAAGCGCTCTGCTATAATTTATTAAATGTATTTCTGCACGAAATGCAAATTTTGCTTCATATTTATACGTGCACACAGCTTGACAATTTCACTTAGTAATTGAACTCTCCGTGAGTCATTGAAGAGGTAGCCACAGTCATCGTTGCTCAACTTCATCTCTATACACAGTACTCGACTCATCAACTGCAGTTTTCCTTTAGGACATATTGTAACGAGTCTGGAACCGGACCTGACCGCTTGCCGCTTTCATGAGTTAAGTCAGTTGTTTAGCGATGTAAGCAAACTACAGTACATACTGACGATAGTAAGTGTACAAACCTAGAAAACTCCGAAGCTGTTATATGCTTTTTTGGAACTGCTTCGATCTTTGGTTCGTCTACTGCTACTCCTTCCTTAGAAACAGATGGAATTTCTTGGGGTGCAGTTTCAGTCCGGATCTTCTCAGCTGCAGAAATACCGTAACTAGTTTTTTTAGTGTCTCTGAATAACTAATATTCATTTGTTTCCTCGTATATCAGTCGATTCTCCAACAGTGTGTGGCTCAAGAGTTTATTTTTGTGGGAGCGCAGGAACTATTCAACTCTCGATCACATGTTTGTCTAACCGGTCACCAGTCTATTTTGCCCGACAGAGGTATTGCTTGGCAAATCTAGCAAGGAATGTGAAATCGGCACGCCTATCGATGCGCGGTAGCAGAATAGGTCAGTATACATTCTAACTGAATGTACAATTTATACTACCCTCTTTATCGTCCGAATACTTCCTCATTCTAATTCACGTCATCGTCATTCCTTGATAGATTTGCCAAGAGGTATATCAAATTTTTTCCCGCAACTCGTAGACTGTCCACTTTTTTATTCTAAAAATATCACTTCTAACGTAAATAATAAAAATGCTCTTAACGTTTTTACTAATTTATTTATACTGGATATATCTAATTTATTTTCATAAGTCAAAAAGGTTTTCTTTTTTTCTGCTTCCATTTCAGTTTACTTGTACTTCCTTATAAATTTGTTCAGTATTAATTTCTGCACGTGCCCGGACCATCCAAATCTCTATATCTCAAATTATTCCAACTATGCAACATGCAACGTTGTGAGTGGGACTATGGAAATCGACGGGTCTATGCGATTTTATAAGTTTCCATACTTTATGAATGCAGGGTATTAAAAAAAATACATAATAAAAAGATTGCTCGACATTATTGTTTTTCTCACTCATTTCTGTATTTTCCATAAAAATTGTAATTATTTTTTTATAAGTATAATTTGCTTCAAGCATTTTTCCTTTCTCGAATTGGTACATAATACTTTCCCACTTCATTATTACTTATTTTGTTCCTTACTGAGGTATATCAAATATGTTACATACAGTGGTCCAACGAAAAGTATGCACCTTTTATCCTTTTTGTAGAATTGAAAGCAAAAATGCTCGTGGAGTTTGTTTTTGAGGGGGACACATTTCAGATATATTTTCCAACTTGTGCCTTCAACCCCCCAGCGACGGGGTGTCACAACCCTAAAATTTTAAATGGAACGTGGGGTCGACTGATATATCATTTGAACGGGCACAAAATTATCTTCCCAATGATACCCTATTTGTTGAAATTTACTGAAGCAGTTAATGCGAAAACGGCTTTAAGAACATGAACCCGATAATGTTGGTATTAATGAAAAATACAAATAAGTTTTGGTTACTAGGAATTAAAACAGGTACAAGTAGTACTTAGTACGTTTCAATATTTGTTACTTGTAATAGTGCTTTGTAAAAAAAAACAAGCTGTTAAATTGATTTATTGAAATGTTACTTCAACAAATGTTCAAATTGTGACCCATTTGCTTCCATACAATAATACAGATTTTGTTCAAATCTATGTTTAACATTTTGTAGCATATCAGGTGTTATGCTTCTGCACTCTGCTATAATCCGTTGGCGAATATCTTCTATGGACTCGGGCTTCGTAGCAAAACATTTATTTTTCAAGTGTCCCCATAGAAAAAAGTCCAAAGGCGATAAATCAGGTGACCTGGCAGGCCAATCCACTGTCCGGGGAACCGGTTATCTAAAAATTCTCGTACAAAATAGTGCGGAGGTGCTCCATCTTGCTGGAAATGAAGCCGATCAGCATTATGATTTTGGTCATCTTCTATTATTTGTGTGATGACAGGATGAATTGCGTCTTCAAGCATGTTTAGGTAGATTTCACCATTTAAATTTCCAGGAATGAAAAGTGGTCCTATGATATGACTTCCTAATATGCCACACCAGACGTTTATTTTTTGAGGGGCCTGGGAATGAACCTCACGGAATAAATATGGGTTACTGTCATCCCAGTAACGGCAATTATGCCTATTCAAAGCTCCATTCAAATAAAATGTACACTCATCTGTAAAACAAATGTTACACATATCTGCAGTTTTTTTCTTACACTTATCTGCAGTCGTTTTCGACAAAATCACGCAAACGATAAATGGGGAATTTAGTTGTGATAATGTTGCTTTCGGCAAAATGAAGTAATTTAGAAATGATTGTCGTTATCCTGATTCCTAGTAACCAAAACTGATTTGTATTTTTCATTAATACCAAAATTATCGGGTTAATGTTCTTAAAGCCGTTTTCGCATTAACTGTTTCAGTAAATTTCAACAAATAGGGTATCATTGGAAAGATAATTTTATGCCCGTTCAAATGATATATCACTCGACCCCACGTTCCATTTAAAATTTTAGGGTTGTAACACCCCCTCGCTAGGGGGTTGAAGACACAAGTTGCAAAATATATCTAAAATGTGTCCCCCTCAAAGGCACACTTCACGTGTCCGAGTATATTTGCTATGGATTCCAAAAAAAGGAGAATAGCTAGGTGCATACTTTTCGTTGGACCACTCTGAATGAATCAAACAGAGAAATACCCATTTCTGCATTATGTTCTGGGTATATTTGATGCAGATACATTAGATATCATTTTAGTTCGAAAATATGAATAGGACATTCATAAAATCTGTTGTGGAATCATCTGCGACTGAAAGACAAACTTTAGTCGCTATTTTCCATCGTTCGACATTGGATATCATATTGAGTTGACTCCGAAACATTGTACAAAGAGAAATTTATTTTATGGGAATAATCTCGACGAACCACTGATTGATAAAACATGAAATGAAGGGTTAGTGTTAGGAAAAATATATACATGGATCCAAGAGCTTGAAATTGGAGATTTGATGAAATTCATAAAAAAATTGAATGAACCTGTGATGATGTGGTACTTGAAGAATCAAAAACCAAGTATAGTTTTCAGCGAAGGTGATGTTGACAGCTCAACCTATGAGCCCTGGGGTACTTAGAACTATTAGAAATTTGTCTTGGTATTCAAATGAGAAGCAGATCGAATTAGCAATATTTTTAATCGGTCTGCCTTCTCAGTAACTGATTAGAACGAGTGAATTATAAAATTTTGAGGTAGGAATATATTTTTCACCAATTTATTGGTGAAGAAATGAGTATAGGTACAGGGTGTAAACTAACTTGTGTTAACAGTCCAATGGAAAATTAAAAATATATTTTTAATGGATATATAATAAAAATACCTCAATACGGGAAAAAAGTAAATATGGATTGTTTAACGAACCTGTGTTTGCTTATTCAATGATTCACAGTTCGATCGAAACAGACTTGTTTCAACTTTTAATGAAAATACCCGAGTTGAACGCAACATCAAATAACTTACTAATTTCTCATAGTCTAGGAACCCAGAAATATGCGTAAATCTGTTTCACCGAGCATCAATATGAAAATTCTTTGCCGATAACTTACCAGTTACTGTCTCCTATATAAATGGGGGAGATTGTTAATGAGATAATCTCTTACTATCAACTTTTTATATCTTAGCAACATGAGTATGGATATGAAAATATCTAGTTGAATTCAGATTTCAAAAAATATATATATGTGAATTTCTAATATTGATTGGCATTCAAAAATGTTCTTTCATTCTTTGTTATTATTGAAGACGAATTTTGTCTAGCGAAGCCATATTTCAGTACTTTTATAGAAAATTAATACTGAAAAATTATCAGCGCTGATAGTTTTCAAATTGATACCCAGGATATTTGTATGAACTATCGATATTTTCTGTATATTTTCACAACAAATATATGGGCGTCCGTGCTGATCAACATTTATGTTGCAACTAGCCATTAGCAAAAATGAAAAAATATCTTACCTTTTATATCGTCATCTTCCAAAGTAGTAGAGCTGTCCGTAGATTCTTTGACTTGAGATCCTTCTCCCTTCTTCACGATTATACTGCGACCTAAAAATTAGTGGAAATATCAGTGGGATGGCAAAAACATTCAAGGGACAGTAATCGAAAAATTTCAAAATCAAAAATAAGCCAATTCATTTTCTGCTTCAGAAATAATGATAAAATAAACCAAAACTCTTAAATCCAATTTTCACAGTTGGAGATAATGGAAATGGAGCGACTCAATACCAACTCGAAAATGCACGAAATTTTGAAACCACTATTATTTTACTGAGAACTGTGAGAGACTGATGAATTCAAAGGGAATTACGTTTTATTTAAGAACCTTATATCTAGAACATCAGCAATATGAATGTGAATAAGTGTGCATACGATGATATACAAACACAAGAGGGGAAACGAAGAACCTTCATCTTTTTAAGTCGGTTAAAATTATGGAATATTTTGGAATTCCAATAACGGACAAATCGCGTGTATGTTTAGCTTTATCTTGCAAAATATTTAATGAAAGAGATACATCAGTAATACATACATACATAATACGTAAGTTAGATTCGATTTGGCTTATTACAATTCACATTCTTGAACAAGACATTTTAACTTTGATAATTTTTTTTCAAAGTCACAGTTCTCTTCGCAATAGTATTGAGTCGCTTGCTGAAATCGATATGTGGAAAAAAAGCTTTACTTTATGTGTGGTGCGTGAAGTGATGAGGTGGTGAAAGAAACCGTATTGAAATAATATGTAGTGATGGCGTTTTAAAAAAATAAAAATAAAGGAAAACACATGCTTATGAAGCCACATATTACATATCCCAACGTAACCTCAATTTCCATCAACTTTTATATATTTTTATTTTCAGATTCTGCAATTATAAGGAGGTGTGTATAATTGTTAAAATGTTTGTGTATACTGAGTGACAAAAAGCTAATTCTGACCCAATATTTTTCATTTATAAAATTCACGTACAACTTGAAACTCAAGAATACTTATTTCTCATTTGATAACAATGACTTGAAAAGAATAATTTTTGGTTGTATTTTGTGAAACCTGAATATATTTTTGCTAGTTATTTGGTTGGGAATAGGCGCTTCTACTACTGGACAGTTCAGCATTAGGTCTGTGAATCTTTCGAAAAAGTACTCTTGAGTCTCATAACTAAATAGATATTGTGTGTGGTTCAAAAATTATTGTGTGCGATTGATCTCGTTGTTACCCAGCTTAGGTATTAGAGCAACAGCCAGTGAACGCCAGACCTATATCATAGTTTAAAGGCTTGAAATTTTAGAGCGCAATTTCACTAATGGGGTTTAGGGGTTTAGGGTAAAGAGCCAAACATTTGCTGCGTAATGTTTTTATACATTTTACGGAACGCTATTAGAAATCAAGGAATTCATTGAGGGTCACTTTGTATTTATAAATTATGTTCCAATTACCGTGATTGTAATTTTACATAAACTGATAAAAACGACATCAAAATAAGTCCAACAGCTGACTTCCAAACATGTCTGGCAGAGTGTTGGCTCCCTCGAATGTGTCTGGCTGCTTGGGAAAAATCTTTAAATAGTTGCTCAAATAACATATATAAAATTCAGATTTTATACTATAACGAAGGTACAACTATGATTTATTGAAGTTCAAAGGTGGGTAACTGGTGGAGGGTTTCCACCAAATAAAGTATCTGGCAAATGAATTATGTGATTACTAGTAGCATCCCGAAGAATATATAAAAAAATCATGCTTTATAGGATGATGTTTTTGTGCAGCAATTTTTCGTCCCTTAAGTACTTGTTATCTTTCAAAGTCATCACGACTCAAGGTTCATAGTAGCCAAATATTCTCACCCGCAGTAGTACACCTGCAAAAAAAATGTTCAACCTTTATACCATAACGTAGCTCTGGCGTTCACGAGGTCTTGATCTATAGACATTTTTGATGATAAACTTACGAATGAAGACGGTATCATCTTCACAGTCAGCCAAATTTCAAGGACAACTACGTCAGAAGGACAATAGATGTCTTAATCCATTTTACAAGACTGAAGTCAACAAATGCCGCCAAGCAGTGTGAACGGAAAAAAAAAATTAAGAAATATACATGCATTAGAGACAGTAATCGTTCGCAGATGTCGCTGTTGTTGAAAATAAAAGTGAGGTTACGTTCAAATAGCCAAAATGATATGTAGTGGTCGGTTGATGCAGGATGCAGTGTTCTTACCACATTCTGGTTGCATCAAGGTGAAGTGAAGTGAGGTAGGGTGACGCAAACAAGTCCGCCACAACCAACAAAACAAAAGTTACCAACTACCCAATGCTCTATTCTAAATTATTATGCACAGCTACTAGAAGTATAGCATGTTTATGTAGAAGGAAGACCTCCATTAACGGATGCTTACTAAAATGAAATTGAGTTTTTGAGAGTTATAAGTATTTGTGAATATTGATTGTATTGATCATAATCTACAAAAAGAACCACGCCATTAATTTTGTGAAGATTTGCTTTATTGCGTAGATTGTATACTCGAGTATTATACCCATTTGCGATATTATTTTAAATGGGCATTTCCAGCATCTTGAAATATGCCCTTTTTTCACATAACGTCATGGAAGGCAGTTTATAAAATAGTTCTAATCATTTATCCACCCTAAATTTTGAAAAATTGATTTATTATTTCAATTCAAGCGCTTCCCGGCTCTGACGTCATTGTCTTCTTGAAATATGATTGGCTGAAGTTTGGGATGGTGCGGACATGGCCGAAAGTGACCAATGTCAGAATCACTCGCGCACTGACGTCACACGCTTCCCGCCTCTTCTTCTACGCCTGATCGTTTGAATTCGGTAGTTTAGTTTGACGTTTTCAATAGTTTTTATCTCGATAAATTGTTGATATAAAAAATCGAAAACTGGGAACGAGTGAGAATACAATATTTCTTACTTCTACCGCTTCATGTTGATAGACAGAAAAACTATCTCAGGAACAGAAAGAAAAATATAAAATCGTGTTTTTTATTTCATAGCAACCATACTTCTTATTCCGTAATAATGTTTCTACAAACTCTTACCTAAGAAGCCTTTGATGCTTTCAGAGCTCAACGCAAATTTGACGTTTTCCGATATATGTAATTTTGTGACATTTTTGCACTAAATCGGCAATATTGATAAATCGCTTTATGTTCATTGAAGGAGAATAGTGACTGAATTCAAAGCATTCTAACTGGCCATAATGGTGTAGAGGTTTGAGGCTACCAATTTTTTTGTTTATAGCTTATAGCCTTTTCCGGGACAACCACAAAACAACGGGACACAAAAACATAGGCATGAAATATTTTCCAATTTTTTGCTAATGATGTGAATTATCGGATATTTGGATACGCTATACATTCAGGATAGCTATTGAGTGTTAATTTTCGCATAGCCTATGTTGAATGAACTGAAGCTTAAGGAATGAGCTGCGTTGGTAGAAAAAAATCTTGTGTGTATTTCGAGCACAAAGTTTCCGCGCAACCGCGACTCTCTTTGTCGAGTGGCAATATATCACTTTGCGCTCTAAATACACAAATATCTGTTTGAAGCTGCAGCAGCAGCGTTTTTTAATGCACCTATACCTATTTCAAGTTATGTAGTAAAGATTTTCAAATGTCTTCACGAAATATCTAAGACTGCTGAAGCTTCCTGAAGAAAGGAGATTTTACCAAAAACATGGATTTGCAGGCAATGATGGATAGGTAACAATTGGGGAATTTGACGTAGAGGACAATTATATATATATATATATATATATATATATATATATATAGTGGCTCTAAGCTCTAGCCGCAAAAGCTATCTAGATCCAGTTTTTTGGGTGGATCAATCCCATTCTATTAGTTTATACTTTTGGCTATGTTTCTCCATATAACTATGTCTGGCCTTCTCTCTCCCGTTTTACTTATCGTTACTCCTAGATATTTAAACTCTTTAACTTCATCAAACTCTTCCTATTTTAATCTTCTAGAGGACAATTGGGCAGTAATAAATATACCCTTCCGGAATGAAAAACACGGCGTGTCAATGATTGTCCACCTTCCTTTGTTCTGAAATATTCGAGTGAACATTTTTCAAAACATACTGTATGACTGGTCTTATTTCCTTATTTCTGTAAGGTTTGACTATTACTAAGGTTTCATAATACGGTAGATATGTATCTCATCTCAATTTGAAGTCCTGTTGGGACAAATTAACCATATGCATCTGTTAATAGAGGTCCAGTATAATGTGTATGTGTGGATATGTGTTGAGCAAAATAATAAAATTCTAGTTTTATTTACAAAGAAGGTAGGAAATTTTAAAAGAATTTTGTGTGTTCGAGTAACTTTTTCAGATTTATATACATTTCATAAGGAGTGGCGATACAGATAAAAATTTGTCGAAAGTAGAGGATAGTTTCCAGAGAGTACAGCTATTCATCTATGTATCTTTATAAAAAAAAACTACTGATCATTTCTATATTTCCACATGCTAGAATGGAACAATGAAAATAATGAATAATAAATCTTCAGAACTCAAGATTCTCATTCAAAATTTGGATTGTATGGTGTTATAAAACATTACTGATAATGAGAATTCGGGTTGTATAGTTCAGGAAGTATTTTCACAAACTCAAAACATGTATTATGTATATTAATAACAATCATGTAACTGTATGTTGAATGAGTAATAAGCAAAAGAACATACTTAACTATTTTTGTTGAAAATTTCAAAGGAAGCCTTCAGCGCTCTATAATAACTTCAACTACACTAAAAATACTTCAATACTTAAATACACTTATCAGCACAAAGATTATTCCGAAAATATTTACCTCTAACTATTTGGTAGATTTATGAAAATAAAAAGTAACATATTAGAGTCCTGTGTTGATTCTTTCCAAAAATATATTTCATATGTAGATAGCATGAAATTAAAATGAAATTAAGAAAATGAAGAATAACTTATTATGAAAAAACCTCCTGAAACGATATATAGCTATGTTTCGTAATATAATACAAAAAAACTAATAATAACTGACTTGGTGACTACAATTATTGGTGTCGTCAAATAAAAAGTGTTTTTGTGATTCAGTGTGTAATATGCTAGTGCAAATTTTGAAGCCCTGATAAATTGGTAGTAACAGAGGGGGTTTTATTACATTACATCAACTGTAGTAGGTAGTAATAATAGTAACGTTAGTAAAGGCTATCATAGTGACACAATGTCACTTGGTGAGCTTACAAGAACGTCGGATTAGCGTGTACCGCCTATGTAGCACAGTGAGACAAAATCAGTTCCACTATAAACTCATTCGCAACCCAATCTAAATTTCGATAAAAAATAAACATCCCACACGCATGATACATACTACGGTCATCGACAATATCTGCATCTATGGGCAATACTTTAAATTGAAAGTTTTAACATAAAATATTACAAAACATTGGGAACACTTGGTGATGGGCAAAACAAGAAGTCAACGAGTATCAAATAAATTGAAGGAGATTGGATGATTGCATAAGGAGAACAGGAGAAAGGTTCATTTTAGTACCTTGTCATAAAATAATTCCCAAGTATATACCCAAAACATACTAATTCAGCCATTTTGAATCGATTGGCGTTAGCAGAATTCGCCTATCTCTAACCTTTCTCGAGTTGGTCAGCTCTAAATCAGTTTTTAAATGTTTTTTTGCCGCCAAAAATATTTCCGATGAGTTTTTGACATTTTCGTTCAAAGATTCGGAATCAGCCCGTCGACATTCATCCGGGAACAAAATTTTGAAATTTTAAAAATGAAAAATAAAAAAGTTCAAAAAATTATCTATCATGATATTCGACTTTTTTGCCCGTCGATTTTGTCTGATGAGCTTTCGACATTTTTGTCAAAAATTTCGGAATCAGCACGTGAAAATACGTTCGAAGACAAAAAATTTAAATTCGAAAAATTAAAAATAAAAAATCTTAGAAAATTGGCTTTTTTACCTAAAATTTTACATAAAATTTTACGTATACAGTGCGAATTTCAAGTCGATGTGACGACTTGGTATTTTTCATGATTTTTAGGAGTAATTTTTAATTTCTTTCCATTGACTCGAAATTCACAATACATACTAATTCGGCCATTTTGAATCGACTGGCGTTCGCAGAATTTCTCTATCTCTAACCGTTCTCGAGTTGATCAGCTCTGAATTAGTTTTTAGATGGTTTTTTTGCCGCCAAAAATTTTTGTGATGAGTTTTCGACATTATTATTATAAGATTCAGAATCAGCACGTAAAATTACTTTCGAGGACAAAAATGAAAAATAAAAAATCTCAGAAAATTTTATGTTTTTTCTTAAACACCTTTTTCCGGCTAAATCTTATATCTGAACATAGAAAATCATACATTTTTGGAATGAGCATGAAATTTTACGTACACAGTGCGAATTTCAAGTTGATGTGACAACTTGTTACTTTTAATGATTTTTAGTAACTTGCAACTTTTTCGAGTAATTTTTAATTTCTTTTGATTGACTCGAAAATAACACTACATACTAATTCGGTCATTTTGAATCGACTGGCGTTCGCAGATTTCGTCTATCTCTAACCGTTCTCGAGTTGCTCAGCTCTGAATTAGTTTTCAAATGTTTTTTTTGACGCGAAAAATATTTCTGATGAGTTTTCAACATTTTCGTTCAAAGATTCGGAATCAGCACGTCGAAATACGTTCGGGGATAAAAATTTGAAATTTGAAAAATTAAAATTTAAAAAGTTCAAAAAATTATTTATCATGATATACTTGCCTTTTTTGCCCGTCGATTTTTTTCGTTCAAATTCCCAATATATACTAATTCAGCAATTCTGAATCGATTGGCGTTAGCCGAATTCGTCTATCTCTAAACGTTCTCGAGTTGGTGAGCTCTGAATCAGTTTTCAAATCGTTTTTTTGTTGCCAAAATTTCTAATCAGTTTTCGATATTTTCGTTTGAAGATTCGGAATCAGCACGTCAAAATATGTTCGGGGACAAAGTGAAAAATAAAGAAGTTCAAAAAATTATCTATCATGACTTACTCGACTTTTTTGTCCGTAAATTTGTTTCGTTCAAATTCTCAGTATATACTAATTCGGCCATTCTGAATCGATTGGAGTTCGCAGAATTTGTCTATCTCTAACCGTTCTCAAGTTGGTCAGCTCTGAATCAGTTTTCAAATGTTTTTTTTTGCGCAAAAATAATTTCTGGCGAGTTTTCTACATTTCGAATAATGAATTTAATTAAAATTAATAATGAATTAATGAAAATGTTATGATGTACACCTAATGAAAGAGTAGTTTACCCCTCGGTTATAGCTTACTTGATAATGATTTGATGAGCCGAAACCGGTCGTAACAGTAAAAGCTGTAGTGGAATTTAGACAAAAGTTATTTTCTTTAAACTATAGGTATTCAACATGAATTTCCACAAAATGAATAGATCATCAATCCAACAAGTTGAAATAACAATAAGCAATACCTACGTAGGGATCGAATATAGAGTGCGACACATTACTCTGATATATTTTCCAAGTATACTTTTTGTTGGATACATTTACACTTCAATACTTGGAGTTTTTGTTTAGAAGTAGTTCTACTTTATTTAGCCATGAGATGGAGTGGTTACAGCATTATTCGCTCAAAACAAAGGAAAAGGATGGGGCACAAATGGCTGTAGTAATAAAGAGTAAGAACCTGGAAATCTGTTCTAATCGAAGAAAGTTCTGCGTTCTGCTGTTCGAATACGAAAAACGCAATAATGACTGATAATTTAATATAAAAAAATCCAGCTTCTGAATTGAATCGAATGAGATCTAATAAAAATCATACTGGAATAGAAAATCATATTTTCACAACAAAATGGACATCCTTTTACATTTTATGATAAATTTTATTTTAAAAAAGAATTTATCACATTCGAGAGGTATTCGAAGATTGTAACCATGCTAGGAAATGCGCAAGTTCCCAATATGGCAGGAGCAAAAAATAACAATAGTATATTTTGTCGTTCAAAATAGAAATTATTGAATAACCCTCTAATGCCCTTGGCCGCCTCAAGGCAGGCTATATAGTTAGGGAGCCGCCAGTGAAAAAACGCGCCGAACAGCTATACTATACCAAATCCAAAATATTTTTGATTTTGAGCCGAGAAACGACCGAAAATATTTGGATACATTTTAGCCGTCTTCTATATTCCTTCCGTCGAGATATGTTGTTCAGAAAGTCATCAGCTATCATCTGACAAAGCGGAAGAAAATTTGGTTGGGGTTGGGGCCGGGACTGGAGGAAAAATTTTGAAAATTTTCCTCCCGAAAATGTCTCGGGTCAAAAATTAGCCGGTTTCCTATAGCCTCACTTTTCAGTTCATTAGTTTCAATTTGGCCCTTAGATAGCTGAAATCGCGGTGGAAGGAATTTTTAACAGTGCTGGGTCAAAGGGGGAGGGGGGCAAAAAGGGGCACTTGAAAAACTCGCGGGACTGGCTTCAAAAATTGGAATTCTGATCGCAACGATTTGAGAAAAATATCAGTGAGTCAGAAAAAGTGTTCTTTTTCGAATTTACCTCCACGTAAGAGTTTACCTAAGTATACCATTGAATTTAGTGGGGCCGCCTTTAGGCGGGTATGATCAGTTTGGAGTCAATTTCCAAATTTTTTAGTTTTATTTATTGTATTGCAATTTACGTTATTTCTTTCAGGTATATTATAAACTATCTGATATGTCAGACGAGGAAATCAGAGCTGTAATCGACGCAATGACATCAGATGATGACACTGGCAGTGAAAATGTAGACGATTTTGATCGTGATTATATTCCTGAAGACGATTTGGCGATTGATCTGTGTTTCAACCCAAGTGAAATTTTCAATGACAATCTGAACCTGAGCAATTGATGTAATCTCAGCAATATCGACGCTGAACCTGTGGGAGCTTCATCACCATTACCACGAACTTCTCCACCAACATCATATGTGATCCCACTGCTATTACTGATTCTGCTGCTCCTGCTCAACGCTCTAGAAAACGTAAACGACAAGATGTACGGGAATTACAAGAAGTAGAAGATGGACCAGCTCTTTCCACTAGTGGCCCAAGGAGCTTCACCACCTTTACCGAAACCAAAAAAGGCTTAAATTCTAGTAGATGATGAAATAGGACATTTCATGTGCATTTCATAATCCATCCGGCAAGAAGACTTGAACTTGAACCTGTGCAATTCCACCAGAAAGATGTGTTTCCCTACGTTTCATCATCGAAAATAATAAATACATGCAATACTCATTTATTTTCTTCCAATATAAGGGCCTTTTTGCAAGCATTTCAATACATAATGAATATTTCACACCTGCTTCCTGTTTTCTAATCTGATTGTTTAGGCCCGCTTCTAGTCGGTATATACCTATAGTCCAAGAAACGAGGAAGCGTCCTAATGTTAAATATGCAGAAATTAATATCCGAAAACAAAAATTGGCGAAAATCGTTTTTTTGCTGATAATTGAAAAACTACAGTTCCCATCGAAAAAAGTTAAATTAAGAAATTGTAGGTATTAAAAAGATCTATGAATTGAGTGGAATTTTTCGATATCATCGATACTTTTCGAGTTATATCGGAAAAACCGTGAAAAATCGGGTTCTCTAAACTCGTCAATTGTAAGGTATTCAGACTTGTTACTAACTGTTATGTGTAGCCTATGGCAAGCCAAAAAAGAATTTTTTTGAAAAATTGATAAATATCGATTATTTTTCAAAATATGAAGTTTTCTCAAAAAAGATGCTTTCTCAATTTGACTACTCTTGCTCGGGGAATGATGCTACAGTAACGATTCAGGGCTTATTTTTTTCTGTAAGAGTTGTACTTTCATATTATCGAATAAGTATATTGATTATTTTAATTTTAAGGATAAAAAAATTATTTTAAAAAAGTGCACAATCTTTTTACATGTTTTTTATAAATAATATTCTTAATTTTTTTTTTATAGAAATGTCTTACTTTTATGAAAACAGATTTCTGGCATGATTTCACGCATTTGAAGAAAAAATTGAATTCCTACGATCACTAGGAGCCAAGATAATTTTTTTATTTTAAAAAATTTGGAAGGCGCAATAATAATAATTGCAGAAGAAGAAACCCCGATTTTTCACGTTTTTTCCGATATAACTCGAAAACTATCAATGGTATCAAAAAATTATAATCTATTCACTTGATAGATCTTTTTAATACCTACAATTTCCTATAATTTAACTTTTTTCGAAGATGTAGTTTTTTAGTTATCAACAAAAAATCGCTTTTCACAACTTTGCGAATTTTTTAGGTTATGTTCGTTAATTACGATCGAGTCGCATGAAATAGAAACTCATCCTGAATTTCAGATTCCTATACGCTCATATTTTTTGTTTTCGGATATTAATTTCTGCACGCACTTTTCCTTATTGCTTGGACTACTAGTCTTAACTGTACTTGCCACAAATTTCACCGAACTGAATTTCTGATTGCAAATTATTGTTTGTCGATTTTTTTCCAACACATACAAAAATTTTAGACAAAAACAAAAATTGGGGCATTAGAGGGATTAAAAATATTGCTATTTATGTATTAATAAACAAGCAATAGAATCCCGTACAGATTCATTCTTGGAATTTTTCTGTAGCTTGAGAAACTATACAAAAACTGTTTTTTGGTAACTTTACTGTAGCCTGTCTTCAATTACAGGGCACTGTCTAGCAAACGTACTGACCGGCATTACAAAATAAGGGTGTCTTGATGATTATAATTCATACACCAACCATACAATGTGAAAGATTTGCCACGCCAATCCGAAAATTCACAAAACCGCCCTCTTTTTCTATTCGATGCCCAAATGACATTGTAACACTATGAGAGTGAGGTATATATGCAGAGCTTTCATTTAATCCTGTATTTTGCGT
The DNA here is from genome assembly GCA_958298965.1 of Chrysolina haemoptera. NCBI lineage: Eukaryota > Metazoa > Arthropoda > Insecta > Coleoptera > Chrysomelidae > Chrysolina > Chrysolina haemoptera. The sequence continues at coordinate 40,349,737 of OY282587.1, read as the reverse complement.
GACAAAATTTCAATTTTCCACTAAAATTAGTTGTTCTTGGTTATCATTCATTAGAAAAAGTGCGTAGCGTTTTGAGTATATTTGCATTTTTTTTGCAATTACTGAAATTATTGGAACTGTTGTTTTAAGACTTCTGGATTTTCAGATATTGAGGTAAGCTTTCAGTTAGCTATACTACACAGGTGCAAATTTGATTGTCCACTTCTTTTGGTCACGTGAGATATAGGATTAAAAGAAAGTTCTGTGCATCATTGTTGAGAGAGGTTATACTTAAATCGGACATATACAGAGATGAATTCCATGTGGAGGCTTACTTGTATTAGTGAACTAACGATAGGTTCTCATGGATGAGAAACCAATTATTGCAGACTTTCCCAACGGTTCAAAAGTCTTTCAAATATTTTTACAAGATGATAAATTAAAATTTTTATGCTCAAGAGACTTCAGATACATGAATGTTTAGAACCTTTGGCAGAGGCGCACCCAAGATTTTTTTTCAGGAAGGGTTTGATTAATTTCTGGGGTTCTAACCTTGACCTTTGGTGTGAATACAATTCAAGAGAACCAAAAACTTTAAGCAAACGTCAGAAGAATTATACAAGCTGTTTCATAAAGAGTGTTAATCATTGAATGATTTAAAAAAAAAATACTTCGTATGAACATAGGTACGCATAAAAATACATTTTTTCCATGGTAAAGGTGGCGTTCACCGTTTTTATTTCAAATAAACATTATTTTTGTAATTGTCCTCTATCTTATCATAAAAATGGACTCTTGCCTTTTATTTATTCGGCGAACGTTTTTCGATTTGAAGAATAAAATACACTCATTTGCTTGTACCTATGCGATTTTTTAATAGTCTCAATGAAATGCATTTTGTGTTTCAAGTCGAAAACTGTTCGCCGGACGAAAAAAGTCAAGAAGCCATTTTTATGAGAAGATAAAAGAATAAAACATTTAATATTTATTTGAAAAAAAAAACAGTGGCGTATCATTATTATTTATCTAAAATTTCAACATCCTGTATCTCAGAAATAAAGCGGTTGCGGACCAATATATGTTCATATAAACATATTTTCGGCCTTTAGGATCAGCATACAATTATAAAACATTCTGTACATGGAAAAAGGCATAGAACAGGGATGTAATTGGACAGATTGATGAAAAAATAAATGGAAAAGCAAAACAACTACAGATATTAGTTGAATACAAAAACTAGCAAACAAAGATTCTCGAAATAGCCTGTGGCACAGCAGGAAAGATATGGCTTCAATGAACAGCAGATATAAGTAAGGTAAGGAGAAAGGTGTATAATAGAGAGAGAGAGAGTGAGAGAGAGGGGAGAAAGTGGGCAAACTGGCTGAAAAGGACGCTCACAAAAACATAAGAATAACAAATACATTCAAAATGAATTCACAGGAAATATTATATTTGCCAAAAAATGTTCTGTTTAATATAATTTATTCCATTAGTGGTTTTATAGCTTTCTTCAATAGGTATTTAGTCCACGTTTGAAATATTTTTTAAAAATACATTGCCAAAGAAACTTTTTTTTAATTTTTATTTATTGAAAATACATTTTCCATACAGAAAGTTCTGGTATAAGGAAGATAATACATTGAATACTAATGAATATAAATGAGTTTCAAAATTTTTAAATTTAATGAAAAAATAACAAATTCAACAATTTTGAATATTTATAGATTGATGAACATCAGTATAATAGCAGATTTTCTTTGAGTTGTTTTAAGAAAATATATATGGACTTTGATTTTTTTATATCATCTGATAATTTATTGTTAGTTTCTATAGAACTAGATATAGATGAAGATGTAAGCCTCCACACATTTGATGCCCGACACCTATGAATACCTTATTATATTATTATAATAATTGGTTATTTAGGGAAAAATATATTAATTGACAACCAGTAATATCACCAGTGTCGACATGAACTTACTTGAAAAATTGCGAGTCGCCAGCATTGTAGTAAGGATAGCACCCTAAAATTGACAGTGTAACAAATAAACGCCATATTTTGACAAGTACCGAAATATTACCTTGAGTTTGCGCCTTGCATTGAATTTCTTGAGACAGTCCACCGTTTCTTGTCTGTGCACCACCGATGCAACACGTTCTCTTTGCTGAAAAACAAAAAGGGCAAATCAACAATGAGTCGAAAAAATACCGACTGACGCAGTTGGAAAAAGCACGGTGATTTCCAAAGGAGAATATCTTCAGACCACAATTAAAAATGTACGACGGAATTTTTGTAGGCTCTTTGAACAGTCGAGTAAATGGGCGCCGCTCTTTTCATCAAGGTGACGTTAATTGGAGCTTTTATTCAATGGCCCACGAGTGAGGCCCTTGAAAAATACAAGTTTAGCAAGACAACGTACTATGTGCTTGAGAAAACTGGAGCACTTAGTAGCTTTCACTTTTTCACAGTTTTTTTTTTTTAATAACATTGATATTATTATTATATGTGAATGAGGTACATAGAAAGTAGACTATTTTGTTCTGTCACTTTTATTTAGACGAGAGCTTTTTTTGTAAACTTAATATTTCAATACGAATTTCGTTGCTGAGCAACGAAAAAACAAGGAAACTCGACTCATGCAATAAATGTCGAGTTTACTTCCTTAAAAAAAGGCTAAGCGTAATTCGGTACGATGCATATTCAATGTACATATTAGGTAATTTAGAGGTCAATAAATCAAAAGGTCAAAAATCGAACGTTTCAAAGGTAAGATTTCGTTTTGTCGCTGGACAAGTTGGGGCAAACTCTTGTTGCTGTTATAGGCACAAAAAACACCGCGTTTCTTCGTGTATACATTGAATTGTCATATGAAAATTATACACTATATATGTGCAATACACACGTGATCAAAGCGAAATGTAAACTGAAAAGCAGTGTTTCGTGGATATCGAAGCAAGAATAATAATAATAATAATAATAAAGTTTATTCACCAAGAAAGAATTACAGAGAATTTGATGAGGTGCGTACAGCAAATAAACGGGATACCACAGAAGCTTTAGTTCCAGGGAACTATCGCTTGTACGTGGTTTCTTGTTTGTTTTTTGACTTTTCATTAGTACAGAACTAAATGAACATGATTTGTTATGACTAAATTTGAAAATATAACAATATATAAATATAAAAATGTAAAATATAATATGTAAAGGTGTGTGTAAACCGTAAAGATGTAAAAATATTAGATGTAGGAATGTAAAAATTTAAGAATTTAAAAATGTAGAATTGTTAAAAGTAAATGTAAAAGTGTAAAACTTATCAAAGTATCAAAATATAAGTGTAAAAGTAAGAATGTATAACTTTAAAAATCTAAAACTGTATAAGCATAAAACTACAGAAGTGTTAAGATATAGTAATATAAATATAGTTAGTGATATGTGCGTACGTATAATTATATATGCACATATATACAAAGATATATCCAGACTAACACGATAAAAACTCGTAGGAATATGAGTATTACTAAATAACAATATTATTAGAAGTATCAATAATAAATAGACCATTCGTTATTTCTATTGAAGAATATAAGATATAAAATGCCTGTCCATTTAACAAATGAGTTTTTGGTTGACAAAATCATGTAGTTTGTTCCTTCCAAAAGCAAAAATCCATTTTTTTGTTTTTTTCTTGAATAAATTGATGCTCTGTAAAGTTCTAATCTCAACAGGTAATAAGCCATAAAGTTTCGGAGCAAGAAAATCACAGTGACGTTGCCCGATGGTTTTACAACAGCGAGGTACGCTCAACGAGGTTGTTTTGTTTCTTGTGCTGTGGGAGTGTGTGACGGGGTTAAGAGTAATTTTGTTTTTTTTGACGTTGATTAGTATGTTAAGACAGAAGAGTTGTCTGATATCAAATATTCCCGATTCGTCGTGTAGTTTATCGTTAGAAAATCTAAGAGGCTTACCATATATAGTTCTTAGTATCCATCTTTGAATAACGTTCAAATTTTCTAAATTGTTGTCATTCACACCCCCCCAGCCCACAATACCGTATGTCAGATGTGATTGAACAAGTGAATGATACAATATTGCGAGGTGTTTTACATCAAGGTAATCTTTCATGTATTTAAATCTATGTAACATACCTCTCAACTTATTGACTATATTTTTTATGTGAAGGTCCCACTTGAGGTGTCGGTCAATAACAATGCCTAAATATTTGATAGAGTCAGCTTCAGGGATTTTTGAATTTGGTCCGATTATTAAAGGACCCACACGGTAAAAACAATTTTGTTGCTACAATCACTTTCTTTTTGTTAAGAGTTTATTGTTGAATGAAAAAAATTACTTGCATCTGCAGCAAAAACAAGCTTGAATAGACTAGCAGCATTTACTGAACGAACAACATATTTTACTCAAATATTTTGTTATTATGAGAAAATATATACTTCGGTCGAATACTTTTTTGTGTATTGGACATGTGTATCAGAATTTGTTCGACATTATATGTGAATCGTTATGACTATCACAAATATTTCGCTTAAAAGATATTATGTTCAACCAACTAACTAGTGAATTACCTCAAAATTTAATGATTTGGTTGAACAAAAAGAATTGATTCAGTACTTTGTGAATTCAATCCGAAGTTTGTTCAATTTAAATTTATAATATGGTTTCATGTAAACAACCATAGAAGGTCCTATGAACATTATTGATTGATTGACAAGACAGAAAATAATAATTTCTTTCAAAACCATATTCTGTCTGAACAAATAATTAGAGAAATACTTCAGCAAAAATTGATTTGACGGAACAAAATATGTTTTCCTCGTGAATACCAGAAATATTTCATTGAAAACACAAATTTGTTCACGCAAGTAATACGAAATTAATTCAACATACACCGAATTGTCCTTTCGAAATATTTTGTCAAATTTACCATTGCGACACCACACGCAAGCGCAACAATCACATGGTATTGGCAAGGATGATGGTTGATGAGTAACGTCAGTAGTGTTGTATCGGAGTTCAAGGTTTCTTTTCAATTGTGTTTTTAGTGTTTGTGACTATTAATTATAATAATAGTGACCAAAATAATATTGTTTGGCTCCTTGAAGAATTTGAAAGCTGGTAAGTAACGTATTAAGATAATAAGGTTTCTATAAAACTATCAATGAGATTTATTTCAAAACATCATGGCGGTTATAAGGCAACAGGTCAATTTTCGATTTTTCACAGTCATAATGAATTTTTCAGAAAATGACATAACATTGGAAATTGCCAAAAAGCTGGACGATAATAAGTTGAAAGAACTCATACCATCTCTTGGACAATGGAAAACATCTACTGAAGCTCTGAGGAAGGAAGGCCAAGCTTTTGTGGTGATGAGACAAATATGAAGGCAAAGGATAATTTATTATGCAAAAAATTAAATGAATTGATTATGATATGATGGTAGTTTTATAATGTATTTTATTATATAATATACAAAAGAATTATATATTTTATTTTTTGTTACTGTTCAAATTGAGATGAATAAATTATTTGTTCAAATGTATTTTACATTTCATTCATATCCTGTCTTGATTACCTAGGAAGGTTTTTCCGAGAGATCTTCAAAATCTTTATACCTTACTATTTAATTTGAATAATTTTCATTCGTAGTCATGGATGTATCTGGACGAACAGAAATCTTATGATTTATTTTTTAACTAATCAACCATTTAGCTCGTTTGAGGAATATAGTTATGATATATTCGTGATTTTTATTTTTCAGGATCGACTAGTGGAGGGCCTATTCAAAATCGAGTCTTTTGCATCTCGAAAACTGTTAAGACACAGGGACAAAGTTACCACAAAATTGTGTTTTGAAGCTTTGTTAAAAATCTCCAAATTCATCTCAAGCTTTTTTGGTTCAGCAGAAATACAGGGTGAATCTTAAATGATGTTATTAATTTCAGTGGTGATAAACTATTTTCCATAAAATATGACAAGAAATTACCTCCTGGAATTAATTATATCATTCAAGATATACTCTGTATTCGTGAAAAATATCCATAATCTTCACTCTCTTGAATCTCCTTAAACTAAATGTCTGTGTTTGATTGGTGGACGTCTTGTTAAAGAGCTTCAAAATACAAAATTTGCGGAAATTCAAACGACCCTCTCACGGTTTTCGAGATATTCATGAAAGATGGATTGGGATTTGAATGGACCTGTATGATTAATTGGAATAAATTTTATATTTGAAATCATTTCTGAATATTTCAGTTGACAAAATATTCTTCCAAATCAATTCAAAATATGTTTTCTTTTATAAAACTTTTTTTTCGATCTACTAACATAATTAATGAGTTTAAACAAACATTCGTAAATCGAATTAATATATTTTGTCAGAAGGGTAATGGAATAACATTCACTCAAACGGATATTTTGTTCTATGAATTACCAAAATATTTTCATTCTATAAGATAATTTGTAAATTCAAAAATCCCTTTAGCAAATCGAAGAGATTGAAGGTATTGATTCAAAAAAATATTTCGTTCATTTTGATTCGTGTAGTTTCCACTTCAAGAAATATTTTGTTCAATCAAACGATGAACTGAATGAGTTAACAAAATATTTTGTTGGTTGGAATCAAATTCAAATCAAAATTCTAAAAGGTAATGTTGAAATATCAAATCATATGATCGACTGAAACATCTCATGTTTTCGAGAAGAAAAAACAAGATTTTCTATGAACAAAACATATAATCAATTGAAAGCAAATTGCATTAAATCTAAAAGGATTTCAGAGAGACAAATCAATGACAATATTTGTTTCATTTGAATTGATATTTAATTGTGGGATACTGACACTTTTATTTATTCGAGTTGAATGATATTTTGTTGATTTAACCAAGTTTTTTTCTGCGTGCATATTTGGTAATCCACTGGAATATGAGGAGAACGGTAAGTATTTTGTTTTCTCCAAATTTAGAGTTAGTGTATTATATCGAAACCAATTTTCTATGTATCTAAAATCATCCTCAACTTCTGCTTTCAGGGTGTCCCATGAATTCGATTCATAGAATATGGCAGTATCATCTGCAAAACTCAGAATTCTGCCTCTGGTTCTCAAGGTGAGTAAACTGTTGATATATAGAGTGAACAGGAGGGGGCCGAGTACAGTTCCTTGGGGAACACCGTATGTCACATACCTACTATCACTTAACTCCTCGCCAATCTTCACTTTCTGCTCACGCTCTGTTAGAAAGCTTTTTAATATTCCGTAAATATTTCCTCTTATCCCATATCTGTCTAGTTTTTCGAGTAGTTTTTTGTGGCACACGGTATCGAAAGCCTTAGAGAGGTCAACAAAAATGCATAAAGATTGTTTGCTTTTATCCAGTGAGTTATAGAAGAAGAATTCAGATACCATTGGGTTATAACAATATACTCGTAGCATCACTAAGTGACAAAATATATAAATTCTTTAAATATTTTACTTGATAAACTGTATACCAATGTTAGAAATTATCCCATACATGTACATTTAGCATTATATATACCGTTATGAAGAGGTCTAATGAGGGTTTACCCACTAATTTTCTCCTTTGAAATCAATATATATATATGAAGGTTATGCTTTCCATCACCAGAGATCAAAATGCTGCCTTGCTTGCTTCTGTCAACTTAATCTTGCCATTGTTCAATAGACTTCTGATAAATCATTGTGTAGAAACTTATTATTAGGTATATTACTTAGCTCTTAGTGCTTTACTGATAATATCTTTAGGTGGATAACTATATTCGAGTGTTTGAATGTTTTTTATGTATTTTTTATGTTTATATATTCATTTATTGAAACTTCCTTTTGGTATTTTATAAAAATTCTGTAGTGTAAGTAGGGAAATGAATGGGTTTATTTATTATCTTTAGGTAAATAAACTTCTTAACTCTAGTTGAAATTTTCTTCATGTACCATTTGGGATTTTATTACAATTCTGTAGTGTACTGGAATATATAAATAAACAGAAAAATATGGTGAAACTCTACCGTGACTTTACAGTGCGGCTTTAAATAGTACCCCCCTGTTACCTTTTGAAGGGTTCGACGTAGAAACATGAATAAAAAATCGTTTCGGGGGTTTCACCAATACTACTTTTTTAAATGAAAAAAATGGTGATTGCTCAATGGGGGCGCGGGGGTGCCCATCAAGTCAAAACTTTTAAGTGGCACATCGTTGAAAAGAGAATTCAATTATTCTTACATCCATCTAAATATTTTTGAATTTTGTTCATAATTTTTTTCCTAATTTCGATTTTCATGCCTTTCGACATTTTTAAGTTAATGTGCCCCCACCGCCATCTGTCGAGTAATTGTAATGTTTTTTCTCTCAAAAAGTAGTATCGGTAATACCCTTTAAAAAAATTTTGGTTTCATTGTTCCACATCAGACCACCAGCACCAGCACTTTCGTTCAAACCGACTCGAGAATTTTAGTTTTTTGACCCTTTTGTCGGTAGCCTAGAAACCTGAAGAACATTTTTCAGGACCTATTCTCAGTTAAAATTACAAATAGTCCGGTGGCAGGGGGGGTTTTTGTAGACGATGAAGCGCGACGGGATCAGCCTAGTTATTCTTATGTATTTTGACCCGCTGAATCCGAATTTCGAGAGTGATAAGCCGTGAAAGCATCCGGAAAATTTTTATGGACGATTTTCCGAGGGAAATCAAAAAATTAATTTTTTCCAAAAGCAAATGATGTCATAACCTGTATAAAATTCTCTACAAAAAAGGTATTATAAGTTTTTCCAGAAAATGCACCGTTTTCCAGTGCTCTTTCATTCAGTCACATAATGATATTTTCAGGATCACTTTTTCCCAAATTATTCATGTATGTCTCGACTATGAATAACAGAAGAGACATTCTTGAAAAAGTCATTTGTGTGGATTTTCCGGCACTGAATTTTCCGATACTTTTACCTTGCATGGAAGCGGCATTTTTTTATTCGCAAAGCTCACGTAGTGAACAAATTTCTTAGTGTCAATAAAAACGGGTTTCAGTAGCGGAAAAACGGAAAATTTTGCTTAAAAGTAAAAGAATTTTCCGAGGAAAATCGAATAATCCATTTTTTCGCTGAAAAGTTTCGCAAAATTCATCAATGAATGGTGGGTTTCAACTAATTCATTCAGACTTCGCACTAATACGAAACACATTCAATTCGTAGAAGTTTTTATATTCATTAAATGTCATTAATGCACATCCTCCAATATATGCATTTTTTTATTATAATCTAATTTGAATCATGTGCATTGTTCGTGGCAATGGTTGTTTTTTAACTTTTTATCAAATGAGATTAATTGATATGTAGATACTTACGCAAATCCATGGGTGTTTCAAGGCTTCTGCTGCTGTGATCCTTTTCGCAGGATTGACTGTTAGCATTTGGTTGATGAGATTCTTTGCTTCCGGCGTCACGGTGTCCCATTCTGGACTCGGATACTGAAAAAAAATTACATCTGGATGTAAATCAAGATTATTTTTAATAGAAATGTAGTGGTCTTAAATCGGATAATAAAATAAGAAATTCAAACTCAATAACAAATCGATCGAAGGAATAGAGCACGGTCAGCTGACGTCACAACACGGCGGTCATGGGGGGACAAACAAAGCATTTGACATTTGATGAATTAATTATCACAATGATGCAAAGAATTTTTTCCTAGGAAATCACTTTTCGCAAAAAAATTACCAGAAAGATTCACGTAGCCTTATGGAAAATGGTTTCAATGGGTTTGTTTTTGTTCAGTTTGGTTTGTTTGTCTCCCTATGACATTGTTTCGCAACTGTCATATTACGTTACTGACAGTGCTCTATTATATTTTGTGTGATTGATGACTTGTTTATTTTGTGGAAATTCATGATCACTTTGATGAAACGAAAGAACACTCTTTTGTCTTATTTCCACTAGATTTTTTATTGTTACGACTGGTTTCGGGTTTTATCCCATTATCAAGTATAAAAACTAATTAGTTCGTTTCATCAAAGTGCTCTATTATATCTCAACAGTGATAATGAGTCAGCTCAAACGAACAGACACTTGATGCAAAGTTTAGGAATCGGTGTTTAACAAAGTTTGTAGATTATAATTTCTTCGGCAAGTCTCCAAGGAAAAAAATAACTACTGCTCCTACGACATTTGAATTATATCTGTTATAGTAGATTTTTGGCAAACGTTTCTACAAGAAATACTTTGCACTTGTATCTCTCAGTCAAAATTACGTTTCAATTCCAATGGAGGAACACATACACTGATAAAAAGGATGTCTTCAATCAAATATATATATCCTCTTGAACAGAATCATCTTCTGAAAAGAATAATTATTTCTAATTGATGAATATACTCTTATTTCAAACTTATTGAACTGTTTGCTTCTTTACATAAATTATCTTGAAATGAATTTGTTTGCATTAAATCATTCCAACTCTTTACCCTAGAGAACTCCTACTTGTGAAAAATGCTCCTTTTGACTCAAGAACATGATTTCTTGGCGAAACCCCGCTACCGGAACGACGCGAACCCACGCGAAAGCGCGCACTGCGACTGCCGACTGGAACCTCTATCCTGTTTGCTTTTGCCCGCGTTTAGTTTGAGGGTTGTGTTTGAATCATAATATAAGTTGTTAGTTTTGTATTTGACACACTGGTTATGTGCAAATGTGCTGCTACAGAAGTGCAATATGGAGGTCCAATTATTTCTGCACGATTTGAATTTAGGTCATTTATGGACCAGTTGTGGAGGTAGGTTGAAGATGTTTTTGTTTTCAACAGGTGTGTGATAATGGCGAATGAGTCACCAAAGAGGTACCTATACGTTGATTATATAGTTTCTGAAATTAAAATATTACAAAACTATTCTCATATATAACCATTATACCTCAATTGTTCGCAGTTGTTCTCTGCTTGTTGAACTGTACCATATGAACATGGCTTCCATGGCATATTTTTATAACCAAGTGCACATTTGTACTGAGACTCCAATTGCAGATAATCTTGAATCAAAAATGTATTGCATTATGAAGAAGAATATTGTTCGTTATTGAAGTTGAAATATTTTTGCCTCAATCAATTCACACCATCGAACAAAGAAAGTATTCACAATAGTGTTCATTATCAAAGTTGAAAAATTCTTGCACCAAACAACTCTCATTATTCAGTGAAGAAAGTGTTCATATGTCTCAAAACAGTTTCCTTTCAAGTGGTCAAGAGGATTCTGTCAAAAAAACAAACTAATATTTGGTTGGACCTATTCAAGAATGCAATCGACTTGAATCAATGCAATTATGCATTGATGCAAAATATAATTTTTATCAGTGTACGTACCAGTTTCATGGTGAGTGCCAATCAACAGTTAGCTCATCCAATTGAATCGATAAATCCGTTCTGGCTTGATGTAAAAATTCCAACATAAATACTGACGTATAATTCCAACGCCATCTCTGGGATCCAAAGAAAACTTCGACTATCGTGTCCATTTTAATATGAAGCCAGAAACATTTCATAAGGAGTGAACGACCATACTTGTAGGAAGATATTCAACTAATAATGGATTACACAATCATGGTTATGTGAGTTTTCCGGGATTTCGTCTGAGAAGTGACTACGCCACTAAACATCAGTAAATCAACCCAGAGAAATAATAATATCCGGCTTATACCAGCACAAGCTATGCCTTGGGGTACATACTACGAGTACTTATAAGGGAGTAATGTAATTTTTTGTTTCCATCAGGAATATTCATCTCGTGACAAGCCAGTATAATTTTCAGATTGCGATAACAGAGTTTCCATATTGAAAAGGGGAACATTCTCCATTAAAATTAAAAAAGGAAAAATGTGATTTATTTGTGATATCTTACAGAAAACAACTACTTCCCCGGCACAAGCCACGCTGGACATTGAACTACACCTGATAGATATTGTGAAAATACTCTAACTGAAAAGGAAAGAAAAAAAAGATATTTAGCATTAAAAATTACCCCGAAATCCATTCTATGTTGTCGTTTATACTTCGCAAGTGAGATTTTGCTTTCCTTGAGAGCGAACCTGGTACTTTTGAATAAGTAACCTTCTTTCCCAGTAAGCCATTTTATGGCTACTCTGGGAAATAAAAAGTTCAGGAAAACTAAAAGGCCAGGAAAATGGAAAGTCAAGAACAAGAAAATGCGAGGAAAAGAAAAAGTCTAGAAAAGGAAAAACGAAAAGTTCATGAAAGTAAAAAGTCCAGGAAGAGGAAACGTCTAGAAAATGGAAAAGTCAAGAACAAGAAAAAGTCGGAAACAAGAAAAAGTTCATGAAAAGAAGTTCAGGAGAGGAAAAAGTTTACAAAAATAAAAATTCCAGGAAAGCGAAAGGCCCAGGAAGAGAAAAAGTCAAGAACAAGAAAAATGCGAGGAAAAAAAAAAGTCCAGGAAAGGAAAAAGAAAAAATCCGGGAAAACGAAAAGTCCAAGAAAGTAAAGAGTACAGGAAGAGGAAACGTCTAGGAAATGGAAAAAATCAAGAACAAAAAAAAGTCCAGGAAAAGAAGAAGTCCAGGAAAAGAAGAAATTCAGGAAAGGGAAAAGTTCAGGAAAGGGAAAAGTTCAGGAAAGGGAAAAGTTCAGGAAAGGGAAAAGTTTACGAAAAGAAAAAGTCCAGGAAAGGAGGAGTCCAGAAAGAGAAAAATTCAAGAATAAGAAAAATGCAAGGAAAAGATAAAATCCAGGTGAACGATGAGTCAAGGTCAATTATCTACAGGGTAATCTCAAACAAAATTAAGCTTAACCGATACACAACATTTATAAGAAAGAATCAAGGTGTCCTGCCCTACCAGGACGGGCTGATTGCCATATTCCTATACAATAGGAATTGGGTCGAAAATCTATCAGAAAACAACTACTTTCCTGGCTAATACCACGACGACGTTGAATTATATCCAACGAACTTCCGTGCAGAGTTCCTACAAGGCTATCTCCACAATTGCTAGTTGCATGGAAATGTTAATAATTATAACATTTGGACCATCTATAGATAGATTTCGGGGTTTTGCCCTTATCAGTATAGTGTAGGTCTCTGTAGACAATACCTAATGTCTGCAACAAATGATTCAATTAAATCTCCATGTCAAGGTAAAAGCCAAGACCGCGATCGTAGTGTAGCGTTCACTAAACCACGAGCGCCATCTCAACTTCAGCCCAACCAACAATACCCAAATTGAGTGATTTCCAAAGTCACAGTAATATGTAAAAGGAATCTGCAATTTTAAAAATGAGTTTGTCAATCTATTTGAAAAAATTTACGAATTCCAAACTCATACTGGGTGATTATTTTTTTTTACCATCAATCGTTCAATATTTTTGAGTCATCCTGTATATTTCGAATACGAATACGATTTATTTGAAGACCAATTCGGAATTTATATCAATTTGAAGAAATTCAATATGGTGATCCAATAGAAATGAGCAAAATAAAATGTCAAAATATAATTATTTATCGAAATTACCCTATATCTCAAAATATTTTGGATTATATTCTCAGATTTTCTGTTGTTTTATTGAGTGATGATATACAAATGGAGGGCCAGAATTGTATATGCCTTCTATAGCTACTATTGGGTGTTTTCATTATAAATTAACTTTGATAGGTACTTACATCGTATGCTCCAGCTTTAATCTGTGCGTATAACCTATGTTGATCCTCATCCCAGAACGGCGGATAACCGACGAGTAGAATGTACAAAATCACTCCACATGCCCATATATCCACCGGCTTTCCATAAGGTTCCTTTTTCAGTACTTCCGGCGAAAGGTATCCTGGTGTTCCTGCGAATCCGAACCATGCCTGCTGCTCGCCCTGTACTTCTATTGCCAGACCAAAATCCGCCAATTTGACAGCCGCACCTTTTTGTTTACTAGCTAATAAGAGGTTTTCAGGCTGAAAAGTCCGGAAAGAAAATATTATTATTGAGGAATTCCCCTGAAAAGTTCTGATACGCAGTAGCAAAGAGTGTTGACCATGGACTGAATTGTTTGTTCAACAATGTTTTGAATACACACAATGAATACACACAATGAAATTGTTCATTCACATTCATGAGTGAAGAGATAAATGGAAATTATAAAGAAGAGCCAGAAAGTATTACTGATTTTACAAAAAATAGCTATTTATGATACAAGTTCGTGAAAAAAGCCTTTTACAAAAGTGTAACATACAAAGTTTTTTCTTCTACAATTACTATATTGCCAAATTGTAGCAATTCAGCAATTGTTTCATTGATTTGAATGTTTTATATTTGACGCTAACTAGCGTATTTTTCAAAAATGCATACATGTATGAATATTGTTTAAAAATTTACTTTTCGCACTTCCGGGACTAAAGTACCAACTTTATAACAGGGACTAAAATGTATCTTTCAGTCCCGTATAACAGGTGCTAAAATGTATCTTTCAGTCCCTAGGGACATAAAGTAAAAATCAAACATTACCGCAGCTACTTACACTATTAATAACTAGGACAAAAATTAGGAAATATTCCATTATAAATCTTTATTGATTGAATTAAGATTGTATGTGATATTAACATTATAACAATTGATGAAACTAAATGGGCGATTATTTGTATTTGATAAGTAAATATTAGTGAAGAGCTGTCATGTTCTTGACGTATCGGTTAATGTCAACATTAACTGAAATGACACTGAATTGAAAACGTTTGTTGACACCGTTGCTATGACGTTACCTACCGAGTAATCCAAGTACCAACTCATCGAAATAATTAGTTGTATTATTATTGAAATTTATAATACTGGGAAGTTCAAAAAATAGCGTATATGTCGTAGGATTAAAGTGATATTTTATCCCTTACGTGATTATCAAACATCACGTGCAGGATTAAAACATTCACTTTAGTCCCTTGCTATATAATATACTATTATGCACTGTTTGATGATTTTACACACATGTGATTTGTTTAACGCACTTGTATGAAAACGTATCACTTTATGCACTGTAAAAAAATATATATATATTTGAAAAGTTGGTGCTTATCAAGAAACTTATAATGGGAGATCGGAAAAGCCTAGAAATCTTTCGCTGTGAATTGCATTTAGTTGGTTTCATCTGACACCTTGTGAATTTCAATTGGAACACCATATTGGTGCATTTTTGTTGGATTCTATGGCCGTTTCTGATTACGATAACATCGCTTTGGGACGAAAAATGTACATCCATGATTTTTCAGAACGAAAAAAATGTTTAATACCACTAATTGACATTTTTTAGTCAGGCATTTCTCAGATTTTGATTTTCATGGCGAATTAATTGATGGTTTCAAATTGAAAATCTAATACACTAATTATTTGTTAACAAATCATTAGGAAGTTCGAGTGTATTACTCATCAAGTATACTGTGGAAATAAAACTAAATCAAATTGAATTCCAAAACAGAAGAACAATGCATAAAAAAAAAAATCTCGTTATAGCAGGATTAGCCAACATTTTCTGGCTCTATCAATGGTGTTTCGCATAACATTTCGCAACATATCGGAAGTTATTGTAGCAAAAAGTCCATGAATACGATTTTGTAACATTTCAAATCTCGTTCTTTCATATAAAAAAGTCCAAAATGGTGACATCAGGCGATCGCAGGCCAACGTACAGGACCGTACTCTACAATCACTCTTTCATCAAACTGGTTCATTAAATAGTTCATGTATTGGACAAAATTTACAAAATGTGTTGAATGTCATTACTTCTTGCGATATCCTCTATCTAATACAGAAATCATTAACTATATGTTGTCATATTGGTGTAATTATACCCGTTCCAAAATTAGGAAGATAATATAGCTTGCATAGTTGATAATTCTAAATATTGATAATTCAAAATCATCATTTGGTAGATAGTTAGATGGTGACTATACTTGAACTCAGGCGACGATATTTTGTTCCTCAAAAACCGTACATTTCAAAAATCGAACTATCAATAATGTAATCATTAACTTGTGGGGTTAATCAACAAAAAAATTAGAAAATCGTTTGCAATAAGAAAGTTCATAACAACTTGGGGATCGAACGAAAATGTTTCTGATGAATCTGTAATATCATGGAAACTCAAGATATCAAAATTCATCTCAAAATTTCAGGAGTTGACAGAGGCATCGATCAAGCTCATCGTGGATTACTCTGAATAATTTATCCGAAATAATATTAAAATTTTTGTTAGGCGAGCCTTTCCCCGTTAAGTGAACACATTGTCAGGACTATGGAAAGAAAGGTATTGGTTTTTACCGCTTCTTGCTCTGGTTGAACATTACGCTTGACATAACTTTATATTATCTACAAATTGCTTACCTTGAGATCTCTATGTACTACACCATTTTGATGACAGTGATTTACTGATTCTAAAATTTGTTGTATACAATGTGAAGCATCCGCTTCTGAATAAAATTCTCTCGCTACAATATCTTCGAATAATTCGCCACCCGTGACCCTGTAACAAAGAAAAAATGATAATGATAATATTCATAGATTTTCGGTGACGTATTGAATCGGAAAGAGTTTTTCTAGACTTAGGGCACTAATGCATGCAACAGAGAACGCAATAAGTCTGATTCAGATACATGCCGACCCTACATCATTGATCCTGAATGAGAAATCCATCGACGTTCACACGTTTGCCTGTCGCGTGTTTAGAAAACGCGGGGTGAGTATGCACAGAATTAAAAAATGTTTTAGTTTTCTCAGTCATTTCTTTAATATTAACAATAGATATTTTTTTATCTAGAATGCGAAATAATACTTTTGCGTTAAGGTGCGTACTCACTCCCAAGTAGCAAAATTTGTTTAATAAGAGTTTTATAAACTGCTATACAACACATAATAAAACTACGAATATCCTATAACGCCTTTTAAAGCTCTACTCCAGTACGTAAACAACCAAAAAAGGCCAAAATTATAAAATCTTTTGGTTCTTTAACATAACTGATTATATCCTCTCAATAAAATGTCCTTATGTGATAGTTAAATACTATTTTATAAGTATGTCTTTCAGATTTATACAGCCTGTCCAAATATGCGGTTTACAACCATTATAATTATGTTTCTTAGGAATCCTATAGAGTAGTTTAAAACAGTTGTAAGAATAGCTCTACGAACTGAATAAAAATGTTTTATAAGAATGATATAACGCTGTGTCGAAATAAATGAAAGTGAAATTTTATACGATATTTTGTTGTTTTGATATTTTGTACTTACAATAAATATATCGAATAACGTTGACATAACGTAGATAAATTAAAAGTTCACCGAATTGGATGTCATAATTCAAAAAGATGAACGTAAAAGGGTCGCCATCATAAAAAATGTGTATATATCATTAGGTTTCAAAAACTTCTGCAATTTGTTTTGCACCAAGAATATTACTGCGCAGCGAATTTTTCTGATTAAATATACAGTGTGACCCATTTAAGATGGAAGCACCCTTATAAAACTTACATTATTCAAAAAATTGGCATGATTCGTTGGGTAGACATTCAAAAAGTCTACTACGACACCAAATTTCATGAATAAATTTCCATTTCCAGGGCCAACTAATCTTATTTTTCAAGGTCAAAAATCTAAAAAAATTACTAGCGATTTTTCTAGAAAAAATCTGACTACACCACTGGATTCGCAACATTTTCAAATGGTTCATATATGAATTACATTGAAATGCGACAATGGATAAAAAATTTATAAGGGTATGAAATTTGAAAAATATGCTTTCAATTTCGGATCTTTAATCGAAACTTTGACTACACCACTGGATTAAGGGTGTCTCGAAATATCACTGAATGGTTATGCATGTAAAAAAAATATGAGAGCCCACGCTTTTTTACATTTGAATAATAACATTGTCAATTATTTTTTACTTTTTAGTCCATGTTCTTCAAACTATCATTTTTTTATGAATTACAGGCATAAATTTGGGAAACAATTATTGATTATTAAAACATTTTTGAGTAGGAAACAATTAACAAAAGACGTATGTCGAAATATTCCATGTAAATAAGTGAAAAACGCGCAAGAGTTCTTACGTTAGTAGGGTGAACTCTACCCCCAATAACCACCCCTAATACTCACTGCGTTGGTTTATCTCGTTTTTGACAGAAAGCTTCGGTCGCACAGAAAATGTTATACCTACTGAAAATATTCCTCATAATTCTTTTCCAAAAAAAGGTGTCAGTGATTATTCCATTTCCTCCAATGTATTTCGATCAATAACTGAGTGAAAAGTGGGGTTTATTTTTTTATATTTCAATCTATTTTAATTTTGCTACTAGTTTCGTCACCACCCATGAGGTAGAGGTATCGGACCTTTTTTTCAAAGTAGTTTTTCTGTAGGCCTATTCCACTAAACTTACTTTGGTCAATATATCATCGTCTACAGTTTCTACTCTGTATACCTATACAGGGTGTTTAAGGTAAGGATGGGATAGCATTAGGATCTCGGAAACGGTTGGAATTACATTGTTGCTTGAATTAGAGAAAAGTTGCACAGTACAGACTTTTTATGTGGAGTTTGCAGAAGTGGGATATCTTTTTCGGATTTCGAGATAATTTGAATAAAGTAAAATTTTCGATATTTGTTTTTATTTATTTCTGACGTTATTTTAAAAGATATCAAAAAATTAAGAATATATTTTTATTACCACTTTTTGAGCTTAACAAGACATATTTTCACTACGATCAACTTTATTTCAAAACATGGCCCTGTTATTTCGATTACAAAAGTCAGTCATTTTATATTTCAAAAAATGTCATATATTATTTATAGTTGTTTAAACATGTGTTTAGCTCATTATAGACATTAGTTAAAATTATTCAGGAGAAACCTGCTGAAGGCAACCCCTAACTTATATATTCGGTGCTCGAAATTTATTGAATAAAAAAAAAATTATAGGGACCTTTCAAGTGGTAAATTTTATAAGGAACATTTTTAGTAAAGATAAAATTTTCTGTGCGACTAATAGTTTTTGAGAAAAACGAGAATAACCACCTCAATGCTTGTTAGGGGTAGTTTTCGGGGGTGAAGCTCACACTTCTAAGTTAAGAACTGTTCTGATTTTGAAAAGTCTCATTTTGGTGAGTATAATCTCAATATATCAAAACTTTACATCTTTTTTCTAATTTTAAAATCCTTTATCTTTACCCTCTACGTTATACACATTTTATACAGTGCGGCTTTTTATAGTTTACCTCCCGGTTAACTTTTGAACGGTCTGACGTACAGTTCGGCAAACATAGCTGAAACCGAGGTGAAACCGTGAAATTTCAAGTGCCTCATCACGGACTATATATTACGGACTATGGTCGGTCGTTCGACTAATGCGCATCATGGGCGTGCATATTTTCACGGTTTCAGCGTTGTTTGTCGCACTGTACAAACATGAGAAAAAATCGTTTATCACCGAGAGTACTTTTTGTAATAAAAGACATGGTGATTACTCGACAGAAGGCGCTGGGGGGAGGCACATCAACTCAAAAAATTCAACTGTTTAATTTGATTTGCCACCCCGCGCCCTTTGTCGAGAATTCACCATGTTTTTTATTTAAAAAAGTAGTAGAATAGGTGAAACCCCCAAACGGTTTTCTCATGTTTGTACGTCGAATCGTTTAAAAGTTAACAGGGGGGTACTATAAAAAGCCTTACCTGTATGGTAATAATAATAGTAAGTCGGCTTTATTTATCATCGCCGTAAACTGAAACAATAAAATTACAAACTAGTAAAAAGACATGAATGATGAATTGGTGGAGTATAAGCATGAGCTGTTTTGCAACTCAACATACCCCCCCCCCCATATCCGAGCCTAGTCCTTTGCCATCTTGATGGTGTGTCTTATTTAAAAAGTGCACGTCATAATTTAGCATGTGCTTCTATTATAGCTTCTTTACACATTTTTCTTCTACTAGAAACTATGATGTAACATTTTCATTGAACAATTTGGTCAAAGTTTCCTCTAGACCGGTACCGTCCAAATGCAGCTCAATCGGTCGCAACATAGCCATAAAATATCTAAATCGATGCCCAAAATCACCTTCTAGTCACCCGAGTGAAACTGGCAAGACGAAATTTCCAGCAAGACGAATGGCGCCACGCTTCGATAAAGTCGCACTCTCGGTCGCACTTTGTATCGCGGCAGCATATGAATTTTCATTTTTATCTCGTTTATTTTCGTCTCTGTTGCTGAAATATTTTCATATGACTTTCGGGGAGATGAAAACCTATCTTTCAAAGCACTATAATCAATAGCTAGGAAGCCAAGTATTTCTTGAACTAATGAAAGTGAATCGCGAGAAATAATTTAAAAAAAATCTGACTCTGTATTATTTTTTGGATATTTTTTTCACGAATAATATTGAAAATGAAGTGTTGAATACGTTGAATGTGAATGTTGATTATGTCGCATTCATTTGACCCCTTTCCTCCACTCTAAAAATAATAATAATGAAAAATATGTTTCTGACTTCGAGTGCCATCTTGTTCTGTTTTTTTAACAGCAAATGACAAAAAAAATTTGTTGAATTCGTTGAATGTGAATGTTGATTTTGTCACATTCATTTGACTCCCCCACCTCTCTAGAAATAACGAAAAATTTTCTGTAAAAAACACCCCAACAAGATGGCAATCGAAGAAACATATTTGTCAATATTCTCATTCAACGAATTCAACACATAACTTTTCGTCATTTTCTGTAAGAAAAACCCCAGCATGATGGCAATCCAAGTCCGAAACATAATGAATGAATGAAATGAATGCGACAAAATCAACATTCACATTCGACGTATTCCACACATAATTTTTCTTCATTTTCTGTAAAAAAACCCAGCAAAATTGCAATCGAAGTCAAAATCATATTTTTCATTATTATTATTTCTAGAGTGGAGGACATTTGTCTGTGGTTACTATACTAAAAAGATATCGATACATTCTAGAGAATTTCCTTGTGAATAAACAAGAAGGATAGTGGAGTAGCCGCCATCTTGGATGATAGTGTCATATAGGCCGTCTGCCACAAATTCAAGCAAAACACGAATGAATGTGGAGGTCATAAAGAACAGACAATTGCTCACACTATTCAATCATCAAATTTCCGACGGGATGTGTTATGTCCCCCAACTGAATGTTCAGAGAACATTGTGAAAGCCGAGGGAAAGTAAGTAGGAATTGGGAAATGGTGTTCTTCTTGAATTTCTACAGTCTATGTTTCAGGAAAAAATGTTCCAAGGCAATGAGGTCCAAAGCTTTTCCGTTCATTGAAAGAGCGAGCTTTAAGGAGGAAATGTTCGGCAAATTGATATGAGGACTGAGCTCGGCGGGTCAGTCTCGATGGAACCGCCAGCGGTGGAACAAATGGTAATATTTCGGAAGAGCATAGTCCATGAAAATATCTATGAAACAGAGGCAGTTCGCCACCTTTGCTATGGTGTTCCGGAGAGATGAGTAAGCTCGTAAGCGAAACATCGCCGACGAAACGGACGGCTCTTATTTGGACAGAATCTATACGGTTCCAGTAAGTTTTTAGAGGCTGCTCTCCATATATGGGAACAGGTTTCCAGGACTAGTCGGAACTGTACACAATAAATTATAATCAGTTGACAATGTGCATACAATTCAATTTCATGATGCCGTTATAATGTAATTAAATTGTTTTTCCACCAAGAAAGTTTGGGGTAGTTTTGATTACTTCCATTCTCTATGTTTTTTGGGGGGGTGCTGAATCAGAATCTGAGGTTTACTCACAAATATTCGTGACGGAACATTGAAAAAAATGCAAAAAAACCTAAAAAATCTCTTTCTTCTGCGGTATACTCCTTATAAGTTGAAAACTACAAATTTTTCGTTGATAACCTTCCTCTTAGGAATGAAAGAGCATGAAATTTTCTAAAAATTTCACTATACAAGTTTTTTTCTACGACGAATCATTCGGGCTCAAGGACTACTTGTAAATTGGCATATTTCAGCTGACTGGGGAAAATACCACAAAACTCAATTAGTGGATTTCCCCAGTTCTCTGCACATACCTTATTTAGATCATACAATAAAGGTATAGGTGGTTTTTTCAAAAATTACATACAAGGTTATTTAATGAGGTCCGAAATCGTACAAAACTTGAAATTCAAACGAAAATCTTGAAAAAATATTTCAAATGATTATATTATTATATATCATATATTATACGATCTAGTTACCCCACCGCGTACTTCAGTCAAATATAGGAACTGAGAAAGATACTCAACGTCACTCAGTGAGTCTCTCGAGAGGCCCGTGACTGAAATACGAGACAGGGAGATACTTGAGACGGCAGTAGACGAAGTGGACAAGGCAATAGTCGAAGTCTACGAGGAAAGCTGTCTTGAGAAAAAAAGGATCAAAATAACAAAACGGTCTGGTGGAATGAGCATCTAGAAACCCTCGGAGGTAGGGTGCGGAAGCTTTTCAACAGAGTAAAATTTAACCAATAATAATAGACCACATAAAAGGCTAAACTCACGCAGTACAACAAAGAAATTAGTAAGGCCAGAAGACAATCACGTGCTCAAAAATCCATAAGATTTTAGCCAAAGAAGGTACTGTAAACCAAGTAGGTTTTTTGCAAAATAAATACTACAACACAGTCATTCGAGGAAAGTATAAGGATGCTGACAGAAGCACACTTTCCATCCAAAGAGGTGAACAACTTTGGAATGGAGGCTTGCTACGGAAATATCGAGACCAAATAGTATCAGGTGGGCTATCAGTAAAGAGATAGCCATGACAACATTCACAGACATTAAGGGTGCCTTCAACAATGCATCCACCGAGTCTATAGAAAACGCTCTAGTAAAAAAGGGGTTCCTCTCCTACTGTGCCAGTGGATGAACGCTAACTTTAAAAACAGAGTCATTACATTAGCAATCGGCGAAATAACACTAACACCTAGAGCAAACAGGGGATGTCCGCAGGGAGGGGTGCCATCGCCCCTACTTTGGGCTATCTTCCAGAGGCATTCATTGCCTAGGATACGCCGACGACCTCGCGATTATTGCAAAAGGCAAATTTGCAAAGACAGTCTCAGAGCTTACAGAGTCATCCCTAGATATAATCGACAGGTGGTGTAGAGCTGACAGTGAACCCTCAATGATGACCCATGAAACCGTATAGTTCGGTGGTATGGTGGCAGGTAGGAATTGTTCGACGGCTCGGAGGACTGCAAAGACCAGCATGTCTGAGTGCCACCGGGGACATGAGAACCACCCTAACAGCCGCCTTAGAGGTCTTGCTCAACCTGCCTCCCCTACACATATACATACAAAGCGAAGCTAGGTCACCCATAAGCACCCATAAGCAATTTGCACGGGAGAGACAACCGATACGAATAGTTGAAAAACGACACGGTTACAAGAATGCCATCATATGGCACACTTCCTAGATATAGCTCTGACAAAACTTTCAAGACAAGTATAACGGAAAGGGATGCGTGGAAGGAGGCACCTCCCAAAAAATTATGAAGGTTCAGGAGCCGGCATTTACGGAACCAAGAGGAAGATGAAAATCTCATTGAGCCTGGGCAAACAAGCGACGATTATCCAAACGGAAATCGTCGCAATACACCATTGTACACAAGAGCTAATAAGGCATGAGTGTTCAGAAAAAAACATTGTCATATACTCAGATAGCCAAGCTGCGATAAAAGCAGTCAACTCAATGCAAGTTACCTCAATACTTGTTTGGGGCTGCATAGAAACCCTGAAAGAGCTTGGCAGTCAAAACAGACAGACCCTAACCTGGGTACCAGCACACACAGGATATAGAGGCAATGAAGAGGCCGATACACTAGCCCGAGAAGAAGCAAGTAATGCCCTTAATGGCCTAGAACCGTTTTGCGTTGTTTGAGACTCTCAAACACTCATTTCTTATCTTATCTGGCGGTCTAAGGCGCAGGCCGTTCAGAACTTCAGTATAGCGGTAGTCGGTTCGAGCCCGATGTACGTACGAGGGATTTTTTCTCAAGTACCCAATATCGGAATCGATAGAAGACCACAGTCCTTGTTGAAAGCAAGTGTAATGTGTGTTGTCTAGATGCCAATCTCGGCTAGTGCTAGCTTGGAGTGCACGCCGGCCACCCGAGGTGGTGCTGTAGGTTTTCCGGGTTTTCCTGCAGCTGAAAAGTGAATACGCCACAAAAAACTGTAAGTCGTCCCGGAGCGCCACGGCAAATAATAATAATAGCCGTCCTCTACCCGCACAGGCCATGCCTTTGGGTACACTCTACGAGTGTTAATGAGGGAGTATTATTATTATTATTATTATTATTATTATCGCACTGTCACTAGCAGTCATCGACATAATCTCAGATGAGTCCTTTGATTGAAACTACTCCAATAACGACCAAGAGTACTTTTGGTTTTATTACAATATAATTCCTTGAGAAATTCACTAAAAACGCCATTAAATAGCCAATAAGAGTTTTGAAGTGAAAAAATGGGTGTTTGCGGACTCAGCAGAAATATGCCAATTTTTATTTGGCGTTTGAGCACGAACTGTTTGTCGGAAAAAAACCTCAATTGTGGAATTTGTAGGAAATTTTATATACTTCCATTCTGAATGGAAAAGTTTTACACTAACTAATAATTTTCGAGTTATAAGCGAAAAACAAAACAAATAGATTTTTACCATTTTTTTTCAAGAAATGTCAAGAAATTTTGTTAGCAAACTTCACGGATTCAGCACTCCAAAAAACGTATGAAATGGAAGAAATCAGAACTACTCCAAAACTTTTCAGCCAGGGACCCTGTCAACTACAAATTTACTGAATAATATACAGGGTATTCCACATTCGATGGCCTATTAGACGTTTCTGGAGAACGGAACAACAGATCATTTTAAAAATTTGTAGTCATGGATAATCAAACATGTTCTACCTGTCTAAAATTCTATCAGGATTACAAAAATTATATAATATACGGGGTGTTCTATTTAAAATAACAAAGTAGCTATTACTTTCTGATACAAGTGGCAACTCTGTATTGATGAAAATATTTTAGACGGGTAGAGCATGTTTGATTATCCATGCCCACAAATTTTCAAAATGATCTGTTGTTCCGTTCTCCAGAAACGTCTAATAGGCCATCGAATGTGGAATACCCTGTATATCAAGACATTCTCTTGATCTAACAAATTATTCTCATCTAAGCAATTAAGAGAGGAGTTATAATCTCCGACAAGAACTGTTTTAGATCTTAACTGGAAATCAGCAAACATTCAGAATAAGATTACCGGGAATCGGCAAACCGGGAGTAATTTAAATCCCGGGGGAACCGGAGTAAATACGCCAGTTCGGAGAAGTCGGGTTGGTAACAATAGGACATTGTGGCAAGGTGCTAATTAAGACTGCTTGATTAAAATTTCATTATTCAACTTGGAACAAGGATGTGAGATGAAGTATGAATGAGGTTCGTATTTCGGTGAGCTGCCAGGCATGATGTAACGTGATTGGATATTTATTAATTTGGGACATCCGTATCCCGTCTGTATTTTTGGGAGAAATCTCCCGCAGAAAGACGGAACTCTTACTATGACCGCTAGGAAAATACGTAAGAAAAAAGTCCTATCTCCCTGTTCTGTGTTTGGTATATAATCCAGTAACGACAGACAAACTCGAGCAAAATGTGAAGAATGAATTGTAGCACTCTGAAACTCGGCACATGACATCTCGACATCATGTATTATTAGAAAAATAATTGTTTACCAAAATATTAGAGGTGGAACCTAAAAAATTTTTCATTAAAAAAAAATATAATTTTGTTTTGTTCTTATTTCAGAAAAATAGCATTTATCAAAAAACGATTTCGATAGGGAGATATTCAATTCTCCACAAGCATGATTTTAAGTAATACCTTATGAAGTACGCTCTTTTTCTCAGAAAACGTGGTTTAATGCCGACGTCACATTTTATGCTCGCCGTAAGCCGCCACTGCAAGTTCAGGCAGGACCGAAAATTAGATTTGTCATAAGTTTGCTAAAAATTATAGTAGAAGGAAAAGAAAACGTGCACATCGTTCTCTACTTCCTCATGCAAATATAACATGTGAGTATCTGAGTACCTAAAATGTGTTTTGTCCCACTTCACATAACCCTTCTACAATATTTACGGAGGATCCAAAAGTCATGGATATTCTCGTTGATATGAAATGTTACTGAAGCAGTACCCTCTTTGGACCATATGCAACGATTTAAGACTAGTGAGACAAGTCTCACTTATACATGCCAAAGAAAAAACTGGGTTTTACTCCAGCCTCAGTTTTCAACTCACCCATAGTCCCGGCAATTTCTTCAGTAAATGTTGAAAATAATCGCTCATACACATCCTACATAAAAAATGAAATATGTGAATTCAAGCTTGAAGTTCACAATAGTTTAATTAAATATATATATATACATATATATGCAGGATATGAATAAGCGATTATTTTCAGCATTTACTGAAGGGAATGCCGGGTTTATGGGTAAGTTCAAAAAGATGCGGGAGTAAAACAAAGTTTTTATTTTGGCATGTATAAGTAGGACCTGTCACACTACTTTAAAATTGTTGCATATAGTCCAAAGAGGGTATGGGTTGCTGCTTCAGCATAATAATTCCATATTTACTAAATTATTCATGATTTTCGGATCATCCGTAAACATTTCCGTGAAGTGCGTCAAAACACATTTTAGGTAGTCAAATACTCGCATATTATATTTGCATGAGAAGGTAGGAGTTTTCAGAAACGATCTGAACTTTTCCTTTTCCTTCTCCGATCATTTTAAGCAGAGTTATGACCAATCAAATATTTGGCTTCGCTAGAACTTCCAGCAGCGGATAAGGGTGAACCTGAAATTTGATGTCGGCGTTCAATCACGTTTTCTGGGAAAACGAGCGCTTTTCACAAGAAACTACTGGGAATGATTTTTGTGGAAAATTGAATTGTTTTCCACCCTGTTGAGTTGTTTTTCCGATAAATCATATACTTTCCAAGATTACAGCAAAAATCTATTTATATATTTTTAAACGAACGAAGCATTAATAATTCTACCCTCCGTTCAGCTATCGAAACCAAAGATCTAGGTGTGATTCTAGACTCCACACTTAGCTACAGATCCCACATTTCCACTGTCACTCAGAAATCTATGAAGATGCTAGGCTTTATAAAGAGAACCACCTGCGACTTTACTAACATCACGGCTATTAAATCCCTTTACTTTTCTCTCGTTAGATCTCACCTCGACTATTGCTCATCAGTTTGGTCTCCCCATTATGCGACATACAAAACGAAGCTTGAGGCTGTTCAGCACAAGTTTCTTAGATATATAGCCTACAAGATGCATGTAAACTACGACTATGCTGCATTGGAACGCATATTGAATCTTCCTTCTCTTGAGGTACGCAGGAAACAAAGAGACCTATTACTTCTATTTAAGATTGTCAATGGACTTAGCAACAGTCCGGAGCTCCTCTCTAAAATATCCCTATTTGTCCCCAGTCGGGCAACTAGACAGGTACAAACCTTTTACGTTGCATTTCACAGATTCAACTACTCATACCACAGCTTCATCTCCAGATCTCTGCGATTGGCCAACTCCTTGGACAATCTTCAAATCTTTAACATATCAGTCCCTCGCTTTAAAAACCATATTCTCGATCTTGCTATTTGATGTTTGATATTTAATACTCTATATTCACAGCTTTTGCTAATTTGTTGGGATTAGTGCTACTTGGCCTACACGAATCAGACTTGATTATATTGCTACTAAAGTGTACTTATTTTCCCATCTTCTCTTCTTCTATTATTTGACTTACTTGTAAAACTGCATCTGTACTAATCACATAATTTACCTTCTAACCATTTTATTGTATTGTATTACCTATTTATATACACTACTGTAATATTTTAACCTGAATTGGGCTTGCCCGTTTAAATAAATAAATAAATAAATAAATAAATAAAAAAGTATGTTCTACCCTCGGAATATTGGTAATAGTAATTTACGTAACGAGTCCGGAAAAAACTGTTTTCGGACGTGTTGCGTACACAACTTTTTCGGCAATCGTGTACAATAACGAATCGAGACACATTTCTTTAATATATTTCTTTGTAGAAGAAAATTTCGAACATTTCAATTCTTATTTATATAAATATTTATACTAAAAGTACGTACTTCCCGGACTAGTCCAGGAAGTGATACTTTCTCAAAGAAAAATCGTCCTGGAAGTAGGTACTTCCCGGACGGTTGCCGAAAAACTATTTTTTTCGTGTTTATCATGGTTCCAACTACTAGCATAATCGATTCTTGTCTCAAAACCCAATCGTACTGGATTAATACATTTTGATGAATGGAATTGGGCGAAAAATGGTACATATTGATATGTGACAATGTCAAGCTGTGTGCACGTATCAATATAATTTAATGAAGCAAAATTTGCATTACGTGCAAAAATAACGGGGGACCACGAGGTGAGGTACGCCCCCCAATTTTTCTATAGTTTTGAAGATACAGATTTCAAATTTGGTATGTCGCTATAGTACTCGAATACGTATATTTTGACGCAACTATTGAAAATTCATCACTTCCGGTTTAACCGGAAGTGACCGAAACGTTTTTTTTCAAATGTCACCCTTAAATTTGTTTCCATTATTCGGAAAAACATGCAATTTTTGATAACGTTGTTTTTCATAATTGAAAATCGGTTGAGAAATGGCGAAGATACAGTTGATTGTTCAATCGAACAAAGTTGGCCATGAAACTCAAACTTAAATCATTACAATTGACAAACGATATCAGAAGTTATCAGAGGAAGCTTCGAAGTGTTATACAGTTGAAAACTGAGGTTCTCATGTAATTGCAGCTCCCATATAATCCAACAATTATCAAAAATTTCCTAAAAACGGAATAGTACCCATATAAAGAAATGCTCACAACTGCTATTTCTCAAATGGCAACATGTTCTTTTCACTTCGTCATGATGAAAAATGATTAATTATCAGATTACTCGTGAGAAAAATTTTGAAGAATTCCGAAAGAAATCGCAAATACAAGATGTTTTATCATGAGTGTTCTCAAAATTAGAAATTCTTCAACAAAGGCTACAATGAACATAAGAAAGCGAAACAAAAAAGCAGTATTAATTAAATAAGTAGAACAAACTGTGACTTCGTTGAGATAAAATGAGATTTTGTGTATTGCTTACCTAATTATGTCCTAAGCCGCCTATGTTGAAGAACATTCACGGGATCACCCAACTTATTCTTATGCATTTTGACCCGCTGAATCCGAATTTTGAGGGTGATAAGCCGTGAAAGCATCCGGAAAATTTTTATGGAAGATTTTCCGACGGAAATCAAAAAAATCCATTTTTTCCAAAAACAAATAATAATAATATTCTGCATGAAATTCTTTACAAAAAAGTTTTCTACAAGTTTTTCTCGAAAATGCACCGTTTTCGAGTAAAACGTGCTCGAAATTCTAAAAAATGCGATTTTCTCAATTTTCAGTGCTCTCTCATTCAGTCACATAATGATATTTTCAGGATCACCTTTTCCAAAATTATTCATATATATCTCGACTATGAAAAACAGAAGAGACATTCTTGAAAAAGTCATTCGTGTGGATTTTCCGGCACTGAATTTCCCCATACTTTTACCTTGCATGGAAGAGGCATTTTTTTATTCGCTAAGCTCACGTAGTGGACAAATTTCTTCTAGTGTCAATAAAAACGGGTTCAGCAAATATTTTTTCATGATCGCAAAGCATTTCAGTAGCGGAAAAACGGAAAATTTTGTTTAAAAGTAAAAGAATTTTCCGAGGAAAAATTATTTTTTTCGAAAAACAAATGACGCTTTAATATACTCCATAAAATTCTCTACAAAAAAGGTCTCCACAAATCTTTCTTTAAAATGCACCGTTTTCAAGTAAAATGTGCTCGAAATTCGAAAAAAATGCTATTTTCTCAATTTTCTGTGCTCTCTCATTCAGTCACATAATGATATTTTCACACGAATCCACACGAATGATTTTTTCAAGAATGTCTCTTTTGTCATTCATAGTCGAGACACATATGAATAATTTGGTACAAAGTGATCCTGAAAATATCATTATATGACGGAATGAGAGGGCACAGAAAATTGAGAAAATCGCATTTTCTCGAATTTCGAGCATATTTTACTCGAGAACGGTGGATTTTAAAGAAAAATTTGTGGACACTTTTTTGGGGAGAATTTTATGGAGTATATTGAAGCGTTATTTGTTTTTGGAAAAAATGGATTTTTCGATTTTTCTCGGAAAATTCTTTTACTTTTAAGCAAAATTTTCCGTTTTTCCGCTACTGAAATGCTTTGTGATCATGAAAAAATATGTGCTGAACCCGTTTTTATGGACACTATCGGAAATTTGTCCACTACGTGAGCTTCGCGAATAAAAAATGCTGCTTCCATGCAAGGTAAAAGTATCGGGAAATTCAGTGCCGGAAAATCCACACGAATGACTTTTTCAAGAATGTCTCTTCTGTAATTCATAGTCGAGATATATATGAACAATTTGGGAAAAGGTGATCCTGAAAATATCATCAAATGACTTAATGAGAGAGCACTGAAAATTGAGAAAATCGCATTTTTTCGAATTTCGAGCAAGTTTTACTGGAAAACGGTGCATTTTCAAGAAAAACTTGTAGATACCTTTTTTGTAGAGAATTTCATGCTGAATATTATGATATCATTTGTTTTTGGAAAAAAATGGATTTTTCGATTTTCCTCGGAAAATCGTCAATTAAAATTTTTCGGATGCTTTCACGGCTTATCACCCTCGAAATTCGAATTCAGCGGGTTAAAATACATAAGAATAACTTGGGTGATCCCGTCGCGCTTCATCGGCTACGAAAACCCTCCCTGTCACCGGACTATTGTATATAACACATTACAAAATGGCGAGTTTTTTGCACACGACATACTGAAGCTGCCCGGAGCACGTGAAGCACACCACGCTGAAAGCTTGTGCCCGAGGAAACCCGGAACTTGGACTCGCCGTCAAAGTAACTCAAAACGACAAAAGGGCGTTACAATTTACACTATCTTCAGTTGATCGAAAGTAGATATGTAGAAAAAACATATATCAGAGAAGAGCAAGCGGAATACACAAAAGATAACTGAATCTTTGGATTTTCACGAGCACTGAATTGAAACATATCAATAGGTTTTCATACTGGCAACAAAGAGATTTCTTGTGAAAGATCACTTATATCTACCCAAGGGATTTTGTGTCGTTTCGAATACATTTAGCAGAAAAAAACGTCATGACAAATAACATAATAATACCCTACACAAATTCTCTATATACTCCATCTTTCAGTAAATCTTTTGAAAGGAAATTCTTTTTACAACCCATTTTCTATACTCGGAAATGGGATTCAGAATTTCACATTTGGAATAATTCATACACATCAGCTGCTCTATTTACTATTGCTACAATACCTGTGAAAATATGTGGATACAAAATACTGGTTGTTCAAAAAATTAGTCACTCAACTGGTTATCTTTTTTTTTTCTACCACATAGAAATATGCCCATTTTATGGGCTTTATCGATAAATGAAGTAGGCCGATTGAATACACTCTTTCATATCTACATCGCGAGCTATACTGTAATGATCATTTCAGTACAGGATACCTATTTCATTTCCCAAGACTTTCATGAACTACTAGACTGTCATTATAGGTATTAACGAAACTTATGATTATAAATTAGTAATTTATGTATCAAGTGAGTAAAGTGATACTTTTTGTTACGAGTAGGAAATGTTGACGCACGACGCCGTAGGCCAAGTGCGGCATTCCTACGAGTAAAAAAAAACACTTTACTCACGAGTTTCATACAGTATTTTTTCTAGAACTGTAAAAAAAAACAATTAATATTTTTTTGCAAATATGAAATGAATTTGGCATATTTTTATTGATTCATAAAGAGTATGCCGGAGAGTTGAGTTTCAATCAAATGAAACGAATAATTTCGTCAGAGTTCAAATCCCTTTCTCTTCACACTATCCCGCAAAATGGAAAATTTGAAGCGAATATTAAAATAACATATTCATCGAGGTCAATATTATTATTATTAATGTTGACTTGACTTTCGAATAACTAGTCCATCATCATCATTTTCTTAGATTTGTATTCAAAATGAATAAACAATCCTCCTTTTTCTTCCTTTGAAGTATGTCAAGGAAATCTCATATTTGCATTATCCACGTCCTGCGGACTCGTTGTATTTTCAGCTTTGGGATTGCAATTCATTAATATTCCAAAAAATTATCGGTAATAATCATACCACTTATTATATTACCCCTGAATATATTCGCCGCGATAGTTTGGAATTTTGATAGTACTCATTTAATAGAAAGAAAGCTAAGAATATTATTGGTGAAACATTTATATATCAGATATTTATAGGTTATTATTTGCCAAAGAAAATGAGAACTGGCTTTATGACAGGATTTCATTATTATTCGGATCTGTCACTGTTGTTGCATGAAACTGTCGGTTGCCCAGCAACAGCCGTTAAAAAAAGTGCACTTTTTTACGCTTTTCCGTTCAATAATAAAAATGAAATATGTTGATAGTAAAATATTGTAATACTTTACGCACACAAACCACACAAAACAAGTGGAATTTTTTTGATAGTTGTAGAAAAAATATATTATCGAATCAAGTTTGTTAATTTATGTTTAATAATTTGACATTTCACATCAGTATTTACAAAATTCGTTTAGTGATAGTGAGGATGATTTGACATTGACACCGCTAATTTCAATATAAGATTGATGACAATCGAATTCTATATTTTTCAATAGTTGGCAGGAAGTGTCTATAGCAGTTAATTTCATCTAATTAGTATGTGCGCTCGTATAGCGACAGTTGATTCAGGTGACGGTAGTTGGATGGTTGGAAGTGAGGGTTGAAATCCAAGGAACCACCTCTTTTTTTTCTTTTATGAAATCGATTAGTGTTCGATTTTTATTATAATTTTCAATATTTGCATTAATATAATTCAATTGCATAATACATACATTATGGGAATCATGACGGCATGAAAGTTTATGATAAAAAGTATTATTAAAAATATTAGAGATTTGTTTATGATTGAGATGGTCGTAGTAAAAGTATGGTGTACAATGAACATGAAATGATCCATTTCCCACTCGTAGGTATATGAACTATAGTATTACTCGCTACGCTCGTAAAATTTCATATATCTACCTACTCCTGGGAAATGTTTGTCATTTCATGCTCATTTTTTTTCGTTTTTTTTTTGTTTTTAACTTTTATCTTTCCCAGAAAAAACATGTTTTTATGAAA
Source organism: Chrysolina haemoptera (assembly GCA_958298965.1). NCBI lineage: Eukaryota > Metazoa > Arthropoda > Insecta > Coleoptera > Chrysomelidae > Chrysolina > Chrysolina haemoptera. The sequence continues at coordinate 40,316,335 of OY282587.1, read as the reverse complement.
CTTGGTGAAAAGGTTCTTTTTAGTGTCATAAATAAGCTGTAATTTTTTTAGAGCAAAATATTAATTTTTCGATTTTATTCGAATTTAAATTTGAAAAAAAATGGTAAATTTTCAATCGAACAAAGAAATTTTCAATTTTTCAAATTTGTCCGTACATGATTTCTCCTTCGAAACCTGGACTTTGAGATGGTACGTAGAAAATATATTGTTCGTATATAAAAAAAAATATTGTTAGAAATGCAAAAAAACGACTTGTTCACAGAGCTGGGATGTACTCAGTACAAATACCCGAATACTGTACTCTTGAGTATACTTCTGGTACTCTGTACCCGGTACCCAGTACATTTTATATAAAGTACTTGGTACTCGTACCCGTACATATCGGGTAAAAATATCCGATACCCGCGCTTCTGATGAGAGTACATTTTTACGAGTACTTTTTTATGCAACACGTCTACTTACGCCTGGCCTGTCTGTCCAGTCCAGCATGCCTCACCCAGCAACCTCAAAACTCCAAAGTATTTATAAATCATCAAAATTAGTTATTATGAAGCAAATCCTGACAAACAGAATCAACCAGTTATGCCTTAATAATTATTTTTTTTGCAAATGTCAAAAAATGACAAGGATCTCGCATTGACAACAATATGCGAAATGACAATTTTTTTCATTTTCCTTCGTTACCATGACAACGTGCTCGAAGTAATATGCGAAATACCTATTTCGCACACTGCATGCTATATGGGATTTTCATATTCTAACCTATACTCCTCAATCAAGCAAAAATTCAAGAAATCATTTATTTTCAACTTTATGGTCCTCAATCAAATGAAAATCCAAGAAATCATTTATTTCTGAATGTTCAACAATAATTAAATAAGGCTTTTTTAACACTTTTGAAATTGTGACAAAATTTTATATCACCTATTTTTTTGATGTTTGTAGAAAAAAATTTGATCGAGAACTGATTTTTTTTAACGAGGCGTAGCCGAGTTGAAAAAAATAGTCGAGAAAGTCGAGCATTTTGCGCACTAGATACAAAAATAACTATTGTTTTTATTTTTTTTTGTGTATGTTGGCATCGACTGCTATGGTCATTAGCCACTATTGTTTTTATTATTATTATCGTTAATTTTATCCTTTATGGACTGAAAACTGCAAAATAGTTTAGTCATTATTGACTTGGTAGTTCATGGTTATTTATAGGGTGCAAAAAGTGGTTAAGGTATAATGCAAGACTCAGAGAAAACCCAATGGATATATTGGGATATATTGTTCAATTATTTTTGGACTTGCTACAACTTGATGAGAAAGTACTTGCAGAAAGTACTCTTAGAATTCGAGTACTTTTACTCGGAGTACTGTACTCGAGAGCATCTGTAATAAGTAAATAAGTTAGTTCTTTCAGCAGTGCATCCATTCGCACACAACTGATGTTAACTAGCCAGAAAAGTAAATGAATACAAAACGTCCATTTTGATTTTTGTGTGATACGAAAGGATTTTTGTTTACAAAAAGTGTGGCACTAATATTGTTCAATATATTGTGGTAAACATATGTAGAAGATTATTTAAGAGAGACATCTATTCTGCCTACACCGTGCTGAACACAAAAATATCAACGTCAAATTTTCAGGCCACTCATACCATTGCGAATCTTAAATTGTGTGTGAAATTTCGAGACTGCATTCTGCTCACCTATCTGAAAGTACCCTGAAAGTTTGAGTTATTTTTTTGCATGTAAAGTGTGGTATGTTTCATGAATAGACCTTATAATGGCTGGCCTATCAAAATGTGGGTCAGTCTATATACAGTAAGTTTCAAAGAAACAATTGCAATGAGGTACATTGTACAAGTATCTGTTGGATATAATTCAATACCCATCGTGGTATTAGCCAGGGAAATAGTTGTTTTCTGAGAGGTATTTGCCACAATTAGCCTACGTAGTAGGTGTATATGGGAGTAAAAAGAGTAAAAACATCGGTCGGCGACGACTATCGTTATCAAACGATCTCCCAAAAGAACGCTGAGCTTTGTTTCAGATATCTGACTGAATCTCTCAACCCGGAGAATCGGAGTGCTTCTTGATCTACTCGCCACCAGGTGGAGCGGCTTACACCCGTTTCATCAAATGACGGAATTGTGGGATTCAGACAGGGAACAGATGGCTTCAAAGCTGTGTGTAGTGACCTACCCTGTACTGATGACAAGGCAAGAACTTCGAAACTAGTCTGCAGGTGGTCTCAGCTTCTGCCTTTAGATGGAGAGTTTGCTGAATAATTTGTTGCAGACATTAGTTATTGTCTGCAGAGACCTACCCTACACTGAGAGCAAGAACCCAGAAATCGATCTATAAGTGGTCCAAATGTTTCAATGAACATTTCCATGCAACTAGCAATTGTGGAGACATCCTTGTAGGACTCTGCACGGAAATTCATTAGATGTAATTCAACGTTCGTCGTGGTATTAGCCAGGAAAGTAGTTGTTTTCTGATGGATTTTCGACCCAATTATTCCTATTGTATAGGATTATGGCAATAAGCGTCGTCCTGGTAGTGCAGGACATCTTTTTCTCTCTTGACAAGCTTATTTATATTTTATTTGAATCACTCAATATTATTTGAGAGAAAAATAGTCTTAATAGCTGAATGAATGCGTGGTTAGTGTGTTGCTGAGAGAAAAAGGATAGTTGTAGAGTGATGTAATATCTGCCACAGTTATATTTTTCGCATCAACATTTCGTTTGCTATAGTGTTTTTATCGTATTTTCATTCATCTGTGAATGTTTCATGGAAATCGAAGAGGTTACCGTTTTCTCAACCTTCACCAACAAACTGTTTCGAAGTTTCCAAAGTCAAATTCCTTGAAGTACACATAATTTTCGATGAATAAAATTTGAAACTGTTATCAATCGAAAATCATTGTGTACATGTAAATAGTCCATTTTTTCAAGGAAAAGTGTTGCCAAGTTCGGAAAAACTATATTGGCGTAGATATTTCTCTTTGCCATTTTCATGAATGAACTGGGTTTCCCGCGCAAAACCAGATTTATTTTTTTACACGCTTTATATTAGCTTCACTTGTATGTTTGTTTGTTTGTTTGTTTGTAACCGACTCCTTAAGGTGCGATTTTCACCCATTTCCGCAGACGTCCGAATGATTTGAAATTTGGCAGGTGTTCATAGTTCCGGCGACAATACAATAGGATTTTTTTTGTTTAAAACAAACAAAATGGCGGCTCCACGATGGCGGACGAGATTTGTGGTAATGGTCCTATTCCATTCAAAATTGGTATTTAAGGGTTTTCGGAGTCAGAGATTATGATTTTTTAATCAAAATTCATGAATTCAAAATGGCGGCTCCAAGATGGCGGACGAGATTTGTGATTATGGTCAGATTCGATTCAAAATTGGTATGTGAGGTTTTTTTAGGCCGTATATTTCGAATTTACTGTCGAAATTCATAAATTAAAGATGGCGGCTCCAAGATGTCATTATGGTCTGATTCGATTCAAAATTAGTGGGTGATGGTTTTCGGGGTTAGAGATTATGAATTTTTCGTAAAAATTTATGAATTTAAGATGGCGGCCCAAGATGATGGACGAGTATTGTGATTATGGTCAAATTCGATTCAAAATTGGTATGGTTTTCAGGGTTGGAGATTTCGATTTTTAGCAAAAAAAATTAGTTAAAAAAAACTAAAGAACACGCTTTACTTCCCATGGACTAAGAAGTAAAAAATAATTGACAGTTTAGTTTCTCAAATGTAAAAAAAGCGTGGGGTGCTTGATAAAGTTCTCTTGAGCTCTTGAACGCTCTGTATTGTTAAATTAAACTAAAAAATATGAGAATATAGATCGAAAGCACCGACACTTTTTTACATTTGAGAAATTAAATTGTCAATTATTTTGTACTTTTTAGTCCATGGGAAGTAAAGCGTGCTCTTTGATTTTTTTAAACTATTATTTATACGGCTCAGTTTCAAGAAGATATACAAGTGTTAAACATATTCGGAATCAGGGCGCTGAGCTTTATCCACTGTGAATTTATGGATTTTTTTTTTTTGAATTCTGATTCCGATTAGGTAGTAGGTACCTACCTATAGTCTCCTACTGAATCTTTTAAGACGCAGTTTTTTTTACTTAAATTGCCAGGCGACAAAATCCTCATTGGAATGTCAATTTTCCTTCGACAAAAAGCTCTCGTGTAATTATAAGTGAATAAAAATTTCTGAAGGACGGATAATAAGAAAGTTTCCCACACAATGCAAACTTTTTCAAACTCACTGTAAGTATAACATTTGCTTTAATTATGTGATACCACAGACGTCCATAAAACCCATTTTACATGTCATAAACTTCTTCAAGCACCCCATGAATTAGTTGGAGAATACGAAAAATCCCGCACTGAAAAACTGCAATATTCATTCATGCGAATAATCGTTCATCATCTATTCAACTCGAATGAGTTTCTCAAAGTCGAGGAGCGCCAATTATCGGGGATCAAACGAATTGCAGTTAACGCAGTAGAGGTCACGCTGTCTGACGACAGACTGCTGTGTGCACTGGAGGCTTGTGTCACTTCAAAGGATGTTAGTAAATGTAAAGCAGTTGCAAAATAGAAAAACATTCTAATTACGAGTCGATGAAAGATGGCAGAATTGAATAGCGTGATTGTGGGGGTTTCCTAAGATGTCTCAAAACCCTGGTGTATCGACTGATTGTTTTGATTATTTTGGGGACAAAACAAATGAATTAGTGGTGTGCTTCTGTAATTGGATTTACAGAGGATCCGAAAGTCATGGATATTTTAGTTGATATAAAATAATTATACTGAAGCAGGAATCAGTACCCTCTTTAGACCATATGCAACGATTTAAGACTAGTGAGACACGTCTCACTTAGACATGTCCAAGAAAAAACTGGGTTTTACTCCTGCCTCAGTTTTCAACTCACCCAAAAATCCGGCAATTTCTTCAGTAAATGTTGAAAATAATCGCCCATACACATCCTACATGAAAAATGAAGTATGTGATTTCAAGCTTGAGGTTTGCACTTCACAATAGTGATATTAAATATACAGTGTGATTCATTTAAGATGGAAGCACCCTTGTAAAACTTACATTTTTCAACCGATTGGAATGATGTTTTTTTCGTTAGGTAGACATTAACAAAGTCCACTAGGACACCAAATTTCATGAATAAATCTCGATTTCCAGGGCCAACTAATCTTATTTTTCATAATAATAATCTAAAAAAATTAAAAGCGAATTTTTTTGAAAAAATCTTAGTACACCACTGGATTCGCGACATTTTCAAATGGTTCATTCATGTAAATTACGTTAAAATGCGTCAATTAATAAAAAAGTTATAAGGAAATTAAATTTGAAAAATATGCTGTTTGATCAACCCGGAATACACCAATGTATTCAGGAGGTCTCGATATATCACGGGTCAAGATTTCATCGAAATCTGTTCATAGATAAAAAAAGATAAAGAAAGATAATAAAATTTTAAAAATATGTAAATGTAATTTCAGGAAAATGTCATTTTATCTCATAATTTTTATTTATCCACAGATTTCAATGAAATTATAGTCAGTGATATTTCGAGACTCCCTTAAACCAGTGGTGTAGTCAAAGATTTGATGAAAGTTTTAAAATAGAATTGGTGGGTTGATTGAACGGCATATTTTTCAAATTTCATTCCCTTATAACTTTTTCATTGATTGACGCCTTTCAACGTAATTCACATATGAACCATTTGAAAATATCGCGAGTCCAGTGGTGTATTTTTTTTTAGATTTTTGACCTTGAAAAATAAGATTAGTTGGCCCTGGAAATGGAGATTTATCAATGAAATTTGGTGTCCTAGAGGACTTTTTGAATGTCTACGTAACGAAAAAAAAAATTATTCAAATTGGTTAAAAAAGTAAGTTTTATGCTTCCATCTTAAATGGGTCACACTGTATATATGCAGGATATGAATAAGCGATTATTTTCAACATTTAGTGAAGAGAATGCCGGTTTTATGGGTAAGTTGAAAATGGGGCAGGAGTAAAACACAGTTTTATTTTTTGGCATGTATAAGTGGGACCTGTCACACTTCTTAAAAATTGTTGTATATAGTCCAAAGAGGGTATGGGTTGTTGCTTCAGTATAATAATTCCATATTTACTAAATTATTCATGATTTTCGGATCATCCGCAAACATATGCGTAAAGTGCGATAAATATATTTGCATGAGAAGGAATAAATCTTGTTAAGATGTTTTCCGATAAATCATATACTTTCTAAGATTACAGCAAAAATCTATTTATTTATTTAAAAAAAAAAATAATGTTCCACTCCTGAAATTTTTTTTCGTGTTTATCATGGTTCCAACTACTGTCATACCAAGTTTGGTGGTGCTACAATCGATTCTTGTCTCAAAACCCAATCGTACTGGATTATATGAAAGGCATTATAGGTAATTCTAGTTAGTTGTATTTGAAAAAAATTTAATAAAAATTTTCTGAAATTGATATCAGTAACAATTAATATTACCCGGGACTTATTATGTTGTTTTTCATTTCATAGTCGTACGCAATAATTTAAATTTCTATTCATGGAAACCCACCTTAAGAAGAAAATCGACGGTGGCGATACACGAAAGTATTGCAGAACATTCGGAAAGTATACCACTAATTCATTTGTTTTCCTTTGGGAGATATACAGTATCGGAAAGTTTTCATCGGGGTATGCTGGTTTCATACGAGCGTAAAGAATAGCTTCCTATTATGTTGAGAGAGCATTACAATTTCTCCTCGACTCGCTCGAGGAAGGGATATCGACGTGGCTGTTAATTCGTGCGTCTCTCTTATTTATGTGGTATTATCATATCATTGCGTTCCTTGTCGCATAGATTTGTCTATACCCCCGATGAAAACTTTCCGATACTGTATGACTTTCACCTCTTGCCACATCGTAGATATATGTCGTAGTGCTGTGCATGCCTTGAATATACGGCACAGGTATGGAATAAGTATTTCCTGTCCCTTTTGGAGAAATATGGGGTATATTTCATCTACTCCAGGGGATTTGTATGGTTTGAATTAACTGATAGCCCACATGATTCTATTTGGACTCGATATTTCCGTAGCAAGCCTCCCTTCCAAAGTTGTTCGCCTTTTTGGCCTGCTTCTAATGCTGTCTACTGTTGTCGGGCCATTAAGAAGTACGGACGCTGGAAAGTGTGTTTCTGTGAGCATCTTCAGACTTTCGTCGAATGTTGTATTATAGGCATTGTCATTCTTCAAGAAAGCTACTTGGTTTACAGAACCTTTTTGGCTAAAACCTTATGGATTCTGGAGCACGTGATTGTCTTCTGGACTCACTAATTTCTTTGTTGTACTGAGTGAGAATGTGGTCCGATCTTGGTTGGATTTTACTCTGTTGAAAAGCTTCCTTCCGTACCCTACCTCCGAGGGTTTCTATATGCTGATTCCACCGGACCGTTTTATTTTGAGCCTTTTTTTCTCAGGACAGCTCTCCTCGTAGGCTTCGACTATTGCCTTGTCCACTTCGTCTACTGCCCTCTCAAGGCTCTCCCTGTCTCGTATTGAGTGTCGTTGATGGTAGTATAGCACTCGTAGCGCCGCGTTATGCCTGTGGATATAGGCTGACACCGCATAAGCTTGAGAAGCAGATAGCAAATGCATTATGGTTTCAGGCGCCCCACAACACGCTCTGCATCTAGTGTCGGGGACCTCTGTACCCATCACGCATTTACTTTCGATAATGTACAATGATTTACATTGGAATGATTTTTTAAAGAACAACCCCCTTCCCTTCCCTTTCTGATGTCTGAATGAAAATCGTTACGCTCAAATATCGACATGGTGGAAACTACCGAACTACCCCCGATTCTCGAAAATTTTAATTTATCTAAAGTATCCGTTGAAGTTACAGCTCCAACGCGTAAATTCGAATATTGTATGAGCTCATTTTTTCTGATGACTTGTCCAGTAAAATATAATGGTGACAGGATTCCCAATATTTTATTGCCCTCTCAATTTAATACCGCTTGATACGCACGGAAATTTGAATCCTTCTTCATGGTCTTCCTAAGTCTCGATGAAACTGAGAACCGCTTTAGTGGAATATGAAGCTTACGGGAACCAAAAAAAAGGAATAGGGCTCAAATCTATGCCAAAAAGTAAACAGAATGCGCTTGAACGGAAACAACTTTCGACGTTATACGACAATACCTTGTAAAGCCTCCTCGAATATGAGCTTATAAAGTTATAATTCGGATTAGTAAAAGATACTCATGCTTTTTTATCGAAAATGTATTGAAGGAAATTCCCGTTTATCAGGCTGGCATTGTCAATATCAAAACTCTCGGATATAGGTCTCAAGGCTATCACAAAACTATAAGACTAATCCAGATATTCGGATACGTAGGTTAGGTATCCATTCGTCTACGTCGTTTCGTAACGATGTTAATAGACCGGTAGTTTGGTAGAAAATTCGTAAGCCGATAATATACGATTATGGTTGAAGCCACACAGTTCGAAAGTGTCCGCCTGCAAGCAAGATCAATGAGATTTATGTTATCTGATTTTTTGGCGGTCGCCCAGTGTTTTAACATCGATGAAAATACAGCTACTTCGTTATACTTTTATACTTTTTGTCATGGATATTTTTTAATTTCAATAGGAATAACAAACATTTGATATTGATTGAAAGATTGATTTTGTAGAGGAAATTCGATTCTTGATATGATTTTTTTGGTTTGAAAATAAAAAATGTTAATACAAGGAAATCTGTACAAGTGTAGAGGAGCAAATTAATTGATTTGCCCAATAAGTTACTGCGTTCACAAGAGTGCTGTCTTGAATGAAATTAATTTTTGTCAGTAAAGTAATTGCCTATCTGACAAAAAGAGATCAAATTAGCCAAAAAATAATAAAGTTGGCGTTTCGGAGACTGTATCTGCCTCCATTATCAAACTAGCTGAAAATACGCTGAAAAATGTATTTGAATTGGTTTGGAAATAATAAGATCTTTCTTCGACAGAGTCAAATGAAATCTGCGATACATTCCTTTGATTGACATTTGCTATCTTGATACATAGGGTGTTCGGTATCAATCAAACACCATTCTATCAGTTCTCATTTCATCTCTGAGGAGAGGTAACCAGTTGCGGTCCATTTCGATGGAATTTATTGAAAAGCAGTTGTACGATAAAAGAATCCTTTAACTTTATTTTTTCTTGATTTGATTCTCTCAATAAAATTTTGGTATTATTCTATTCCATCATATGAGCACCATCAGATGTTAGAATATGTTCGGATATTTTCAAACCTGTTATTTTTCGATTTCTTATGTACCTTTAATGTTCTTGCTGGCGCACAATCAAGGGTCTTGATGATTCATCTATACAGTGCAGCTTTCAATAGTCCCCCCCTTTTAAATTTTGAACGGTTTGACGTGGAAACATGAATAAAAAATCGTTTCGAGGGTTTTACCAAGACTACTTTTTGAAATAAAAAAATATGGTGATCACCCAATAGGGGGCGCGGCTGGGCCCATCAACTCAAAATTTTTAAATGGCACGGGGGGGTCAAGTGACACTTCGTCGGGAAGAAATTCCATTCTCTTTACAACCATCTGACTTTCTTTGAATTTCGTTAATATTTTTTTTGCAATAATGTGGATCTGAATACTACTCATACCTCGATAAATTTGAACTGTTCGATGTGGAACAATGAAACCAACATTTTTCTGAAGGGTATTACTGATACTACTTTTTGAGAGAAAAAACATTGCAATTACTCGACAGATGGCGCTGAGGGAACATTTACTAAAAAATTTCGAAAGGCATAAAAATCGAAATTGGGAAAAAAATAATAAACAAAATTCAAAAATATTCAGATGGTTGTGAAGAGAATTGAATTTTCTTTTCAACGATGTGCCACTTGACCCCCCATGCCATTTAAAAATGTTGAGTCGATGGACCCCCCGCGCCCCCTATTGAGCAACCTCCAATTTTTTTATTTCAAAAAGTAGTATCGGTGAAACCCTCAAAACGGTTTTTCATTTATGTTTCTACGTCGAACCGTTTAAAAATTAACAGAGGGGGGTATAAAAAGCCGCACCTGGTTACCTCTTCTCAGAGATGAAATGAGAAATAATAGAATGGTGATTGATTGATACCGAACACCCTATGTATCAAGATACCTGACTACCGATCTGAATAGGTCTGTTCTTTCTCTTTCACCATTTTTACACCGTATCACTCTCTGATGCAACATATTTCCGAGTCCTCATGGAACAAACAGACAACGCATGTAAAATATGAAGGTTGTTTTTGGTGGATTGATGGAATGGAACGACCAGTGAAGAAAGAAAGGGCCAAATGCTAAATATAAGAAAACAAAATAAAAACGATTGAAGTAGTCATATTTATTCAAAGAATTGATTATTAAGTTTTTTATAAATCATCTTTGTACATTTTAATTGGTATTCCAAGAAGAACAAACGCATGACAGCAAATTAATAGCAGGTAAGTGCTATTTACCTAATTAAAGGTAGGCATAAACATCTACAGTTTTCTCAATATTTCAGACAGATTTTAGTATTCCATAAACCGGTCTGGTCCAATTTCACATCATCGACATTGTTTGTGGAGTGAAAATTAGTTTTTCCAAATGAAGCACTGTTTTATGCCTAATTGTGAAAATTATGACGAAAACACTAACAAAAAAAATAACAAATTGCATTATCTCCATAGGATTCTTTGGCAGCACTGATATAAAATAGATGAATTGAGTTAGAATAAAAATAAGTAAGTAGGTACCATACTAACTTTTTGGTTTTTTCATGACGTACTTCAGCATTTATGAATTTCATATTGTTTGCAAAAAAGTCATGGACCATTTTGCTGGTTACTTCAGGTAGATTATTAGAATCTGCTTTCTCAAAACCCAGAGTCAATGTATTAGACATTTTGATTGACTTCAATTCCCAAGTCACACAATATAGAATACAAATTCAACACACCAAAGAAACACAATGTTTTGCTTATAAATAAACAACGTGATGTTATCTTATAAATTGTAGTAGTTCAAAAGTCTCATCTCATTTTGCTGTCAATGTCAATGCTGTACCAAGGTTGCCATTTAAAAAGAAAACTTTCAAGTTTGAACTATTTGAGTTTCGCGCCCAAAAAATGAAAATATTGTTTCTTTTGCGAAAAGAGAAGGAAAACATTTTTTTTCTTTTGATTGTATTATATTTTAATTTTATCCTTATTAGAAACTGTAATAAAAAATCGATGAGAAAAACCAATTCTTAGACATATGTCTGAGTGTACTCGTGTCCTTTCTGTATAGACATCAAATTCAACTGATTTTGGTCGTTTCTAATTATATGTGAACGATACAGTTTGATACTGGCTATTCAATTCTGAAAGAAAACCTTCTAAGTACAAAACAAGTTTACCAACAGTCTAAGTAAGCTCTCTTTAGTTGTTAGGGATTAGCCAATGAAAGTTTTGTAACAAACTCGTGAATTAAAATGACGATTAACAATCGCTCGCTCCGCTCACGGGTTAAATTATCTCGATTGTTAATCGCCCTTATTAATACACTTGTTCGTTAAATAACCATTTTCGTCGACCGTTCAATTACAATGTATTTTTTCCATGCAAAAAACAAAACTTTATTGAACTATATTTGGTGGAAAAACTGGTACTTTATTGCACTCATCTGTCATTCTACTATAGCGTTCTGTCATATTGACAGATATAAACTTTCAAATTGACACCAAATTTAGCCCATTTTCTGTGAGATTGTATTACGTTTTAAATAGTTGCATGTTTCATCATATCCATTATATAATGGACTATGAAATTACTAGAAAATGCAATTTGTTAAAAATAAAATTATTTCCTTCGAATATCAACTGAATTACACAAAATGTTTTTGAATTACTTTTAGCAGATAGATTTAAACAAAAAATGTCTTCCTTACAGTTTAGTGCCACCTAAATGAAACATTTTCTGGGTTTTGCATGAACGTAGAAAAAATATTGTATGAAACTCGTGCAAAAAGAGTTTATTGCACTCGACGTCGACTGCAATAAACACCTCCTTTTTGCACTTGTTGCATAAATAACTATTTCCGTCGACCGTTCATTTATGATGTATTTTAACGCACTCAAAATCGTTGATTAATGACCCCTGTTAATGAATGATTTTCTATTAATCACCGATTTGATTATATGCAACCCAACATACATTGCTCTTATACATTTTATATTGGTTAGTACTACCTGTCATTATTTATTTGTCAATTTTCAATAAAATTTTAGAAAATGTTTATTACACCAGTTGTCACTCAAAACCATATAAGGTCCCGTGGCGTAATGGTAAAGTGCACATGGCTTGCAACACTGAGGCCGAGAGTTCAAAACCCACCGAGGGTAAACTTTTTTTTTATTTCAATTTGAAAATAAATAATAAAAAATAAAATAAAACTACCACTGAGAAAAATTAAACTATCTTTGCGTAGAGTTAATATAAATAGGAAATAGTGATTGTTTTTTATCGTAACGTTAAATAAATAAACATTGAAAATAAGATATCTCTATTTTTGAAAACTTCTGTCGACGGAAAAGTTTTGTAACAAACTCGTGAATTAAAATGGCGATTAACAATCTCAAACATTAACGCGCTCGCTCCGCTCACGCGTTAAAATATCTCGATTGTTAATCGCCCTTATTAATACACTTGTTCGTTAAATAACTATTAACGCACTCAAAATCGTTGATTAATGACCCCTGTTAATGAATGATTTTCTATTAATCAACGATTTACTTATATGCAACCCAACGTACATTGCTCCAATACATATTATACTTGTTAGTGGCCTGTGGCGTAGGCAACCATATACTTACCTGCTACATTTATTTTGGAATCAAGTAGCTGTGTTAGTACTATCTGTCATTATTAATTTCATTGTTGTATTTTCTTAAAATTCATTAAGTTTCAATGGTTGTATAATTTCAAATATCAATATTTATAATAATAAAACTGAAAATTAAAAGTAAGATATTTTTATTTTTGAAAAGTACGGTCGACGGAAAGTTGTGTAAAAAAAATATTCAGAAAACATTCAATATACCAGTTGTCAGTAACGTTAACAGGTAGTCACGCAGCCGGCTGGTAAAATGATCGTGTGCGACTTGAGTTGATTGCGATGTCGAGGGTTCAAGACCCAAATAGAACCGATTTTTTTTTTTTTTGAAAATTACAGTCAACGGAAAAGTTTTGTTACGAACTCGTGAATTAAAATGGCGATTATTAACAATCTCGCTCCACTCACTCGTTAAATTATCTCAATTGCTAATCGCCCTTATTAGTACACTTGTTCGTTAAATAACCATTTATCCACCCTCTTATCACACACCGGCATAATAACGGAATTATAACGAAGAGAAATATAAAATGATTCATTCTTACACATGCAATACAGAAAAAGGGAAAGGTTTTCGGGTGCAGGCTACAACAAATAATGAATCCGTGCATGAAGCAAACATCATACTTACAAATCGAATACTAAATAATGGAAATTTTCCTCCTGGATACTGTCATGTAACCGCACTGAAATATAAAAAATAATATCAGCATTGGCACACAATTCTCAAAACGAGCATGCAAAGAAAATTGAATAATCACATACTATTAAAAATTGTGTTTGAAAACAGTGGAAAAACAGTCCTGAGCAAACGTATAATTATACCAAGTGGAAAATAAGAACCTCTTCATTTAGTTTGCTGATAAAACGAGGAGATAAAATGAAAGTGAAAACTACTGCATGATGCATCAACCATAAGTGAAAATGAAATGTATTGTATTTGTATTGTAAGTCACATTCAAAATTGTTCAACTACAACCGTTCGAAATTGATGTATACCGGATGAAAACTTTACGTATCTTTAGGTATTCTGTTATTTCTGAAAATACCAGAACAAAATTTGATGGTGTGTGGATTTATGTGCACTGTGTGTCAGTTTTGAATCTTGTAACTGAAATCAGATACAAATAAACGTTGGTCGATATTGAGAAGCGTATACTAAATTTGAGGTTATGAATAATGATCCCCACCTTACCTCTTCCGGTTTGTTTGAAATAAAATGGTAATCAAATTAGCCCTGACACGGAAAAATTGCATTCAAATTAATTACATTTTCAACTAATAGTTGAGTATCATTCGCGTTAACCATATATGAAAAAAACTCAAAAATTACTGAAAAACTTTCGATCCATAAACATAACCATTTAGAAGCGTGTGAACTTTTCTAAAGGGTTTTGAAATTTGTTTGTTTGTTTTGTTTATTATTCAATAGTACATTGTGTATTTAATAGTAAAAACAATACATTCCCGGACGACAATGTGAATTAAACTGAAGCCTCGAAATGTGCTTTTACTACTAGACCACAGGCCCAGACACATTTTCAGGGGGTGATTTTATACAGCACGAGTCACATATAATGTTGAAGTACTGGTCGAGGAACAAACGTTAGGCACTATGCCGTCAATTTTCCGCGGTACAGGTGAGTTGAAATGTCGTAAAAAAAGGGGTACTTTTTGATTACATTATACTTTTACTACTAGACCACAAGCCCAGGCACGTTTTCAGGGGGTGATTTTATACACCACGAGTCATATATAATGTTGAAGTACTGGTCGAGGAACAAACGTTAGGCACTATGCCGTCAATTTTCCGCGGTACAGGTGAGTTGAAATGTCGTAAAAAAAGGGGTACTTTTTGATTACATTATACTTTCACTACTAGACCACAAGCCCAGGCACGTTTTCAGGGGGTGATTTTATACAGCACGAGTCACATATAATGTTGAAGTACTGGTCGAGGAACAAACGTTAGGCACTATGCCGTCAATTTTCCGCGGTACAGGTGAGTTGAAATGTCGTAAAAAAAGGGGTACTTTTTGATTACATTATACTTTTACTACTAGACCACAAGCCCAGGCACGTTTTCAGGGGGTGATTTTATACAGCACGAGTCACATATAATGTTGAAGTACTGGTCGAGGAACAAACGTTAGGCACTATGCCGTCAATTTTCCGCGGTACAGGTGAGTTGAAATGTCGTAAAAAAAGGGGTACTTTTTGATCACATTATACTTTTACTACTAGACCACAAGCCCAGGCACGTTTTCAGGGGGTGATTTTATACAGCACGAGTCACATATAATGTTGAAGTACTGGTCGAGGAACAAACGTTAGGCACTATGCCGTCAATTTTCCGCGGTACAGGTGAGTTGAAATGTCGTAAAAAAAGGGGTACTTTTTGATCACATTATACTTTTACTACTAGACCACAAGCCCAGGCACGTTTTCAGGGGGTGATTTTATACAGCACGAGTCACATATAATGTTGAAGTACTGGTCGAGGAACAAACGTTAGGCACTATGCCGTCAATTTTCCGCGGTACAGGTGAGTTGAAATGTCGTAAAAAAAGGGGTACTTTTTGATTACATTATACTTTTACTACTAGACCACAAGCCCAGGCACGTTTTCAGGGGGTGATTTTATACAGCACGAGTCACATATAATGTTGAAGTACTGGTCGAGGAACAAACGTTAGGCACTATGCCGTCAATTTTCCGCGGTACAGGTGAGTTGAAATGTCGTAAAAAAAGGGGTACTTTTTGATCACATTATACTTTTACTACTAGACCACAAGCCCAGGCACGTTTTCAGGGGGTGATTTTATACAGCACGAGTCACATATAATGTTGAAGTACTGGTCGAGGAACAAACGTTAGGCACTATGCCGTCAATTTTCCGCGGTACAGGTGAGTTGAAATGTCGTAAAAAAGGTGGTACTCTTTGATTACATTATACTTTTACTACCAGACCACAAGCCCAGGCACGTTTTCAGGGGGTGATTTTATACAGCACGAGTCACATATAATGTTGAAGTACTGGTCGAGGAACAAACGTTAGGCACTATGCCGTCAATTTTCCGCGGTACAGGTGAGTTGAAATGTCGTAAAAAAAGGGGTACTTTTTGATCACATTATACTTTTACTACTAGACCACAAGCCCAGGCACGTTTTCAGGGGGTGATTTTATACAGCACGAGTCACATATAATGTTGAAGTACTGGTCGAGGAACAAACGTTAGGCACTATGCCGTCAATTTTCCGCGGTACAGGTGAGTTGAAATGTCGTAAAAAAGGTGGTACTCTTTGATTACATTATACTTTTACTACCAGACCACAAGCCCAGGCACGTTTTCAGGGGGTGATTTTATACAGCACGAGTCACATATAATGTTGAAGTACTGGTCGAGGAACAAACGTTAGGCACTATGCCGTCAATTTTCCGCGGTACAGGTGAGTTGAAATGTCGTAAAAAAAGGGGTACTTTTTGATTACATTATACTTTTACTACTAGACCACAAGCCCAGGCACGTTTTCAGGGGGTGATTTTATACAGCACGAGTCACATATAATGTTGAAGTACTGGTCGAGGAACAAACGTTAGGCACTATGCCGTCAATTTTCCGCGGTACAGGTGAGTTGAAATGTCGTAAAAAAAGGGGTACTTTTTGATCACATTATACTTTTACTACTAGACCACAAGCCCAGGCACGTTTTCAGGGGGTGATTTTATACAGCACGAGTCACATATAATGTTGAAGTACTGGTCGAGGAACAAACGTTAGGCACTATGCCGTCAATTTTCCGCGGTACAGGTGAGTTGAAATGTCGTAAAAAAGGTGGTACTCTTTGATTACATTATACTTTTACTACCAGACCACAAGCCCAGGCACGTTTTCAGGGGGTGATTTTATACCGCACGAGTCACATATAATGTTGAAGTACTGGTCGAGGAACAAACGTTAGGCACTATGCCGTCAATTTTCCGCGGTACAGGTGAGTTGAAATGTCGTAAAAAAAGGGGTACTTTTTGATTACATTATACTTTTACTACTAGACCACAAGCCCAGGCACGTTTTCAGGGGGTGATTTTATACAGCACGAGTCACATATAATGTTGAAGTACTGGTCGAGGAACAAACGTTAGGCACTATGCCGTCAATTTTCCGCGGTACAGGTGAGTTGAAATGTCGTAAAAAAAGGGGTACTTTTTGATCACATTATACTTTTACTACTAGACCACAAGCCCAGGCACGTTTTCAGGGGGTGATTTTATACAGCACGAGTCACATATAATGTTGAAGTACTGGTCGAGGAACAAACGTTAGGCACTATGCCGTCAATTTTCCGCGGTACAGGTGAGTTGAAATGTCGTAAAAAAGGTGGTACTCTTTGATTACATTATACTTTTACTACCAGACCACAAGCCCAGGCACGTTTTCAGGGGGTGATTTTATACAGCACGAGTCACATATAATGTTGAAGTACTGGTCGAGGAACAAACGTTAGGCACTATGCCGTCAATTTTCCGCGGTACAGGTGAGTTGAAATGTAAAAAAAGGGGTACTTTTTGATTACATTATACTTTTACTACTAGACCACAAGCCCAGGCACGTTTTCAGGGGGTGATTTTATACAGCACGAGTCACATATAATGTTGAAGTACTGGTCGAGGAACAAACGTTAGGCACTATGCCGTCAATTTTCCGCGGTACAGGTGAGTTGAAATGTAAAAAAAGGGGTACTTTTTGATCACATTATACTTTTACTACTAGACCACAAGCCCAGGCACGTTTTCAGGGGGTGATTTTATACAGCACGAGTCACATATAATGTTGAAGTACTGGTCGAGGAACAAACGTTAGGCACTATGCCGTCAATTTTCCGCGGTACAGGTGAGTTGAAATGTCGTAAAAAAAGGGGTACTTTTTGATCACATTATACTTTTACTACTAGACCACAAGCCCAGGCACGTTTTCAGGGGGTGATTTTATACACCACGAGTCATATATAATGTTGAAGTACTGGTCGAGAAACAAACGTTAGGCACTATGCCGTCAATTTTCGTAAAAATGGAGGTACTTTTTGATTACAATATAGTTTTATTACTAGACCACAAGCCCAGGCACATTTTCAGAGGGCGATTTTATTCAGCACGAGTCACATATAATGTTGAAGTACTGGTCGAGAAACAAACGTTAAGCACTATGCCGTCAATTTTCCCCGGTACAGGTGAGTGTACAGGTGAGTTGAAATGTCGTAAAAAAGGTGGTACTCTTTGATTACATTATACTTTTACTACCAGACCACAAGCCCAGGCACGTTTTCAGGGGGTGATTTTATACAGCACGAGTCACATATAATGTTGAAGTACTGGTCGAGGAACAAACGTTAGGCACTATGCCGTCAATTTTCCGCGGTACAGGTGAGTTGAAATGTCGTAAAAAAAGGGGTACTTTTTGATTACATTATACTTTTACTACTAGACCACAAGCCCAGGCACGTTTTCAGGGGGTGATTTTATACACCACGAGTCATATATAATGTTGAAGTACTGGTCGAGGAACAAACGTTAGGCACTATGCCGTCAATTTTCCGCGGTACAGGTGAGTTGAAATGTCGTAAAAAAAGGGGTACTTTTTGATTACATTATACTTTTACTACTAGACCACAAGCCCAGGCACGTTTTCAGGGGGTGATTTTATACACCACGAGTCATATATAATGTTGAAGTACTGGTCGAGAAACAAACGTTAGGCACTATGCCGTCAATTTTCGTAAAAATGGAGGTACTTTTTGATTACAATATAGTTTTATTACTAGACCACAAGCCCATGCACATTTTCAGGGGGTGATTTTATACACCACGAGTCATATATAATGTTGAAGTACTGGTCGAGAAACAAACGTTAGGCACTATGCCGTAAATTTTCCGCGGTACAGGTGAGTTGAAATGTCGTAAAAAATTATATATTACACTATTCTCGTTAAAGATGCAATGAAAAAAGAATGCTCTAAAACCCAGTGCCATCAAACAAAAGCGGTACCGGGAGTCAGAATTTTTTTATGAAATCGGCGATTTTACCCCCCCCCCCCCCCCAGTTTATCGAATACTTGACGGCGACGGCGAATTATTCCGACAATGCAGCTACTTCCTAATAATTTTGGGGATATTTGGTTTCAACAGAATGGTTGTTCGAGTCACGACCAGTGACACAATTTTTTTCAAACACTTTTCCAGATCGCTTAATATCTACATGTGGTATGATTAATAAAAAATTTAGTAAAAAAGAACAAAACGGGGTTTGTTTTTTTGCAAATATCTCAAAAACCAATCAAGGTTTTTGGAATCTGATAAAAGATTCAAAGAGATGAGAAAATTTCCTGAAAAAAAGTATCGACACTCGGAAATGTAGATCTAATATTTATAATAGGAGAAATGACTTTTGCCAAAAAAACAATAGAATAGAGAAAAGAATAGAGAAGGAACTCTTACGTCTATATCACCATGAAAAAAAATCAAAGTCTGATGAAATACCTGTATTTAATTGTTTAAATTGTGGTTTGATCAATATTCAAAATTGTTTGAATTGAAGAAATTGTTGGAAATGCTGTTGGATAGTCGTGAAATCATATTCAAAATAAAATGAAACATTGAAGTAACTATACTTTAAACTAACTTTATTTTAATATACAATGTGGATCAATTCTCCAAACTAACGTAATTTCTTAGCTAGAATTGTGAAATTTGCAAAATCTGTACATAAAACATCACATGATGACAGTATTTACCATATTTAATTTTTTAGAAAAATGTTCGTAAAGGAACCATTATTGGTTAGTAGATAAGATGCTACCAACTTTGTTATTTCAAACAATTTTACAATTTTACTCTACTCTTATTCTACCTAATATCGAATAAACAATTTTGACTTTGGTTCTATTCTCTACGGACACTTTATTCAATATTAAGCGTAAAATCTTGTTAACTTGAATCAAAAGCAGTTGAAACTAAATTTTGAACACAATATATCGGATCGAGAATATTGCTCACCATTAAATTTTTATCATTACTAATTTTGATTGAGTCTATATTATGGTCGTAGTATGTCCACTTCGGGTAGATTCTACACAAAAATTTAAAATCCTACTAAATGAATCCACTATACACAAAATTCATTCGAACAATAAAGGAAACAAAAGAGGAAACACCCAAATAACCCATAAATGCGAATGTGACGTAAACGACACACTATCACAAATATCTTCTTTCAATCCTGCAAGCCAATCTATATGAAAATTACCCTCCAACGTGATCAGAATGTATGAGATATTTTTCAAATCAGTCGATATCATATAATATATCTTCTATATGTATTCACTCGAATCTCATGGGAAATTTACTTATTCTTCCAGTATTTCCATTCAAAAGTTCCATTCTCGACAACGCAACACTGGCTGTCTCAAATATAAGAAAATACTTTTGAAACAACTATATGATTAAAGATATAATATCATTTGTGTGTGTGTTGTGCTTGTTTTTATCGAAGTGGGGCAAGGAAAATAACCCAGAAAACAAAAAGCCCCAGAGGCTGAGGTATAGCTGGCGATGGGGCCAGCATCCAAGCAACAAAAAACCAGATTTCAACATATTTCACTTACTAAAATTTTGTATTCTCTTTAACCCATTTTAAAAACAAGGTATAATAAAACAATGTTCTTTTTTTCGAATAATTATTTTCTGCTGGTAAAAAAACAAAGTAATTCCAGGTTCATCGTGATCACCTTCCAACTGATCTGGTGCACTCTGCTTGTAACTACAGGGATCCAGGTTCGATTCCCGTTCCGGACTATTAAAGTTCTTCTCAATGAATTCACAAAATATCTTTGCCAGGTATTGGGCAGAGGTGGTTTGCCATTCGTAAGGATCATTTTCTGTTCGATGGTTGCCGACCAAACTCCTATTATACTCTAGGAAAGAAACTTGCGAAAGGCTTGGATTATTTATAATCCATTTTCATGTTATGAAATTATGACCTGTCATAATAAATTAAAGATGTGTAATATACCATTTTATTAACTTATACACAATAAGAAATATTCGATATAGATAAAAGATCGTAAGCTCATAAAGTTTGATTTAAACTTTTCTGATGCAATAACTTGTACTCAGCTTAGAAATAATCGAAAATGTTGATAATCCCCAAGCTTCCAGTAATTTTAGGAAATCCATCATATAGTTCACGGCACAAATAACTTTTTCTTTATGCCAAATAAAATCGACGATAACAACAATTAAAATATTTATTAAGGGCCAATTACTTTGTGTCATTACTATAAGTACTTCATTTGATAGTAGGAAGCACTACTTTAAAAGTATTTAAATTTTAGTTTGATAGTGGCAAATAAACACTGTCTGGGTCTTTTGTTTCCTAGTGGCAATTAAAGTGAGACAAAGTCCCATATAAAGGTGCTTTTTTTTTATTGGCACTACTAAAGTTTTAATAATGGTTATTAAAGTTTTTTATCGGTACGTTTTGATTAACATTTATTCTGCACGGGAGTTTTTATTTGAATGAATTTCTCCAAGTAATTATTGAATCCTATAGCACATAATTATAGTTTTGACAGTTGTTTCCACCGTTAATTACTTCTTTTTTATCAACATCATGGAAGCCAAAGAGTTGGTGTTCTAATTGAAATTTGGAAGGCTATATGTATGTCCCAGAGAACACCTCCTGTGCCAGTGAGTTCCAACGCTATGTTGTTCGCTGAGAGAAGCAATGAAAGAACGAGCCCTAGGAAATTTAAGTTTAGCATGTCTCCAAAGTGACGGCAAATGGATGTGAGGACTGAGCTCGACGAGTCGGTCTCGAAGGGACCACTAAAGGCGGAACAATTGATGATATTTTACAAGTGATCGTCCATACTAAGATGCCTAAAAACCCTGGTGTAGCGACACATACCTGCAAAACTGTGGAATAAAATGCGAGACATTCGCCAACTTGATTAATGCGAAAACAAATGAATTAGTGGTATGCTTTCCGAACGTTCCACAATACTTTCGTGTATCGCCACCGTCGTTTTTCTTCTTAAGGTGAGTTTCCATGAATAGAAATTCCAAGTATTGCGTACGACTATGAAATGAAAAACAACATAATAAGTGGAATATCCTGAACTATACTGTCCCAGGTAGGTAGTATTGATTGTTACTGATATCAATCAAACATCCATTTTCGAACAATAAGACTGTGTTGTTGGTGTTTATGGGAACGAAAAAGGGGTAAAACATCGGTCGGCAATGACGATCGTTATCAAACGATCTTCCAAAAGAAGTCTCAACAACTTCATAGAGTTCATTATCACTCATTTTCTTGATGAATCGATTGCAAAGCAAAATATGGAGAACGTTTGGGGAAAGATCGCCAGTAAATGCTCTCTTTGTAACCTTCTTTCGACAATGGATTTTGGCCCCTATTCACCATTCTTTAAAATTTGTCAACCTACACCACTGGTTGAAATCAATAAGCTATAAGGGTAACTAAGGAGGAACGCAGTGTCGGTAGGTGGATTATAGGAGCACTCCTGAATCGATACCAACAATTAACTTTAAATATTTACAGATACCTTTATCGCAGTCGTTACGTGACCAGATTCTGCCTCGTGACCACGTGTACTGCCACCCGTCTCGTCGTATTAAATATCAAAATATTGATTATGGCGGTTACCAGTTTAAAATATGACGGATCGATCCAACGCCAAGAGGATGTGGTAATATGTCGCGAAAGGGATCCTGATTCTACTACCAAAAATAAAATAAAATCAGATTTCTAGCATAGTAATTTAAAAATATATTTAGAGTAAAACGGGGGCCAAAATCCATCGTTTTTTTTTTCGGGGTATAACCAAATCAGACCTATCTGATAATTTTCTTCATGTGATTGTTGATCATATTCCAGCTGGACGACATTTTTCTATGGGGGTGAACTTTTTTATTAATAAAAGTACGAAAAAAATAGATTATTCGAAAAATGTGTTTTCTTAAACATATCTCGAGAACTACTCAAGATATCGATTTGCTTTTTTTGTTAATCGAAAAGGGGTCATTTAGCGCTTTTCGACATATCATGAGCAAGATGAAATAAAATCGCGTTTTTATACCTGAATAAATAGAATGTGAAATAGTAGGAACCGTGAAATCAAATTTTCACTGATCGAAAAACTTTTTTATTATTCGAAATGTGTATGTACATGCGAAGAAAATAGAGGTAAAGAGTCTCAAAAGTTTTTAGAATAAAAAAATTCAACTCATATGTGATAGTTTTGAGGGTATGATTTTTTGAAAATGTCTGTTATTCCGCGTCTCCGGGCGACTGCTCGCGCTCGGCGCAATACCATTAGGGCCTACTCTCAATATCCGACCCATTAGCGCACTATGTTGTGTTGAGAAATTGTGCTTATGATAGTTGTTTCAAAATCAATGATACAAGTACAGATGAAACTAATATTGCATTTCATAATAATTTACAAAATCAAAAGAATTTGAACCAATCTAGTAAACGAAAAATAATGTAAATATGATTTTTCTGATTCCGCTTCATCAACAGGATCTCTGAATGTATTCTGGCAGTCTCTACATTTACGTTCACTGGAACATTTCAAATCTTCTTTAATGCATTTACAGTTATTATTTGTACAGTTTTTGATGGTCCTGCTTCGGTATTTTTCTCGCAATCATTAAAATTTAACAATCTTTGAATATTATGAATGCTGGTGAAACTCTTCCTACATTCATTATGATACACAATTTTTTCTTTTGCAGACAAAATTTGCTCTCTTTGCATAAGAATGAATGATCCACAAATATCCTTCCTTTTTTCTGCTGCTGATAATAACGAAAGCAAGCCTTGGATCCGTGGATTTTTCGTAATATTTTTTTCATTAAAGGAAACGCTTTTTTCACAAATGACACACTGCATATTGAACGAATTGTTGCAAACTGCCCAACTAAAACTACAACTGCACCTTGTAGTCGCACTGGCACAATCCTGTCGCGACAGGCATAATATTCATTGCCGTGCGAACCTACATGTTTGAAAAATCATATCTCAAAAACTATACTACATATACAAATTTTTGTTAGTTCAAAAACTTTTATGGCTATTTGTCAACATTTCATTCGCTGCATATATACACAAAAAGCTGAAAACAAAAAAGTTTGTCGATTACTGAAAAAAACATTACATGAAAAGTGATATCTTACATTCCGAATAAATTTACGAAAAACTTATGATTATTTATCATGTTATCATACTTATGCGAGAAACAGGAAAGAATTATCTTTCTATTGTAAAAAAAAATATTTCCATACCTCCTGTAGTTTCAGAGTTATGCGGGTGATATTCATCAAGAAACGTGTTTTAGAAAAACCTTTTTTTTTCCAGTTTTTTTCTAAATAATAAAGTTCGTCCCCTCTCAAAAATGTCGTCCAATGGTATTCTAATAGAAAAATATATACCTCACTGTATTGTGAAGGTCGGAACTGGTTATACTTCAAAATAAAAAAAAATTCGAGAACGGAACGACTTTTTGGGTGGATTTTACTCCACTAAATTGAGTAATATGCTCAGTTCTACTGTAAAGGACACCGCAAACTCCTTATGGAAAATGGCTCTCGGCTAAATTCCATGAATTTTTTGTATGTTGTAGATTTTGACTTCCTTGGTAGAAGTGTCCATTGGCACAAACAATTCGGGTGCCTAATTTTCGAGATACAAGGTGTCAGATGGAAAGTGAAGCTTTTTGGTAAGAATTTTTAACAATTCCAAAAATTGACAAAACACCTATTTATTTTGCGAATACCATGCCTCAATAATGGTACAATGTCACCATGATCTCGAATTCATTATACTTTTTCATTTTGTGCTATGCAACAGGGTGAACAAAAAAAATCCAATTCTATTAATTTAAACCAACCAAGTGTGAGTTCTTTAATGCGAAATGAATACTCAATATAGCTAGGATGAACTTCCTCAATTTCGACCAATTCAATTCAGATGAGAAAATAATATGTTATACGATTTTTGTGAAATGTGGGGTTTCTACAAAAAATTGTTAATTAATTAATGGATAACTTATTGAAAAATAGCGATAAAATTTTTTCGACCACGGATTATTGTTCATTGATCTGTCCTGTAGGCGCCTGAATTTTTTCAATTTTTTATTTTCATATTTAATAAGTTTAAATATTATTTATTCATTGAAGGTCCGAAGGGGGCGTGGCTTGCGCAAGCCGGAGTACCCGTTTTCGGGAGTATTTTCAACCCTCTAGGAAAATTATAAATATTGGTCCTACAATTCCGGGAGTCGAGACTTTTTTAGGAAATTTCTTCCTCTTTTTGAACCTTTTTTCAAATTTGAAAAATCTTTATTAGTTTTTTAGATATTTGCAAAAAACTAAACCTTTTTTTTAGTTAATTGTTAATAACTTTTGCAATTTTTGCAAGCGAAACTTAATTTTTTTCAAAAATCATCTAGATGCCATTCCGAATCGAATGACACGTCAATCATAATTTTCGGAGACTGCTGAAAAAAGTTGACCAAAAAAGCACTTTTTAACTAGACTCTATGCACATTCCTTCATTTTCTTATACCATACGGAAGAGGGCCAACTAGACCCAAGCCAGAGCCTTCACTATTTTCCGTAGAAGTCTTTGGCGAATAACTGAATTTTTTTGGAGCATTCACTTTCAACCGTAGGAATAGATACTATACTTTCTACAACGAGAAAAATTTGTCAACAAATGAAAACCTTCACATGCAATGTAAAAGTAAATCACATTAAAGAGGCATTGCTTTCGAGAACAAAACACTCGTTTATGCAACTAAATAAAACTCAAACCCATAGTCGAATACTACAAGAGTACATTTGATTACAATGAAATAGTTTAATCATACAAAATGAATGGGGCATTTTCCTGTATATCAATGTGTATATTTCTGTTGCACCTACTAACTCTTATTAATGTTATTGTCGGACCCATTTTATGGTGAAGTCGCTAGGAGCAGCTGTTACATTCAACTTATAAATAAAAAATCAACCAAAATTACTTTTTTTTCATTTGATAGACATTAAAAAACTCCAATGGAACACCAAATATCATGTATAAGTCTTCATTCTAAGGGGTCAACTATCAGAATTTAATCAAAATCATTCCATAAATAGAAAAGTTATAAATGAATATTTGAAAATTATGTTGTTCTTGTTCTATGGAAATTTCCAAAAATTCCATACTTTTCAAATTTCATTCTTATTATATATATTTTTTTTACTTACGAACAGATTTTGATTAAATTCTGATCAGTGACATTTAAGACTTTCTGAATCCAATAAAATTCAGTCAAAAATTTGATAAAAATCTGATATTGGTGGGTTGGATTAAACAGCATATTTTCATTTCCCCATAACTTTTTTACTGAACGCATTCCAACGGAATTTTGATATAAACCATTCAGAAATGTCGTGAATAAAGTGGTGTAGTAAATTTTTTCTAATTGAAACGCGCGTCGCGTGAAAGTGAAGTATCGTTAATACTTTTTTTATATATTCCTTACCTTGAAAAATAAAAATAGTTGGTACCGAACTCATTCATGAAATTTTGTGACCTAGTAAACTTTTTAAATGTCTTCCTCATGGAAAAAAAATCATTTCAATCCGTTGAAAAATGTAGGTTTTCTGAGGGGGTTTCCATTTGAAATGGGACACACAGTTTTCCTAATTCTATAAGAAAGGTCCAGCTCAACATTTAGGACCGAAAAAAACGCACTTGAATGTATGTATACTTTATAAATAACTAAAATCCAAATTGCAACTCAAAATTTTTTTTGTGCAATTGTTTAAACAATGATTATTAAAAAAAAGGGTCGTTTTTTTGGTTTTTTGTAAATATCTCAAAAGGTACTGGACGAATGGCTTTACTCATTAAAGACCGTTTGTAGAGAATGAAAAAACCTACAAAATGGTTTTTGGAAAATCCCAATACGACCATTTTTCGGCGAGAAAAGCCGGAAAAACTCTTGAAAAAAGGCCTTTTTTCAAAAATTCGTATCTCCCTCAATTTTCAATATTAAGAAATAATTTTTCGGAAAATGGTAGCTAATATCATGTACGTTGAGCTCCCGAAAGGTGGAAATTGTCGCTTCAATAGTTTTCCTACAATCGGGTTTTAAAAAAATTACAGCCATATTTTGCATGATGCGTCATATTACGGGAAATGGTCCGATTTGAATTTTTAAAGCGGCATTTTGAAGTTAAGGTTAAAAACTACAATTTGTCTATCTCACATTTTCCCATAAGTTTGGAGAACATTGTTAAAAATGCTTCTGAACACAGCGCTTCGAGTGAAAATTCGTCGCCGAGTCGTGCTAAGGTAGTAGTGTAGGGGGCGCCGAGAAGCGGAGGAGAAGTGAGAGACCGGTTGCGCGCACAAGGCTCTTTTTTCTATACAGCGAAGACGTCGCTTCTCGGAGCC
The DNA here is from genome assembly GCA_958298965.1 of Chrysolina haemoptera. Taxonomy (NCBI): domain Eukaryota; kingdom Metazoa; phylum Arthropoda; class Insecta; order Coleoptera; family Chrysomelidae; genus Chrysolina; species Chrysolina haemoptera. The sequence goes on along the minus strand of OY282587.1, from coordinate 40,288,850 downwards.
CCCTCCACTAATACGAATTTTCACTCGAAGCGCTGTGTTCAGAAGCATTTTTAACAATGTTCTCCAAACTTATGGGAAAATGTGAGATAGACAAATTGTAGTTTTTAACCTCAACTTCAAAATGCCGCTTTGAAAATTCAAATCGGACCATTTCCCGTAATATGACGCATCATGCAAAATATGGCTGTAATTTTTTTAAAACCCCATTGTAGGAAAAGTATTGAAGCGACAATTTCCACCTTTCGGGAGCTCACCGTACATGATATTAGCTACCATTTCCCGAAAAATTATTTCTTAATATTGAAAATTGAGGGAGATACGAATTTTTGAAAAAAGGCCTTTTTTCAAGAGTTTTTCCGGCTTTTCTCGGCGAAAAATGGTCGTATCGGGATTTTCCAAAAACCATTTTGTATGTTTTTTCATTCTCTACAAACGGACTTTTATGAGTAAAGCCATTCGTCCAGTACCTTTTGAGATATTTACAAAAAAACAAAAAAAGGACCCTTTTTTTTAATAATCATTGTTTAAACAATTACACAAAAAAAAAATTGTGTTGCAATTTGGATTTTAGTTATTTATAAAGTATCCCCGAAGTCATGGCGCAAGTCGCTTACTATTAGAATTAATTTGCAAAACAGGCTTTATTTTTGTTATATTGGTTGGACTATGGTCATTATCCACGTGTTCTGAATAGGCCTTGTTACTAACTCCATACGCCGCCTTAGGAGCAGCACTGTTAATTATTAACACAACAGTGAAACGTGGAGGATTATCCCCAGCCAGCAACAAGATTCAACCACTCAGATTTATATCTGAAACTGAAAAAAATCTTGTCCTGCCTGGGTATCGAGCCAGCGACCTTTCGATCACGAAGCCACGGCGCTACCACTGCGCCAATTCCCGCTCCCCGCTGCAAAATATTATTAAATAAAATAACCAGAACGAACTAACCTTACATAGACATTTGAGTGTGTGAAAATTTACTAGTTACATGCATTTTACGACGAGTAATTATTTAGTCTGATCAAACCAGAACTAACTAACCTTACGTAGACATTTGAGTGCGTGGAAATTTTATATGTACATGCATTTTACGAGGAGTAATTATTTAGTCTGATCAATTCAGAACGAACTAACCTTATGTAAACCAGTGATTTTTCATTGGGAAGAAGGCAAATGTCAGGTATTTATGTTATTCATTTACTGGGAGGGAATTTACCCATCGAGGAATGGGTATCAACATTTGTAATTCTATCTGCTACCTGCTGGGACCGAATTTAACATCACCCCTTGTACTCACACCTGCTGAGTCCCCAACTTGTATTAAAAAACTTCCAGTGGCTTATAAACGCAGTGTTAAATAATAACTGATTTATAGGAGAGTTCTGGATAAAATAATAGTAAAGGTCACTGAGAGTGAAAGGTCACTGATTTAATTTTTTTTTGTTTTACACTAAAAAGAAAACATGAGTAAAGGTAGGGCAAGAACAGCAGAAAGTTAAACTACTCGAATCGTGAAGACAAGGTACACGATTCCAATAGTTTAAATTTCTTACGTTCTTGCGCTACCTTACCTTACGTTTACATGAATTGGGTCTAATACTTATTTGTAACGAAAACGCCTAAAAAAATCAGTTTCGTCCAATGCCTCAAAATCATTGGTACGAGGACGAATTACATGTTCTCGGGGCCCTTCATTTTCCGACTCTGATGAACAACTGATGAACTATCGAACCTTTCGAAACGTTCTACAAAACGTACAGCACCAGCATTTTTAAAGTAATAACTAACAACAATAATTCTTCAAACTCGACTTGCTACCAATGAAGATAACAACCAAACAATCTGAGGTTGGGTATTCTCCAAATACTCTATCTAGGTAGACCCACAAGCTATTCTAATGTTAGGTATTTCCTATCAGCCTTACGCAAATTGCATTTGGGAATTCCTAAATTCGATTTAGGAATGAGTTAGTGAAATCGGCCAAAAGTGTTACAAAGGGATCCATTACAAAGACTAATTTTCGTGTGAGCAAAGTTTTATTTTTCGCACGTAAATACACTTAGACGAACGACGCGGTAAGGAATAGAGAGAACATTTTAATTCAGTATGAGCGTTTTTGTATTGTGTCAAAGTACATGTACAAATAGACAAACTCGAGTATAAAGTAGTTTTCAGATATAATAGTTCATTGTGTAATTTAGACAGCAAAGTAGTAGATTGTTTGCTGAGATAATGATAGTTCATAGCCGAGCATAGCGTGGTTCGGAATTCAGACAAGGCTTTGTCACTAAGTTAAACATATATTTTTTTGCCGATTGTTCAAATATATTATTCAATTTAATTTTTGTTCGAAATTATGAATAGGATATTCATAAAACCTGTTGTAGAATCATAATATCCTATTCATAATTTCGAACAAAAATCGAAATGCAATACCCATGACAGGTCTATGTCAAAAATAACTTTCAAAGTGTCACCGCAGTAGAAATATTTTCATCAATTTCCATTTTTGATGTGTATAATTGCCTCTGAAGAGCCTGCTTTCCAATTCTATCAATCTCCCTCATGAGCTTGGCAAAGCGAAATAAATTTTCGTCGACAGAAATGTATTGGGGATTAAATGCGAGAGAAGCAAACCTTGCTTCAATGAAATGAACGATTTCTGTGAGTGATATTTTTTTTAATAACATTCTCCTTATCTAATTTATTTAATGAATTTTCAATGAAAACCAGAGAAAATTATAAAAAAAACAACTATCTGAATGAAAATGCGAATTTTCACTTTCAGATTTTTTCTTTTCAGTTAGAGTCTTTTCACAATATCTATCAGATGTAGTTCAATGTCCAGCGTGGCTTTAGCCGGAGAAGTAGTTGTTTTCTGTTAGATAAAATAATATAATATAATAAATCATATTTTTCAATTTTCAATTTTCAATTTTCATGGAGAAATTATGCAAATTATTACAATTCCCACTCCTATGAGTAGGTATACACAAAGGCCAGTAAAGGACTATTATTTGCTGTTGCAATTGACTATCAACGACTGTCATTGTTTATAACCATTAAAACCATAAAAGGACAATATATTATTTGTTCGTATTTTTGTAATTTTACGGTTATAAGCTATTATGAGGAGGTTTTTCCCGTCGTGAAGCCAATCAACATTCAAATGGATATTCTTAAATTTCAAGTGATGAATCTTGTTATAAATTGACACTTAAATGTAGAATGTACAATGTAAAATGTAAAATGTAAAATGTAAAATGTAAAATGTAAAATGTAAAATGTAAAATGTAAAATGTAAAATGTAAAATGTAAAATGTAAAATGTAAAATGTAAAATGTAAAATGTAAAATGTAAAATGTAAAATGTAAAATGTAAAATGTAAAATGTAAAATGTAAAATGTAAAATGTAAAATGTAAAATGTAAAATGTAAAATGTAAAATATACAATGTAAAATGTAAAATGTGAAATGTAAATGAAATTGATATTTGACCTTTCAAAATCTGAAAATGAAAAAATGTAAATCCGAGAAAATCTGTACAAGTGTAGAAGAGCAAACTGATCAATTTGCCCTGACAAGTTAGGTACTGCGTTTACAAGACTGTTGTTTTGAATTAAACTAATAATTTTTAACAGTAGTCACTGCCTATCTGAAAAAAATAAGTTCAAACTAAACCAAATGACTTCTCTTTTTCAAAAAAGTTTTCGTTTCGGAGACTGTATCTATCTACGTTATCAAAACTCGATGAAAACAATCATATTATCTTCAAACCTGATACAAATACAGTTTTGATAACGGAGGTAGATACAGTCTCCAAAACATCAACAAAAGAAGTAAGTACTTTCAAATTCACTGTGCGATACGTTACCGACAAAAATTGATGATATCATTCGAAACAATAGTCTTGAAAACGCAGTAACTGATCGGGGCAAATTAATTAATTTGCTCTTCTGAACCCAAAAAATCATGTCAAGAAAAACAATTTGTTATGCTAATATATTATCAATCATTGCTATATCGTTTTCTGAACGTATTGTTAGATGTTTCCGACTTCTTTCAAGACGTCATCCATGTCGACAATTAAGTTTCTGCGTTATTTGATATTTTATGAAGGATCGAGAGTTGTTTCCGGTTACAAAGACAATATTAACAAAATTTCCAATATGATAAAGTTACAAAGCCAGCCGATGCTATATCAGTTTCCGCTTCGTATAACCCCTATATTTATCGGATTCGGTTTACGATTCGAATAGACGTGTTTTCAATTCGATCTGAACAGTAGTTTCGCTTTATGGAAAGACCCCGTTTGTTTCCATACAGGGTGTTAATTAAGTACATTGACAAACTTTGAAAGTTTTCAGGACGAAAAGTTCATATAAACGTATGTCCCAAACGGCTTGGTTTTCGAGATACAGGGTGATAAATGTACATTTTTTTCAAGATTTTCTCGAGTTAACTTCGATATGTTTGACAATAATCAGTTCAAATTAGGCGAGTACAATTCAATAGTGCACACGATACAAAATATTTCATTTCTTAAATAATTCACCGGGTCCTACTTTTCAGTGGGTATTAGATTAAATATCTTCATGTACAAGATTATCTATTTTGTATCCGCGGAAGCTTTTGAATTTGTTACTCACAGAATAACCTAGATCAAACAATGAAAGAAATTATTTTTTCATTTTCAGTGCATTTGTATGAAAGCTTGTTTTTATATTTTTAATTTTATAATTTTTATTCATCGTAGATTTTTCTAATTCCGAAAAAATATTTCTTCCAATTTACAATAATTGAAAATGTTTTATTTTCAAATTTTTAATGGAACACTGGAAAATGTTATATCTCCTGAATCCTACAAGTAAATGAAAAACTTCAAAAAAACAGAATGATGATGAAACATCATTGATTATTCTTCTCTCACAATCTCTCACTGTGGCAGAAAAAAAATTCTGAAGGATTGAACAAGTCTTGACTATCAAAAAAGGAGGACCCTGTGAATTATTCAAGAAATGAATTTTTTTGTATCGTGCGTACTATTGAATAAATTGTACTTGCCTAATTTGAACTGATTATAGTCGAAAATGTCGAAGTTAACTCCAGTAAATCTTGGAAAAAATGTTTATATGAACTTTTCGTCCTGGAAACTTTCAAAAAATCTCCCCCCAAAGTTTGTCAACGTACTTAATTAACACCTTGTATAATGTTTTTTTTCCGATATATTTTTATATACAGTGAGTTATTCATAACTGATAAATTTGAAATAATTCTGAATAATATCCATTGAAAAAAAAAACACTAATATTACGTTCTACATTCTCAACTTTCTAGCCCTCTAGCGGCGAACCAGTTAGAGGTATGAGTTAACCTTTTGATGAGGAAGGTGGGGCTCATAAATGAATTATCGAGCGAGGATCATTTCACATAAGGTGTGCGGTGGTATCATTTCTAATTTGAATTTTATCAAATATTAAAGAAAATTCATGCACACTCTGTGTGCCCTAGGAGATTGTGATAATTATATACAGTGTATCCCAATTTTAAGCAGCAATACCATCGTATTCATTTAAGAATAAAATGTTTTTTTCAATCACATATTGTGCTCAAAAATATCTACTTTCAGGTTGATAAAATATTCGTATAAATATTTTCCGCAGATACCTACGACCAATTGAAGAAAGAAAAAATGGAAAAATTAAATTAGGGATTTTTTATCTTATAACTAATACTAGATTCTGGATCAGATATTAATCAGAACACCTTAAAATACACAGGTCTCTGCATGTGCTTGATTCATTGAACTGTTCAAAGTGTCATCTCTAACCAGCAAACATTATTTTTTTTTATTCATTCGTAATATTTGGTTGATTTTTTCCTCAAATAACAAAGTACCTAGAAATGTTCGAATAATGCTGTAGAATATACATACAGAGTTAGACCAAAAAAATGTTTAATGCGTAAGTAGGGTTTCATTCAACATCTTTAATGGTTTAAGTTTCATTTATACAGATTGTCTCAAAAACAACGCAGTGACTTGGATGTTTATTTTTTTAAATAGGACACCTTGTATATCAATGCATGATCGATTGAGGATGACCATAAGGAATCCAACAATACCAAGTTTGATGCTGTTATCTCCAAAGACTACGGAGATATCGCCTATTATTTTATCCATAAGCCCAATGAGTGGGAAAGAGAAACTTTTTCTGGTGGGTCAATAAATTCTCTCTCACACTCATTGAGCTTATGAATGAAATAATAGGTGATATCTCCATGGTCTTTGGAGAGAACAGCATCAAACTTGGTATTGTTGGATTCCTTATATGATCATCCTCAAGCGATCATGCATTGATATACAGGGTGTCCTATTTAAACAAATTAACTTCTAAGTCACTGCGTTTTTTTAAGACACAGAGATTTTAATATTTTTCTCTATGGTCACATAGTACCCAGAACTTATCAATCATTAATAATACTTCTCACGGCTAGCTATGACCAATTAAAAATTGTGGAAAACAAACTAGATATCTGAACACAAAGATCAGAGTTCTTTTGAGAAATCGTTCAAGAAAGGATAGTTGCCACTATCATGGCAAATACCGGTTCAAAAACAACTACTTCCCGGGCTAATACTGCGACGGGTATTGAATTATATCAATGTTCCTCATTACTTAATTGAGGGGAGATATTATTGGTTCACTAATATTCTTATAGTGATTGATACGATTAGTGAAAACAAAATACTTGGTTGGGAAAAGTCAAGGAGAGAGTGATATAATTTTGTATATTGATTTTTTACTGATACTCCAAAGTCACCAACTGAATTTCATGCGGGCAACGCCGCGGGCACGGCTAGTTTTGAAATAAAGAATTAGATATGTTGCCATTTACAGTGACATCATACATAATTTCATGAATCGGACAACGAGATCTGGGGGCTTTAATAAATCTTTGGTTATTTTCTATAGCATTAATTGAACAATTTTATATAATTTGTGAATAGAGAAATGACACCGTGCACTGAGATCTGGAGATTTTAGGGTGTTCTCAATCAGAATCTGGTGTGAGATTTGAGATTAAAAATATCCTTATGTGATTTTTCCAATTTTACACTTTTCAATTGAAAAATGAATACCGTAAAACGGGGCTACTTGATAAAACTTTTTGGAAATTTTATACTGTCATCTTTAAATTATGAAATTTTTTGGAGAATAAAAATTACTGTGATGGAATTTCGTGCCAAGGGAACTCTCACAGCAATAAAAAAATTCCGACTCTAACCACTTTCGAAAAAAAAATAAATATTCAAAGTCCTAATGAAAATTAACTTGAAAATGCTCCTGTTTACTTGTTGACCTGGTATAAATAGGGGTTAAATGAAAGTAAATAGAAGTAATATAAAATTTTCTGCTGTTTGTTACAACAAAATTGGTATTAAAACACAGATTTCATTGCAAAAAGTGCCAATCTTTGTGTTTCATAAATATTCATCTAATACACAACTAAATACTGAACATAAATTTTGAAAAACAATAATGTCAAGGATTCATTAAATTTTCTATGGAATGTAACTTGGTATATTACATTCCTCACTGATTTGTATCAAATTACCGCTATTATACTTCTATAAAGCAGCATTCAAAGCCTCCTCGGCATAATTGCAGTACAGCCTAGTTCCCACCTTTCTCATGTATTTCCTGACTATATTCAAGAAGCCCCTGAAATGACATCGAAAAATAAAATCTACACCACTGGCTTTCAAATTGGCAACAGCGATGAATTGAAGTTATTTTAGTGTTGACCGGTTATGATACTTTTGGGAAAATAATACATCGTTGTATTAATAATTTTCAGTATGTTCAGGCAATAGGAAGTATTCATAGAAAAAAAACATCGTTTTTAACTTACATTTTGTTGAGTTCCACATGCAAAAATTTTCCCAAAAAACAAGCAAAAATCAACGTTATCACTACTTGTTAATCTGCTCTACCATGGCTCTACCGGACTGAATATGTTTCCTAAATATACCTCTTAATTCAACCAGTTGCGTTAATTTTCAACTAGCCCCAGTATTTTCATGAAGCTCCGTTTTACGGTATACGAATATTTCATCAACATGATGATAGACATTTCTGAGTACTGTATGAAATGAAAACAAATTTTTGAAATCATTATGTCCGCAAGAAAAGTGGGACACACTGTAAAGACCACGTCAAACTCATATAAGCATGTGTCAAAACTTGCTACGTCCTCAAGATACAGGGTGTCAAAGTTAAAAAAAGGATATCTCTTTTTAAATTCTAGGTGCATCAAAATGAGCCTTCCATCACCGCAAATAAACCTACTGAGGTTTATCAAAATCAACCGAAAGGTTTTTGAGTAATGAATAAAAAACTGATTTTTTGTAAAAACTTTGACACTCTGTATCTCGAAAACGAAGCAAGTTAGGACATATGCTTAGATGAAGAAAACATCTTATTTTCACCTAAAAAATCTATTCTGAACGTTTGGCGGTTTAACCCTGGGTCACCCTGTAGAACAAAGGGTGCCTGCTATAAAAAAAAATCCAAATTGATAAAGTCTTACCGTTTTCGAGATATTTTTCTATAAAAAAATTAAATTATTATACCTTATGAATTAAAAAAATACATTCTAGAGGGGGGGGATGGGAGAAAAGTTTTTATTGAAATTTTTGGCTAAAATTCATGTGCTGTCTAAAATTCAATTTTCAATTTATTCCTACTATTTTATATTCAAATGACAACATAGTGGCTGGTCGGGTCAGAAAAAAATATTTGCAGGATTTGTATACGACTTAAAACTGCATTTTTTGACAACTAACTCAGCTTCAGCAAGTTCTAACATTTTTGTGGAATATTGTTTTCAGTCGAAATATTTCTGCTATGTACATACAATTCTATTTAAGAATTTGTATTACTAATTTTTTTAAATAGAAATTTTGTGAATTTCATGATGATTATGTTGATACCGCTTTACTGTTTCAACCAAACTTTCATTAAAAAAAACTTGAACAGATTACTTAAGATCTTTCTTGAAATGAAACATTTCAGATTAAAATGAGATTCAAATACATTGGGTAACCTGTGACTGATAGAACAGGGTAATTAAGATTTTTCGAAAAAAAAATTACTTGTCGATATGTTATCTTTCCTCACTTCTCCAAATCTAAATTAGGAAACCATTGTGTACGCTAGCGCGTTTGAAAAACATGTTAATAATATCATTTATACAAGGAGATATCAGTTTTTGGGTTGGTGGTTTTGTTATATCATTTGTGTTGGTCACAGGTTACTCGATAAATTTTAATATTATTTTGATCTCAAAAAGAAAGATTTCCGTAATATTTTTAGGTTTGTTGACGAAAGTTTCTTCGAGATCTAAGAGTGGGCGGTATCAAATTAATCGTAATGAAATGCTCTTTTTATCTGACCGGACGAGCCACTATGTTGCCATTTGAAAAAAAAATAGTAATAATAATTTAAAAATCAAATGTTACTCAGCAGATACATTTTAACCGAAAACCGTAAAAATGTATTTTTCCTAATACTTTAGGACTAAAACTAATAATTTGAACGTAAGTATTTATAGCCCTCTAGATTCAAAAATAAATTTCAGAATTTTGAAATTTTTGGTTACAAAAAGTAACAAATGATACATGGTTGTATTCAGAATATCATATGGAGACAAAAAAAGTGAAGTATACCGGGGATTTAAAAATCGAAAGTTTATATCACTTCCGGTGAGTCAGGAAGTTGTATGAAGCTGAGTCACTGGTCAAAAAATGCAGTTTTATGTACTATATAGATCCTCAGGATTTCATTTCAATATCACAAACCCTATAACAAAAAGTTATAGGGGCGAGCCACCCTCCGTGGACACCCGGTATATATATATATATATTTATATATATATTTTAAAAGACGGGTAGTCTCTTGACTGGACTAGTTGAAAAAAACTAAGTTTTGGAAAGTATCAAAAAAGAAACTTTTCCTTGAGGTTGCAGTCAATTGGGAACGGCCAGTGGATAGAAAAACTATTTGTTAAATTATCAAGCTTTCGAAAAGTATATTTTCTTTATCAAGATATCTGAAAAACACAAAAGAGTCCATTTTGTAAAAACGTGACTTTATGTTATAAAAAACAACTTACTAACTCGAGGTTGCTATTAAGAAGATCACAGTGCACTTCATATTTAAAAAATCTTAATTAAAAAATCTTAATTATGAAGTGCACTGTGATCTTCTTAATAGCAACCTCGAGTTAGTAAGTTGTTTTTTATAACATAAAGTCACGTTTTTACAAAATGGACTCTTTTGTGTTTTTCAGATATCTTGATAAAGAAAATATACTTTTCGAAAGCTTGATAATTTAACAAATAGTTTTTCTATCCACTGGCCGTTCCCAATTGACTGCAACCTCAAGGAAAAGTTTCTTTTTTGATACTTTCCAAAACTTAGTTTTTTTTTTATATATAAGTATATATATATATCTCGAAAACGGTAAAACTTTTATAACCCTTCCATGTTCATTCTCCTTGAGTTTGACGCGATCTTTACACCCTGTATTGTATATAAGGGCGAAATAATGTAGCTTTTGTGTTGTGAAAATCATCGAAATACTGTGAAACTACTATAATCTACTCGACTGGTTATAACTAACATGCGGTGAATAAATTATGTGGAATGTTTTATTCATTCCAGAGAAACCATTCGGCGGTGCACTAAGAACCAGCCGTGCCTTGAACTGCTAAAATGTAATGAAACGCATGCAGCACGTGGCTAATGAGTCTAACACAAAGAACGAATAAAGATAAAAGGACTGAAAGGACGATTACCTAAATGCTTGAGAACCTCAGGATTGCTAACTATAAATACAATGAAAAATAAAAATACGTTAAAATTCGCTTTTACGATAACATTCATGGTTATAGATTATGTGTGGCTAACAGAAGGATGTAGCTATCAAAAAAGCTAATGGATGAGGTACAAAGGTTTATGCGTGTTTATAGAGAAACGATGGTCGAATATGGTACATACCTATATTGGGGTGCTGAAGTTTCCGACATATCCTCGCTTCTCGTTCTAATTTTTGAAAATCTGTAACAGAAATGAAAGAAAAGTCAATGCTAGAAATTTAACGCGGTGAATATTCGGTTAGAGGGAGCCATCGATTTTTCAAAAAAAAAAATTGCAACTTACGTATTTCGGTCCCCTCTACAAAAAATCTAACACAACTATTTTCGAATATACAGGTCCATTTTGTTCTGGATTTTCACCATTTGACAGATCGAATTTCTGTTGTTAAAAATTCACAAAATATTCCCATTTTTCAACCAAAACACCACACATGCCCTTATTTAGTTGTTTTCAGTACTTTTTTGCAGAAAAAACTACCACTTTTTGATAAATTCACCCTTCTTCAAAACGTTAACAAATTGTGATCAACATTGAATGAATTGAATGATATTATTTATTCATCATGTTGGTATCACTTTTATGATTCGGTTTTCGTCGGATCTCGCGTTTACTTTTGACGTTAGGTAAGGTTAGGCTCGCTTCGCTCCCCCTCATTACGTACCGACCTAACTGCAGACAAATCCAATCTTTTAAGGTAAAAGAAGGGAAAACAACCTAACCCATCCAACTAACCTACCCTGCAAAACCTACTCTACTTAACCTACCTCACAGGTCGTCAGAATTGTACACGGGGTGAAAGAGGCAGCTCAACGTGGATTCAATATAGTCACGGTCCTGCTGGACATGAAAAAAGCCTTCGACTCCGTATGGGTTAAGGATATTATCGCTAAAATGCTGTTAGCAGGCATGCCTCATACATGTTAAGACTGGGGAATTCCTACCTTGTTGGGAGAACTTTTATGGGGCGGGTTAACAACACTCGCTCCGCTGAGTTCCCGATCGAGGCGGGTGTTCCGCAGGGTTCAAGTTTGTCGCCACACTTGTACTCACTGAATACGTACGATTTTCCTCAGTGCGAGAGATCGGATATGGGCATGTACGGCGGTATACGCAGATGATACCGCCATATTCGCCCATTCCTTCTCGAGCGCCGCTGCCCAGTATAGGATCCAAGTTCACTTGGATAGGAAAATCGTACCCTATCTAGCTGAGAACAAGATTGCGGTCAATCCGGCTAAGTCAGACACCATCAACTTCACTAAGAAGTATACACATTCAAAGCTTTATAGGAGGTACAGCTGGACAAGCGTCTGAACTTCGGAAGACATATAACCCTGGCTATACAGAGGGCTGGAGTTGCGCTAAAGCGCACCTACCCTCTGATAGCCAGAGGCTCGAAACTTAGTCAGGACAATGAAGTCCTGATCTATAAGCAAATCATCAGACCTGCGATGACATAAGCTTGTCCAGTGTTTTGCAGCCTGAAGATGACTCGTCTTATGAGGCTAGACAGGATGCAAAACAAGGTACTCCGTGTTATTACTAATAGTAGAAGATACCTTCGATTGGAGACTTTAAGGGAGCTTGCAGGCGTCGACTCAGTTCCGATATATATACGTCGACATACAAGTTCTATAAATACCAAATCGATAAAAGTCCTCTCACCAAGGACATTACCAAGCTCAGGGTGTACGATAATGAGCCCCGCAAACACGGGGGGCTCATTCATCAAGCGCTGGATATATTCCAGGAGAGAAGGGAAAAACCGGTTCCTTATATAGGGAACCAAGCAAGACGAAAGGAATGCCTAAAACGCGAAGTACCTTGACCCGGTTTTTTGCTTCAGCCTTTTCCGATGTTTTCATCGAAACAACCAGCCTCACAAACTAACTGCAAGCATTGTCTACATTGAATGCAATACACCACACGCATTAGCTTTGTAGGAGGCGTGTGTCTCACCGAACAGTACCGTAACGTCATGAAATGTACGGTTTTGCGTTAACACCAGCGCGACCGGGCAACCGGGGGCTCTAGGATCGACCTGACAGGGCGTCCTCCTGCTCTCTTTGATCGAGAGCAGAAAGGATCGCTACTTCTGCGTCCGCCTGTCCATCCTCCCCTGATCCCCCTGGGTTAAGAAGAATGGAAATAAGGTGTTTGTGACATGTCATTCGTTATGAAATGTAAATTTTAACTATGGAAATAAACCTCTATTTATTTATTTATTTATTTACTTAACCTACCCTACCTAACCTAACCCACCTAACCCAACCTAAGCTAAAACGTAGGTGCTCGCTGCGCTCGCCGTCGTTAGGCTCGCTTCGCTAGCCCTCCAAGCGTCTAGCCGTACCAATTCTACTTTTGATCCCGCAGTTCCGCAGTTCCGCATGCGCACAACTCGAATTAAAATAATGTAATTGACCAAGTAGATGATCATTTGATGGCGGTGTGACGAGGTGTTAGGATGACAAAACAAGAAGGCAAACTGAGTTGAAACTACGTGAATTTGTTTTTTTGATCGCAATTGTATAAACTCAAATATTTCATTAAATTTGATATTTGAACTCGAAAAGACGATGTGAGCCGAGATCTCACGAGAGTGGACGCAACAACATTATCATACTTATATCACCGACAGTGATATCTGAAAAACACCAAAAATTCAGTGTTGGACAATGAAAGTTCTATTATTTATCATCGTTTTGAACAAGGGTGAATTTTTCAAAAAGTGGTAGTTTTTTTTGCAAAAAAGTACTGAAAACTAGTAAATAATGGCGTGTGTGGTGTTTTGGTTGAAAAATGGGCATATTTATGATTTTTTGATAACAGAAACTCTATCTGTCAAATGATGAAAATCCTCAACAAAATAGACCTGTATCTTCGAAAATAGTCGTGACCGCAAAAATTTTAATTTGGATTTTTTTTAGAGGAGACCGAAATACGTAAGTAACAAAAACAACAGCTGATTTTAGTTAAAAAAAACTGCCCCACCGTGAAATAAAAATTTCAGTAAAAACTGGCGGCGCCCATTGCTGCTAGTGACATTTTTTGCTGATTAAACAACTCATTGAACTGGCCAATAGCGACTGCGAATTTTATCTAGTAACATATTGATAACAGAATATACCCTTGAGGTGGCATACGCTCTTCTGGGGTTTCGCAGAATACGTCTCGTGAATCGGAAGTATAATCGATTATTTTCAATTCTCTCTACTGACAATTTTTCTCATATTGACTCCCATTATGACTACCTACAAATAATTTTTACAGAAAAACCAGAAATTATTTGCATAACTTCAAATTATAATATTCAATATTTCATTTTGCACTAGTGCAAAGTTTGTAATGTAAGTTTTCGCACCTACCCGTTAGGTCAAATCGTAAAAATGTAATATTGTCAATTATTCAAAGTTCAATGTGAAATCTAGAATATGAATTTAGAAAAGTGTCTGTTCTGTTCGAAAGAACGTTTTCTATTTAATTGGCCTATGTCCTCATTTGAAAAGTTCATTCACAGACATACTATTTCTATTTCTATTACATATTTTCATTTATTGCATAAAGACAAATATTTTCTGGTCGTTTGGCTCGAGTGTAGCCCACACGTGCCGACACAACAGGAAATGTGGCATTCTCAGGAGCATTGGACACACATTTGTTGTGATGCTGAGGACGATATAGATGGGGCATTAATATCATTATATATAAATCAAAGAAGAAGGTATTATACTTATGGGAACAGAACTTTCATGAGATGATAGCTTGAACAAGTGCATCAGTTCAATAAAACATGGGAAGAAAACTCAACAATAAGAAAATCTCTGTAACTTTCCAAGGGTAAAGGCCCAATAAATCTTTTGAAAGTTTAAACTTTATTTTTCAATGTACAGTTTATTGACAATACTGTCAAGAACAACTTTTTTTATACATAGATACAAACAAAACAATGAAACAAGATATGTGGATTTAACATTCTCCGCCACGCTTTGTAGATTATAGATAACGGAAGGATGTAACGAAGGACAGATATTGCATGGGCTCATTTGGAAAACTTGCCTGGTGTATCTTGATGACGTTATGGTTATGAAAGGAAAATTTATCTAACCTCACCGAAAACTTTTGTCGTTTTAGAAGTTCCAAACCCCAACTGAACCCTAAAAAATATTCTTTTTCAGAATAGTTGGGAGACGCACAAAGTCAGCAGAAGGAATTCAAAAACGGATCGACAATACAACAACGGAAACAACGTAAATTGCCAAAATTTTGGAAGAATTATGTACAAACATATCTATCGCGAACGGGCAATGTTTTTTTCTGGAGACAAAAAGTGCCAAGCACACAAAGAAATTAATGTGGCACGACACTGAAATGAAACTGGCAGAGTTGCTAATAAGGAAGTTAAGATTTATTGCTGGAGTGAAGCCAGCCCTGGACGCCCGGAAAAATTATTCTGATCATGTGGACTCTTCTCTCAACTGATCCTGATTGTTACACTGAAATATGAATTTGGCAGAACTCCTAATAAGGAAGTTATGAATTATTGTCTGGGCTATACTGGTCCTGGAAACGTGAAAAATTATTACCAGTGCTAGAATCCCAAAAAAAATACTTTTTTGCTCAATTCTGAAGAGCCTCTTTTATTCCAATCCTATATCAATCCTCCTGAAGAGCTTGGCAAAGCGAAATAGATTTTTGTCGATCAAAATGTATTGGGGATTAAATGCGAGAGAAGCGAACCTTGCTTCAATGAAATGAACGATTTCTGTGAGTGATATTTTTTTTTTAATAACATTCTCCTTATCTAATTTATTTAATGATTTTTTCAACGAAAACTAGAAAGAATTAAAAAAGTCAGCTATCTGAATGAAAATGCAAATTTTCACTTTCAGATTTCTTCTTTCCTTTTCAGTTAGAGTCTTTTCACAATATCTATCAGATGTAGTTCAATGTCCAGCGTGGCTTGTGCCGGGGAAGTAGTTGTTTTCTGTTAGATATTACAAATAAGTCACATTTTTCATTTTTCAATTTTCATGGAGAATGTTCCCCTTTTCAACATGAATACCCTCCAAGAGGTTATCTTGAACGATGGAAGATAGCGACTAAAGTTTGTCTTTCAGTCACAGATGATTCCACAAAAGATTTTATGAATTTCCTATTCATATTTTCGAACTAAAATCTGTGATGTACTTCGTTCCTAAAAAAAAAAATATTGCTGAACTTTATTGCCAAAGTAACTAGGCTGAATATATTTCCATCAGAAAACAACTACTTTCCTGGCTAATACCATGACACCATGACGAACGTTGAATTACATCCAATGAATTTTCGTACAGAGTTCCTACAAGGCTATCTCCGCAATTGCTAGTTGCATGGAAATTGTAAATTGAAACATTTGGACCACCTCTAGATCAATTTCTAGGTTCTTGTCCAGATCATGTAGTTTCTAACTTGGTAACCCATTGTTAAATAATAGATTCCTTTCTGTTATTATATGTTCGTTCTTTGCGAACAAGTGGGTATTGTCTAGTTAGGATGAGGTTGAGATGGCGCTCGTGGTTTGGTATAACACCGATCTACGGGCGGTATCTTTGCTTTTGCCTTGACATGGATTGTTAACTGAACAATTTGTTTCAGACATTAGCTATTGTCTGCAGAGACAATAACTGTGGTCCAACTGTTTCCATTAACATTTCTATGCAACTAGCCATTGCGGAGATAGCCTTGTAGTAACTCTGCACGGAAATTGATTGGAGTAATTCAACGTTCGTCGTGGTATTAGCCAGGAAAGTAGTTGTTTTCTAATGGATTTTTGAACCAAATATATTCCTATTGTGTAGAATTATCCTGGTATGGCAGGACATCTAGTTTTTAACTTACTCAAAAAAGTTTGTGAGCTCATGGATATTAAGAAATCCATTGAAGAAGTCCATTGAAATTTGAATATATAACTGTTTATGTATTTATAAAATGATATAAGACACTTATAACTGGTCCTCTTTCAAGATATATGCAGGCTGAAAGTATGGATCTGCTGAAATGAACAATGATGCAAACTGCTTGTCAAAACCTTGATTCAAAGAGATATGGTGACTATCGAAGACGCTACTAATAAATTCATGACACAGGTCCAACATGAATTGAATTTGCATGAAATTTGAATAGACATCGAGAAAATTTCCCCAGAATTTCGTTGAAGGGTAGTGAAAAATAAATTTGAATATAAATCAAGAGATAATCAGCTCACAACTGCCGCAGAACCATTTCAAATATAGAAGTTCAACGTTCTAATGGATATTGCTGTTGAATAAATGGATCGACAGTATTCAAGAAATATGGATTTGTGTACAGTTCTACTCATAGCTGAAAACGTGAAAACATGATGCGCACTAGCCGCACAACGTACTATAGTCCGTAATATATCCAGTGATAAGGCACTCAATATGAACGTTGGCGCAAATTCACATATTCAGCTAGGTTTGTACACTGATTAATTTTTACTCGATCCAAAACATTGTGACGAAACGAAAAGTCAGAAAATCTTCCCTAAAAACCACGACTGTCTTCACTGAAAATTTTGTAAAATCTAATCAGACTACCAGGATGAGATAAAGAAGGGGATACTAGTTCGAGAATTTTATCAAATAAATGAAATAGTAAAATCGACAATCCAAAAATTTCCACCATGTGGAAAATATGTGGCAAAAATCTGACAGAAAACAACTACTTCCCTGGCTAATACCACGACGGACGTTGAATTACATCTGATAGATATTTCTGGCGCTGTGACTGACTTTTACTGTAAGTCGCTGCTTCATATGAGAGGAAATATTAGTGGATTATAATTCATTGGGCTGGGGCAGGACGACTTTAATGTTGTCCGACCTACCATGTCACTGACGAGCGGCAAGAACCGCGAAACGCGTCTGCAGGTGGTCTTCCCCAGCCAAATAAAGGATAATTTGCTGTATAATTACAATAAGCAATTGCAACTGGGTCTTCTTGGAAAAACGTTGCACAAATATCTGTCAGACGTGATTCAACGTCCGTCGTGGTATTAGTCAGGGAAGTAGTTCTGTCAGATTTTTGCCTCATATTTTCCACATGGTAGAAATATTTGAAGAGAAGGGTAATTCGACATTGTTGATTTTACTATTTCATTTGAGGGGATACTAGTAGAAATACGAGTATTGTGAAATTCGATGAAATGAAAATAGATACCTATGTAAAAGTTTGCAAGAGTTGTGCTGTATGCTGCTGAGCTATACGATATTGCTACATTCATGCGAAGAAATTAAGGAGATTCCTTGTTGTAAATTATGAGGGGTATTGATAGTGTGTCAAATTCCTTAAGAGATATGACCCCCGAAAAAAGGAAAGTAAAATTCAGCTTTTAATTTTTTTCCGAAATCAGAGTTAATATAAAAACTTAAAATATTGGAGATTTCATAAATCCCTTAAGTGGTGAACATGGGTATTTTTTTCATTATTATCGTTATGCTACAACTCAATTTATTTGATTGTATATATCGTTAATATTATTGTATGTATATTATTTTTTCGTTCGAAAACTATTAGTCCTGTGAAGAAAAGAAAAAGGAAGAAAATTCAATCATAAAAAGATCTGATAAAATATAAAAAGGGTTGTTAAATTCAACCCCTCTTAAACAATAAGGGACTTTTTTCCCAGCTCGTAAAAGTATCTTAAATACTTGTACATGAGCTAATACTATCAAAGATATGAGCGCAAATTTAATGACATTCAATAAAAATTTACCGTGATTATGTTCCGTATTTTCAACTCCCAAAAATAATCCCCGAATGGGCCAGAAATTCTATAGAAGTAAAATACAATTTTTCTTTTAGTCATTTGAAAAAGTACGTTGGATATAACTAATCCTGAAAATCAATTTTGAAGCCTGACGAGATCGCAACTCATGGATACTCACCTCTAGCTGATAATTTTTTGGTGTTTATAATTTTTGCAGCAAACTCCAGGCCTGTAGATTTTTGAACACATCTCCTCACAACTGAAAACGCACCCCTGTAACAAAACAAAAACTTATTATACAATGTTAGTTGAAATATGAATCAGTAATATCAACAAAAATAAAGACCTAATGAAAGTTATTTATGCGAAAGTCATAAAAAAATCATATTGATATTTAACATATGTGAACGACTTCATAAACAGTGATACGAGGAAAATCCGTAACAAATAATTGGGTGAATTGGCTGAAAATAGAGTCTTTGGGTCACATTACTATAGAAATAGCGCCTATGCTATTTCCAACCTTAGTTCTATAAATAACGATGTCTAATATTATCGGAATCACTTTTATTGAGTTTTAAAGTGTTCGAACTTGATTCCTGTGGGCATTCTAATAAACATTCGTCCATTTGAATCGCGGCAGTTATACCATAATATAAATTACGGTATGAAATATTTTGCATTCAGACACTTGAGTTGTAGAATCGATTAAGTATATATAAAATTAATTTTTTCTTGATCTCAATATTTTGCCAATTTTTATTAGCTTCAGAGAAAATGACAGAATTACAAAATCATTCTACTCACAATCATAGAGTAGGTATTACTGTTGTGTTCATTGCCTTGGGAAACCGAAACCAACTACCTATTTTCTCATGGGCAAACTTTATAATTTATAGGAGTCCCTCAATTACCCAATTACCCCAAGACAATAAATGTTATTATGCTAATTGAAGGGATAAGTATGGGTTTCTAAAGGTAACAAACATGTCTATCAGGTACTGTCTATTTTTAAATATCAATAATTAAATAGAATTCAAAATATTACAATAAATGTTCCTCAACTGACCTGTATAAGTTTTATTTGGTTTTTTGTTAATGTGGTACATTTCAAGGAACAATCTGGTTTTATGGTTACTGACTCTATCTAAGATTTTTACATAAGAATGATCGAATTGACGGCTGTTTTTTTTTGAGTGGTCGACTGTTGCACAAGAGTTTTTCCCTAAACGGGTATCGCTCTTGTGGAGAGCTATTCTTTGTTTTAGCCACTGCAAGGTCTGTCCTACATAACATTCGTTAAAGCCGCCTCTGCTGGGGAGTCTCGTAGTAGACGAACTACTCGGAACACTGACCGGGAACGGAGTCACTTGCTTTGAATATGCAGACGACATAGTCATTATGGCCAAAGGCAAATTCGAAGAAATCCTCTGCGATCTCATAGAAAGAGAGCTAGAGACAACCAGAAGGTGGTGCCTCTCGGTGGGGTTGAGAATTAACTCATCAAAGACCACAGTAGTACCATTCACCAGAAGAACAAAGTTTCAGCACCTAAGGAATGTTCGCCTCGATGGAGCGAACTTAGAATGGCAGCAAGAGGTGAAGTATTTAGGACTTACCCTAGACTCAAAACTACTCTGGAACAGACACGTAGAAAAGATCGCTAATAAGGAAAAATCATCACTGATGGTGTGCAGGAACATTGCAGGAAAAACATGGGGCTGTAACCCATCAGTACTGCGATGGATGTACACAGGGCAGTAGTGTGGCACGGCAGAACCGAGCTCGCCACAACAAAGAATATCTTGGAGAAAGTGCAAAGACTAGCATGTCTTTGTATAGCAGGAGCAATGAGGTCGACTCCAATGGCAGCAATAGAGGTCATTCTGGACCTCACTCCTCTCCATATCATGGTGAGGAGAACTGCTTGGGAAGCAAACCTCAGGTTGGCTAAAGTCAGACTCAAAGGGACAGCACACGGTGTAAAGGGCTCAACCCCCACCGACTGTGTACACCTTGCCGATCTCCAAACTGACGAAATTACCAGGAAATTTAGTTTTGAGAATTTTTTTCGAACGGAACTAAACACCAAGCGAGAATGGAAAATAGAATCCATTCGAGCACTAGGGAAGAATACCATAACATGGTACATGGACGGCTCCAAAACTCCCGAGGGAACTGGAGCCGGAGTCTTTGGGCCTCGCACCAAATACTCCGTACCCATGGGCCAGTTTCCCAGCATTTTTCAAGCGGAAATTCAAGCTATAGAAAGGTGCATTCAGTTCAACCTCAACAGGAAATACCGGAACACGGAAATTGTGATCCTCTTCGATAGCCAAGCAACCATCAAAGCGTTGAGCTCTTCTAACATCAACTCAAGATGGTTTGGGAATGCCTAGACAAACTTAACGATCTAGGCAGGAACAACAAGGTGACCCTCCTCTGGGCACCTGGGCATGTCGGAGTGGAGGGCAATGAACAAGCAGACACCCTGGCACGGAAAGGCGCAGCAACGCCACTGATCGGGCCAGAACCATTCTGCGGACTTGGAAAATCTTACTTCCGAGAAGAACTCAATATTGCTGAAGAAGCAATGAGAGCAACATACTGGCTAAGACTTCCAGTGCTGAGGCAGGCCAAAGAACTCCTCGGCAATTTCAACCGAGCAAGATCGAAGACACTGATTTACCTCAGCAAAACTAGTCTAAAGACAATCACGGCATTTTTAACGGGGCATTGCAGACTCAAAGAATTCCTGAGGAACCTAGGCTTAGAGGAGGACAGCCCCTGCAGATTCTGTGGGGAACATCCAGAAACACCCCACCATATATTGATGGAGTGTTACGCTGTACATCGTAAAAGATTGAATATACTGGGATCAAACCAGCTGACTGTGGGAGAAATACCACGAGTAGACCCCCTCAAAATCCTAAAATTCCTGAAGTAGTTGAAGCTTGAAGGGCTGCTGTAAACAAGAACACCTTGTGATAGCAGAAGAAGATGGGGCACAATAGATCTATTCAGGTCGCAGAGCATCAGTCACCATCCATGCTTACCAATACCAAATACCAATACATCCACCACACGAAATTTCATATACAGTATCAGAAACTTTTCATCTGGGGTATAGACAGAAATCTACGCGAGCAACAAGGACCGCAATGATATGATAATACCACATAAACAGAGAGACGCACTACTGTGCGCTTATCGTGTTACCCCACCCGACGAATTAACAGCTCACGTCGATACCCCTTCCTCGAGCGAGTAGAGGAGAAATTGTAATGCTCTCTCAACACTAGCAGGCTATTCTTTACTCTCTCATGAAACATGTTTGTGATTTTGTAGGATAATTTGTCTACAAAAGGAATTTATTTGTACTTGAACTGTATGTTACAATTTGGTGTCAAATTATTCCATTTTGAGTATTCCTCTTCCCTCAATATCTCTCGTAATTTACGACCAGAATAAGTCCACTTGTCATCTTCCAAAACAATTTTTAATTTTTGTATGCATAAATCAGCTTCTTCCTCAAATGACCCCCCTCTCTTCACGTAAACGTTGAAGCTTTGTATAAAAGCTTCCTATGGAGCACGAAAAAGACCAAGACCTTTGAGTTACGTTGAGGAATAGAGCATAATATCTGGAATATCGGATGGTTAATCCAAAATTTCTTTGAGGGATGATTTTATGAATTTATCAATATCTGTTAGGAATTTCGTTGGTAATTTGTCAAGACGAGTTGATTGAAAACATAAATGACGGCCATATGGAAATGTCTACAATCTTAAAAATTCCTTATGACTCTGTAATATACAGTTCTTTATTATACCTCCATCATAATCCTTGTCAAATGCATTAAAATGCTTGCGAAATCTTCATGATTATACGCTCTGCTATTTATAGCAGAACCTTTAGGTTGGATAGGTATATAACAACTCAATTTTATTAAACAAAATGTCAAATAAACCTCTGTGACAAAAATACGTGACATCAGATGTCCATTAACAACTTTATTAGATGCAAATAATTAAAAACGAGGAACATTTTCCTGATCTAAAATTCATATCCAGCTTTGTTGTCATGATGCAGACATACCTAAATAAATTATAGTTTAAAAAACTGAAAAACCAGGCTTTATAGTTATATAGGCTGAAAAGTTAAAAAACCGTGGTGTGCTTTTCACTTGCATTTTCATAATCATCGCTATAGCTACCTCGTAGGAAAAATTATGTGATTATGAAAATGAAAGTGGAAGGCACCCCACGCTTTTTCAACATTAAAATAAATGTTTGAAAATTAGTTTTTACTTGACATGATTTTTTGGGTTTATGACCTTACACAATCTGAAAATGAAAACAATTTTTAATCCAAAGAAATCTGTACAAGTGTAGAAGGGCAAATTAATTAATTTGCCCGATAAGTTACTGCGTTCACAAGACTGCTGTCTTGAAAGAAATTAATTTTTGTCAGTAACGTACCCTACACTGAATTTGCCTATCTGAAAAAATGAGATCGAATTAACAAAGAATACTTCTCTTTTTTTGAAAACTGTTGACGTTTCGGAGGCTGTATCTGCCTCCGTTATCAAAACTTCTTAGAAAGATGCTGAAGAAACTGAATTTGAATTGCGATTTTGGTAATAAGGCCTTTCTTTGACAGAGTCAAATGAAATCTGTCATACATTCTTTTGATTGACATTTGGTATCTTGATACATAGGGTGTTCGGTATCAATCAATCACCATTCTATTAGTTTTTATTTCATCTCTGAGGAGGGGTAACCAGGTGCGGTCCATTTCGATGGAATTGGTTGAGAAGCAGTTGTTCGATAAAAGAATGCACGCAGTTTCCTTCAACTTTCTTTTTTCTTGATTTGATTCTCTCAATAAAATTTTGGTATTATTCCATTCCATCATATGATCGCCATCAGATGTTAGAATATGTTTGGATATTTTCGAACCTGTTCTTTTTCGATTTCTGATGTAACTTTTATGTTCTTCCTGGCGCACAATCAATGGTCTTGATAACGGAGGCAGATACAGCCACCGAAACGTCAACAGTTTTCAAAAAAAGAGAAGTATTCTTTGTTAATTCGATCTCATTTTTTCAGATAGGCAAATTCAGTGTAGGGTACGTTACTGACAAAAATTAATTTCTTTCAAGACAGCAGTCTTGTGAACGCAGTAACTTATCGGGCAAATTGATTAATTTGCCCTTCTACACTTGTACAGATTTCTTTGGATTAAATTTTTTTTTCATTTTCAGATTGTGGAAGGTCATAAACCCAAAAAATCATGTCAAGAACTGGATTTCCTCCACAAAATCAAACTTTCAATCAATATTAGTTTTTACTTTTTTGCAGGTTTTGATTCTAGGCCCCTCATATATGATAAATCGCTAATGAACTCGTCTACTTTTCTGATACACCGCAGAAAAGTGGGGGATCTGTAGGTAGACATCTCGTCATGATTACTTTCCTAAAAATGCATGCACCGTTCCTTTACCAAATGTTCTACTAAAATCCACCCAAATTCAGTCTTTTCGTACCTATCGTCATCCAAAAGCCTACCTCGTTCTCCCTCCCCCCTTACTTTTCTCCCCTGAATGCTCGCTCAACATAAAGATTTCCACTTCTTGGCGTATGCGAACCTCGTAAAAAAATCTTTACCTACCATCAATATGTAATATAAAAACGATACTGATATGAGTTTCTTAATTCATTACGACACTGGAACTTCATTACGACACGGTTACTCCATTACTACACTGGAACATAAACATAATCAGAATTTATTTATTGAAATTGACGTTATGTCAAATTTGGGCTTTTGAAATGATAACTTGAAATTCGTTGCTCGGCGCTAGGTAAAATATTATACCTACCAGCATTATGTAATATCAAACATTACGATACTGATACGAGTTTCGTAATGAGATACTAGTGCGTTAAAGTGAAATTCATTTGTTTCTCTTTTTAAATGTCAGTCTGTTTAATGGAAAAGGATAACAAGAACTAATTTCTGAATCTATTCTCTAATGGTCTGAACTAATGTCGATGAAATTTAACTAAATTGGAATGAACGTGTTAAAGTTGACAGTTGGCAAAATAAATCAACAATGGGCGCAACGCTTGCTTGTTGCATGGTTATATAATATCATTAATTTAAGGAATATTGACTAATTTTGAGTGAATAATTAACATTATTGGTAGTAGGTAAAATATTGTACAATATTTGTGTCGTAAATTCATATTACGATAATCCATAGGTTATAAAACTCGGCCTAAAGGCCTCATTTGACAAATGTTCCATCTCATATCGTAATATAAATCTTTACGACACTTATATCGTAAATATCTAGTACAATATTTCTATCGTAAATTCCGGGGTAAATTCCTATTACGATAATCGATGGGTTAACAAACTCAGCCTAAAAAGGCTTCGTTTGACAAATGTCCCATTTCATAAAGAAAAATGAATCTTTACGTCACTTATGTCGTATATATGTATAACGTATTTGTTTTCTTATCGGGCAGTTATATGGTTTACAATTTTGTTTTTACACGATTGAGCGGTTACTAACTCAAAACCAGACTGTTTCTAAATGACCACGAGTCATGCAATATTTCAAATTTTTTACCTAGTTATTAATACCTTTCAGAATCTCATTGCTAAAACAAACCCTAACATCAATAACGGTCCTTTGAAAGAGCCGTTAATTGAATTTTGGGACGGTGGCGGTGTTTGCAAAATTATATTACAAATTAATTGCTTACGTTGTCTGAGCTTAATCTTGAGTAATGAAGGCACCAATCCAAATACATTGAATAAATTGTTTGAAATTCGGCACATTATACAGATGGTTTGACATTGAACGAAACATAGGGGAAATGAGAAAATTATACCAACAGGGTACGTGCATGTATCCCAAAATCACTTGAATTTTCGTGTTCACCATCTACTGTGCTACTAAACCACTATACAATGTTTCATTTATTTTTAACTGTAACTTCTGAAAGTTTTGAATAATCAATATTTTAAAATACGAAGCAAATTTGAATTTGATAACGCGCGCCTTAGTATGGCATCGAAGTCCATTAGGCCAGTAGAGATAGACATGAAAAATCGAAAATTTAACAATAATTCCAAAAGTTTTCAAACTTTGATCAAGTGAATGATACATGAAGAAAGTAATAAATCTCAATTTGCAACCTCTTCCGAAGTACGCAACATTGTCAAAATTGCATCTAACTTGAATTTTGCTATACAGGGTGTTCCTTAAAGACATGCTAATATCTTAGGGGGTGATTCTTTGACTTATTTTAAGAAAAAAACTTTCTATAAACGTATGTCCTAAAAGTCCTAACTTTTGAGATACAGGGTGATAAAGTTTTGAAAAAAAATCAGTTTTTTAATAACAACTGAGATAATATTGTAGACGTTTTTATAAAATTTGGTACGTCTTCTATGCATCAAGGTGCATTTTTTAATGCACAAACATTTTCATTTTCTCAACCAGTGGCGTCCGTACGGGTTTTGCATTGAATATTTTTGGAGAAAAAAATACTACGCCACTGCTTTCTCCTGAAAAAAAAAAAATACTTTTGAGATCCTCATTTATTTTTGAGCAAATTTGATCTCCTGAGTTTTCTTTGTCCGCCGCATGGTTTTCGCTTAAAAAAATAAAAATCGTTTCATTTCAGGATCAATTCTTCAAAAATCTGATGCGGTGTGGAAATGTTTGTGCATCGACTGAAAGCAAATTGAGGGATCAGATTTGTTCCAAAATGAATGAGAATCCAAAAAAATGTGTAATTCTTGTCAGATGCTCGGTTCTTGATTAAAATAATTAAATTGAAATTGCTTCATATCGCAGTAGGTACCTAACATTTTGTTGACAATAAATCGTCCGATAGTAATTTAGCTACCTCTTTATAATTGATATTTCTTTTCACCACTTCTTAATCTTTTCACTTATAATCTCCCAAGTGCTTGAATTATTACCTGAATGGATTTACGATATTAATTCAGCTACCTATCTTAAATACAGTTTATCATAATCGTTGGATAGGTCGCGGAGGACCTCAGCAATGGCCAGCAAGATCCCCTGATCTCAACAGTTTAGATTTCTTTTTATGGGGGCACCTTAAAACTCTAGTGTATAAAACTCCCGTTAATACTTTAGAAGATTTAAGAGAGCGAATAGTTGCCTCGTGTGAAACTATTCGAAATACGCCGGGAATATTTCAACGTGTGCGTAATTCCATGCGTAGACGGGCGAAAGCATGCCTATTAAGTGAAGGTGGCCATTTCCAACAATTTTTATAATCAGTGTTAGTATTGTCAATAATTAATGAATTTGATCCGTTCATTTAAACTTACTTTTATAAACTAAAATAAAATTCGTTTTTGTACAAGCTGAAATCCATATTTTTTTGATTCTCATTCATTTTGGAACAAATCTGATCCCTTTATTTGCTTTAAGTCGATGCACAATCATTTCCACACCACATCAGATTTTTGAGGAATTGATCCTGAAGTAAAACGATTTTTATTTTTTTAAGCGAAAACCATGCGGCGGACAAAGAAAACTCAAGAGATTAAATTTGCTCAAAAATAAATGAGGATCTCAAAAGTATTTTTTTTTTGAGAAAGCAGTGGCGTAGTATTTTTTTCTTCAAAAATATTCAATGCAAAACCCGTACGGACGCCACTGGTTGAGAAAATGAAAATGTTTGTGCATTAAAAAATGCACCTTGATGCATAGAAGACATGTACCAAATTTTATAAAAACGTCTACAATATTATCTCAGTTATTATTAAAAAACTGATTTTTTTTTCAAAACTTTATCACCCTGTATCTCAAAAATTAGGACTTTTAGGACATACGTTTATAGAAAGTTGTTTCCTTAAAATAAGTCAAAGAATCACCCCCTCAAATATTAGCATGTCTTTAAGGAACACCCTGTATACTCGTTGAGAAAATTACAAAAGTTCTGCAAACTTGGAGTAGTATGGAATATAATATTTCATTCACGAATCAAGTTTGCCACCAATTCAGGTATTCGAAACATTTTTTTTAATCGACCTAGAAGGTTTTTTTTGATATACCATAAGTGGAAATTCCAAAAGTTCTGCAAACTTGACAGATACATCGGAAAAATATTCCGATCAGCTAGGTAGGTTTGCATCCTTTTGCGTTGACCGGAACATATATTTTCCTAACTCGTGGTAATTTTTTTGATCAAGGTGGTCTCGAAATAATTGCAAAAGTTTTGCAATTGTCTTGCAGATTTTGAAAACATCTATTCTGACGCATTCACAAATTTGCAACCTTGTACACGATCCGGAACTTAATGCAAATTTGAAAAATCTAATTAATTTACTAATTAGATTTTTGCAAAACTTTGGTAATTATTTCGAGACCACCTTGATCAAAAAAATTACCACGAATTAAAAAAATATAAGTTCCCGTCAACGTAAAAGGTTGCAAATGTGCACAACTGTTCGGAATATTTTTACGATGTATCTGCCAAGTTAGCAGAACTTTTTGAATTTTCTTTTATGATACATGAAAGAAAAACATTAGTTTTCGATTTAAAAAAAATGGTCCGTACACTTGAATTGGTTGCAAACTTGATTCGTGATATAAAATAATATATTCAATACTTGCATAACTTAAAGAATTTTCTCAACGAGTATACAGCAAAATTCGAGAATTTATTGACCCGCCAGAAAAAGTTTCTCTCTCCCACTCATTCGGCTTATGGAGAAAATAATAGGCGATATCTCCGTAGTCTTTGCAGATAATAGCATCAAACCTGGTGTTGTTGGATTCCTTATGATCGTCCTTAACCGATCATGCAATGATATACCGGGTGTTCTATTTAAAAAAATTATTGAGGAAGGCGCTCAGTTGCCATTCCGAAAATTTCAGCTGTGATTTTTTTCATGAAAATGTAGAGTTTTCCTATTTTTCCTATTCAATTTTTCCAAATTTCGTTGTGCTATACCAGGTGGCTCAAAAATTAGTACGGGGGGGAAACGGACTTTAGACGGGCACTGTATATCTGTTGTAAGTCGAATACTTTAATTTTTTTGAACAAGTCAATGGTAGAATAGGAATATGCCTAATTATAAATGATTTTGAGTATTCTTTTTTGAAGGACATCTAATTTTTTCAAGTGAACTCCTGTTACTGAGCCCCAAGACAAGATAGCGTACCTCAAGCGTGATTCTACCAGTGCATAATATAGTATTTTGTGGTGAGTAATATCCAATATATTTTTTAAAAAATTTGAATTTAATATAGCAATGGCCTTATATTTCTTGTGACTTCGTTTATGTGGGCATCCCAACGCATGTGTAAGTCCATTGTTACTCTTAGATATTTTTAATGTTATATTTATTACGAATTTGAATATTTTAAGTGTTTTTTTTCACATCTAGGGTTTGATGATTTGGTACTTTATTTTTGTAATTAGTAAAAGGCACATCAAATATTTTAATAAGATCTTTTTCTGTTTTTTTTTTTTTCTTAAGATCATACCATGTTTCAGCAGTACAGAAAATGGCTGTGTAAATATGCATTTGGAATGCAATCCTAGAGGTCTTGGGTTCGAATTCTACCATAGCATAATTTTTCTGGAATTTAAGAATTTGTCAGTGTGCCGCTAATTTTTCTTCATTATTTTGATTCAAATATTTATTAGGATTTCAGTTTACAGCAAGCATAACATCGATTGTCGGTAATCTCTCCACTCACAGCCCTTATAAATATGTTACCAAATCAGGTTGATAAAAAAACAGCTGTGCTCGAAACAATTCTTCGCGTTGCTTAAGTCTCAGGCAATTATTTTTCAACATCAAATCTGATTATTCGTTGTTATACTATCCCTCATTATCATTGGGAATAAAAACCAATCAAAAATAAGGTTTAAGCAATGAAAAGGAAGCATTTTCGTTTGACATATTTTGCTACACAAAAAATCACAATTAGAGAAAAATAAATGTTGATATTAACCAGGGAGTCGAATTGTGCTGTGAAAAGGGTTGTAGGGCGAACGATTTACACCTCAAATAATTGTATGTCTGTTGTGCAAGCAATTTTTCAAAAAAAACAGATAGATTTAGATATCGAGGGTAGAAGTTAAATACCAATATCGATTGAATGCTACTTTCCTCCCCCTCACCCTCAATCACCTCTGCTAGGGAATTTCAAATAGCACCCCATATCTTATGATACATCATTGTGAAGCTCTAAATAATTGGAATACATATAGGTTAAACATTTTATTTTCTCTCCGAATTATATTCATGTTTTTCTCTTTTCTTTTCTGATAACTTGATTTCACTCTATCCTCCATTTTATTCGAAGTCTGTATTTATTTACTTTTACAGGGAAGCACACAGAGAGGCACACAGCCTTGAAGAATTTAAGAACAACCGAAATTCGTACTCATTTTTTCTTTTCTTGAGAACTCGAAGATGGAAAAATGTTATATCCAAATGAGAAACAATCTAATAACAACAGAATAAAATGCACTTCAATCAGTTCTCGAAAGACAGCAAAGCTTCATTAAATCTGGAGTCAGATTTAATCTTTTGTAACAGCAAAACTTTGTCAGGAGTAGACTCAAATTTCTTTTGTCCATCATGAATATTAATTACGAGTTTGAATTATAATTAAATTAAGGAAGTTTTCGAAAGCCTTGTTTTTCGTTCAACTCAAAACTCTTCATCTTCCGACTGTTTACACGAAAAGGAAACAAAATTTGAAAGATGTATTTCAATTATTAAAAAACTTTTTTATAGGTAACTGAATGCTAGTAACTATTTGTGAAAAAGTAGACAGAAAATAGAATACAAAGTATTTTACTATCTGAAAATTGACCTGAAATGCCAAAAATAGATATTTACTGACTTTTCAATTGATGGTAAGGGAATTTTAACGTTACGCATACTCACCTGAACTATATTTTCGAAAATTCTTGAATAAGTAAGTGGTCTAAAGAACATGCATCTTGCTACAAACCATCCTCCTGTGCGCGCACACACTGTCTTCGATCTCAGCCGGAGGTCTTCTTTTTAGGCATGAGTTATTTTCCTTTTTTTGTTAAAGATGTAAGTTATCGGACATAGCGCACACCTTACTTTCTATCGTTGCCATGGGATCTTTAGCCAAGAGACGCTAAAAAAGGACAAACAATTCTTTTAAGAGAGATCATTGCTAACACCACACCACAGCAAGCCACCGCACCTTTACGGACTACCAAAAATCCACAAGGCAGAAGTTCCCTTAAGACCGATAACCAGCTCTAGAGACTCAGCTACCTACAATCTGGTCAAGTTTCTACTGCCGATTATCCAACCGCTTTAAGGAAATACCCCAACGTTTGTTAACAACTCCAGGCACTTCGTAGAGAACCTGGAAGGTGTCAGAATCGCACCAGTAGACCAATTCGTCAGTTTCGACGTGGAAACTCTACATCAACGTCCTGGTAGAAGAGGCCTTAAAGATTATTCGGAAAAAGCTGCAAGAGGACACAGAGTTGGAGAACAGGACAAACCTACCGGTACTGGGCGTTATGAACCTGCTAGAATGCTGCCTGCGGAACAAGAAAAAGACGGCTTTTTCTCCCAGGAGAACGGACTTCCGATGGTGTCTCGTTATCTCCCGTAGTAGCAAACATCTATATGGAATGGTTTGAAATTTTCGCTACAGACACAGCCCAGAAGAAACCGCAGATGTGGTTGAGATATGTTGACACGTTTGTTATATGGAACCACGGAGACGAGGAACTGGACAACTTTCTAGAACACCTAAACAACATCACTAAGTCCATAAAATTTAAAATGGAAAAGGAGACCCAAGACGGTTTGCCTTTTTTAGACGTGAATGACAGGTGCCAAACATCAGTGCACAAAAAGCCAACTCACACAGGACAATACCTGAACTTTGAATAAAACCATAATGGTGCCACAAAAGAGGTATTATTCGATTGCTGGTGGACCGCGCCTACAGCCTGTGCAACACCGATGAAAGTCTTACCACCGAATCATACAATATCAAAAAAGATCTGAGACAAAATGGGTGCCCAAAGAAACACATAGAAGAGGTTCCAGCCCGCAGGGGAGACAACAAGAAACCAGACGAGCCAACACAAACCACCCTGTGCGTTCCTTATGTTAGGTCTATCGGAAAGAATAAGGCGAATCGGGTCAAACTACAAAATACGGACATGTTTCAAGTCAGATAACACCATTCGCAGCCACCTCACAAAGACAAGCCACGTAACGCTGACATTGACTCCAAAAACTGCATCTACCGCGTGCCCGGCGAAGCGTTTCTTGGAGAAACCAAGAGACCACTGAGCGTGAGACTCTGAACACAAAAGAAACACTCAACGAGGAGAAAAAACATAATCAGGGATAGCGGATCACGTTTGGACGACCCAACACAACATCAAATGGACGGAAGCCGAAGTCATCCACAAAGAGGAGAGCTGGTACAGGAGGAAGTTTAAAGAGCGTGCATATATTATGAACAATAATGTCTTCACTCAAGCGAGCATAGAAATCCGTAATGTGTGGAAACCCCTAATTAGTGGTATGGATCAATTGAAATTACGATAAAAATTAACAATGACCAGAGGGGGCCTGGCACGATAATTATACGTACCTGAACACAGGCAAATTACACCCAGGCTAATAACACAAATTAAAACCAGTCATATATAAGACGTATCCTTGAGAATGTCGCATATATACACTTGAAAACGACCGTAGATGTCAACAGTTGAAACTTCGTGAATAAAAATTTGCAGATAATTGAATTCTTTCTTTTCTTTGTCCGTATAGACTAAAATAACCTTACTATGATCATCTTGACTGAACTGACTGGAAATTATCTGGTCTTCAACATTGCTGAAAGTGGACTCATCTATTTTTGTAAACAGAGACAGTAGAAGCCCTACATCTAATGCAGAGTGACTTCGAGTCGACGCGACGGATCGATTTGAGGAAAAAAAATCCATTCAATTTGAACCTATCATATCTATACGTATTTGCGATCATGTGACAAGAATTAGTCAATCAGATAAATATTATATACACTGATAATGATTTTCATTATCAAATAAGAAACATCCACAATAAAACAATTGAAAAGAACACTATGAATATGTTTTCAATTCGAACCAACTCCAGGAAAAAACAGAAAGGAACAAAGACTGTATAATCCAGTACGATTGGGTTTTGAGACAAGAATCGATTGTAGCACCACCAAATTTGGTATGCTAGTATCATGATAAACACGAAAAAAAATTGTTTACCAAAATTCCGGGGGTGGAACATATTTTGTTTTTTTCGTTTAAAAATATATAAATAGATATTTGCTGTAATCTTGGAAAGCATATGATTTATCGAAAAAACAACTCAACAGGGTGAAAAACAATTCATTTTCCACAAAAATTATTCCTAGTAATTTCTTATGAAATGCGCTCGTTTTCCCAGAAAACGTGATTGAACGCTGACAACAAAATTTTAAAAAACGTGTTTGATGTAATTGGTCCTGTTATTTTGAACTTTGTTAATACCTCTCTGGAAACCGGAGTTTTTCCTCAACAACTCAAGAACAGCACAGTTATCCCAGTGCCTAAAATTACAAATACTAATGAAGCTATTAATTTTCGACCAATCAATACACTACCATGCTTGGAAAAGGTACTTGAACTAACCGCATACAGCCAACTTTTAGACTATATTAATGAAAATAAACTCTTAATGGAATATCAATCTAGTTTTCGATCTAGTTATTCCTGTGAAACTGCCCTACAAGTAACTTTGTCAAAATGGAAAATAGATATTGATTCAAACAAATATGTAGTAGCAGTATTTCTAGATTTCAAGAGAGCTTTTGAAACCATAGATATTTCTATTCTACTTTTGAAACTTCAATATTATGGATTAACCGATAGACCCTACAGCTGGTTCAAAAGCTACTTGGAAAATAGGTCACAATGTACCAAAATAAATAATACTTTTTCAACCAATAAAGATATCAATACTGGTGTTCCGCAAGGGAGTGTACTGGGACCACTGTTGTTCATTTTATACTTGAATGATATCAATTATATTCAGGAATGTGAATTCATTAACCTTTTTGCAGATGACACCTTACTGACAGCAAGTGATGTTGATCTACCAAATGCTATTCAAAAAATGAATCGAACACTTGGCAAAATATCAGAATTTCTCACAATTAATAAACTGAAACTCAACATAAAGAAAACAAAATCAATGATTATAACCACTCAATATAAAAACAGTTTGTTGGATAAAAACTCAATAAACATAGAAATCTATGGTGAAACAATTGAATTGGTTGAAGAGTTTAAATATCTTGGATTTATGATAGACAACTCACTGAACCTAAAAAAGCACTTCCAATATATTAACAAAAAAATTGCAAAAAAAATATTTTTTTTCACACGCATCAGCAGATACTTGCCATTTCAAACCTCCTTAACGGTTTATAATACGATAATCAAACCTCTCTTTGATTACTGTCCTTCCTTATTATTTCTTCTCAGTTCAAACTGCATCTCATCATTGCAGAAACTGCAAAATAGAGGGATGAGAGTATTGTTGAAATGTAACAGATACACTCCCATAATAGATATGCTGCAGGTTCTCGATTGGCTATCAGTTAAGGACAGATTGTTTTATTGCTCTATGATTTTTATTTTCAAAATAATAGCAGGAAAACTTCCTACCTACTTCAACCAATTCA
Source organism: Chrysolina haemoptera (assembly GCA_958298965.1). NCBI lineage: Eukaryota > Metazoa > Arthropoda > Insecta > Coleoptera > Chrysomelidae > Chrysolina > Chrysolina haemoptera. Next base: position 40,254,344 of record OY282587.1, on the reverse strand, counting down.
TCATTTATCAAAATGAAATTCATGATTATCCTACAAGGGGAAACATGAATTTTTATGTGACAAGAACAAACTACACGAGATCAATGAATATTTCACCGAGGACTCATTGAATACAACAAGCTTCCAAAAGACATTATAAGTAGCAGTTCTATCATACATTTCAAAAAATTACTTATAGATTACCTGAAATCAAAATACACTTAAATCAGTTTAAGGTTTATTTACATCTATATACCATTTCATTTGTTTACGACTTATAAAACATGTAAAATAATATAATTTTCATTTATTTTCTTTTTCAATATCATTTCATATTCTTGCTTAGCGAATATTCTACTACAATGTTATTATTGTCCAGATGTAACATTTATATATTGTATATTAGGATACCTATATTAATAAACTTACTTAATTACTTAAATTTCACGTTCACCCTTACCCGCCGCTGAAAGTTCTGGCGGAGCCGAATATTTGATTGGTCATAACTCTGCTTAAACTGATCAGAGAAGGAAAAGGAAAATTTCATATCGTTTCTGAAAACTCCTACTTTCTCATGCAAATATAATATGCGAGTATTTGAGTACCTAAAATGTGTTTTGTCGCACTTTACGGAGATGTTTGCGGATGATCCGAAAATCATGAATAATTTAGTAATTATTATACTGAAGCAGCAACCCATGCCCTCTTTGGACTATAAGAAACACAATGTTAAAGTAGTGTGACAGGTCCTACTTATACATGCCAAAAAAAACTTTGTTTTACTCCTGCCTCATTTTCAACTTACCCATAAAATCTGCATTCTCTTCACTAAATGTTGAAAAAAAATCGTTTATTCATATCCTGCATATATATATATATATATATATATATTTTATGTAGGATGTGTATGAGCGAATATTTTCAACATTTACTGAAGAAATTGCCGGGATTATGGGTGTGTTGAAAACTGAGGCAGGAGTTAAACCCAGTTGTTTCTTTGGCATGTTTAAGTGAAACTTGTCTCACTATAGTCTTGAATCGTTGCATATGGTTCGAAGAGGGTACTGGTTCCTGCTTCAGTAGAATTATTTTATATCAACTAAAATATCCATGACTTTCGGATCCTCCGTAACTATCGTAGAATGGTTATGTGAAGTGGTACAAAACACATTTTAGGTACTCAGATACTCACATGTTATATTTGAATAAGGAAGTAGAAGTCTTCAAGAACGATATGCACTTTTTCTTTTCCTTCTACTATAATTTTTAGCAAAGTTATGACAATGCGCGAGCATGAAATATGACGTCGGCGTTAAACCACGTTTTCTGAGAAAACGAGCGAATTTCATAAGGTATTACTGAAAATCATTCTGGTGGAGAATTGAATTATCTCTCAACCTATCAAAATCGTTTTTTGATAAATCTTATATTTTCTGAAATAACAAAAAAAAAAAATATATTATTTTTAAATGAAAATTTTTTTAGGTTCCACCCCTGATATTTTGGTAAACAATTTTTTTTCAATAATAAATGATGTCGAGATGTCATGTGCCGAGTTTCAGAGTTCTACAATTCATTCTTCAATTTTTGCTCGAGTTTGTCTGTCGTTACTGGATTGGTATAAGAGCGATATATTTCAATGAATGAATCGATTAATATTTACCTTAAATGATAATGATAATTATGTTCATTTGCAGAAGCGGTACTTTATCAATATGAAAAGAAATATACGGCGATACATTATCGAATGTTGAATCATTTATAGCTCTCATAAAATACCCCTGATGATAAAAGAACCATAAAATATGATAAATTATAGCAATAACTTGCTTTTCATGCGATGCTCGAAAAAAAAAATCTTTTGGTCGGTAAATAGTCTACTACAAGTTTGGAGAAGTCACCGCTACCGCTGTATTCTGAAAAGTGGTTCAGTTATTTTTTCTGCATGTTTTTATACAGAGTGTCCTCTTGAGTTGGTAACATGGAAAACTTTTTATTTTTCATTTCAGAAAAAAAAGTTATCCATAAAAAATGCTGCTTGTTAAAATAATTAATTCTTGAAATATAACAATGGTATTATACGAGTATTATAAAAAAAATTATAGGTACATATTTGTGACAATATCGAAAATTCTCTCTTCACCCCATCGGCCGATGCGCCCGAGTAGAAGAGAGACAGCGGCAGCACACAACCTACACGTGAACTGTTTTGTCAACTGTTTATAAAGTGAAAAGTTAATGTGGTTTCCATTGTTTATTACAACAACCATTGCGGCAAAAAAGGTAATTATTTCTTGCATTTAAAGAATTTGATTATTAAAAAAAAGTAGCTTCGGTTGGCGAGTGTAGTAATGATATGTTATGTTGGTCGTCTCAGAGAGCTCATATACCACAAATATATATATTTTTTCTTCTTTCTTTTTTCAACAAAATGTATGGACCCTAGTCACATCCAAACTCGACAGGACTAAAGGAATGGGTGACTATGTCATGAATTACGCAATATCGAAAGTAAAGACAAAACTTCAGAGATAACAAAGTACTTCATTACTTATATCTTAGAAGTTAGCCAATATTTGGCAGTAGGTATTTGGCACCTTTTATAATGATTCACAAACTAATTTCTCTTTCAAACGAAAATATTCAATATTTTCAATTACGGTATAAACATTTTTTTGCACGATCCAGTTTTCTTGATTACTTATGGTATCTGTGGTCAACACGGTAATTTTTGTTTAAGTGGTTGTAAGTAATATTATCGACTGGTAAGTAACGCACGAAGTTAGAAACGAGCATGTAATTTATTGAGATTACTAACAGAAACTTGTACATGTATCATTACATTTTGAAAAAATAATTTTCTAATGAATATTTAGAGCCATATAATTCCAGAAAGATTTATAATTCAGTGATTGGAATAAAAACTTGATAAGTTTTAAGTTTCAACTACACATAATACCAATACTACATATTCTCTCTTTTGACCTGTCCTAGAGCTTTCTAAGCTCATAATTGAATCAATGAAATATCTATCTATAATAAGTGGTATGATTATCACCGATAATTTTTTGGAATATGAATGAATTGCAATCCCAAAGCTGAAAATACAACGAGTCCGCAGGACGAGTTGTATTTTCTTGCATTGGGATTGCCAATGAATTGATATTCCAAAAAATTATAGGTTTTTAATCATACCACGAATTATATTTAGGACGACAATATATCGATTTGAAATAAAGAAAAATCGTGTCACCTGGTAATTGATGCTTTATTTCTAGCCGTATTCAACGGAATACTCTTTTCCACGGCCTCATCTATGATACCAATGGACATTTGTCTCCAACGATCGCTCATATTGATAAATAAAGATAACTAGTCAAAACACATAAATTTGACGTTTATAATTTAAATCATTATTTTCACTTGACAGATAGTAAAACAAAAACTAAGCAGGTTTATCACCGTGAAAATACAGCGACAAGCTATATTTTCACTATAGTTCCGATTCTATTGGCTGAATTTCAAAATTTGAAATCCACCTATTGGTTGTTAAGCAAGGAAATATATTGTCACTGATATAAAATATGTTTTACTCGATAATGTCAATTCACAAAGATTGAATCCATGTAGTATCCGCATCTAGTTTCCACGAATGAAAAAGGATCAACTCATTCCAATTATGTAAAAGACAGAATATCAGATACTTCGTTCAAAGGAACGGCAGGTCTATAAATATTGACTTACAAAGGAAATAAATCGAAGCAGACGATGAAAGACTTTCCGATGTAGGTAAATAATGAATCGATTACATAGGTGAATTCAGTTGAACCTGGGATAATATTTGATTAACAATGGGTAACCCAATATGCTACCATCATGCGAAATACTTACTGTACAGTTCGATTTACACAATGATAGGTCGATCGACTATTACGAACGCACTCGCCCACATGTGCATTATGAATTGGGGGATATGATTCGGATGATAATGGTAAATCATCGAAATCGATGACATTATTGGTATGGTGACACTGAGTACTGCGAGATCGAATTTTGAGGAGAAAGTATGTGTTGATGTTCTTTATGTTGAAATACATAAATTGTATAAAATCCGATTATAAAGTTGTTCTCGCGAGTCCACATTCCTTCTTCGATCATTGTTTGCTTCACTAAACTGATATCGGAGCTTTGAAGTAGAAGTTATTCCTTTTCTATAATATGTGAAATACGGATGGTAGCACTATTTAAACTTGTGTAACATTACCTCGAATGCTGTAATAGGACACGTATATATTGCCACTGTGATTTCCAGACTATGCGGCATGGCCAGCTTGCCACCATAGCTCTGGAAAGAGTGTTATTTATTTGGCTGTTCCATATCAGGTTTCGGTCGATTTTAACGCACAGATATTTATCATCTTTGGAAAATGTTAGCTGGGTTCCATTCAGAGTTGGTACTTTTGGCTCCTGGTGAGTATAAGCCGACTTGGGACTGCAAAACAATTTCTGAGCAACTGGCAGCAAACATCCAGGTCACTTCGATAAAGGAGAAAGGACAAAGGACAGAGACAAGCAAGCAGGCCTGTCGGCAAGAATTGGACAAGAAATATCTGAAGTATTACCTCAAAAAATTGACAGATCAGAGAGTGACAAATGTCGCTACTACTTCGGTGAAAATGCAAAACAGAGTTCACAGAAAACAAAAGATCTGATAGATCGAAGTGCGTGTTAGGCCACAATAGGCCATTGGCCGCAGTGGTGAGCCTGATATGGGCTCACTCACATTTAAACCTAACCTAACCTAGGCCGTAAAGCCTTTACGACTTCCCCTACAATGTATTGTTATTCAAGCGATCCCTTTGGCATTTGGGTTTATGAGACGAATCTGCTTTTTTCCCAAAATATGACGTGTCATGTACCATTCCTCGTTTCCCATTCATCCGTCATGCTTTGAGATGTTTCTTTCAGAAGAGTATATACGGTGTAAAATGCTTCTGAACTATTTATACAGAGGAACAATAGATAAATTGTCTGTGTTTGAATAATAACATTTTTGTCCAACAGATTATAAGGAATAGACACATAAACATGTATTTGTTGTATTTTGAAGTTGCATACCAATACTAAATATTTGATTGAATTTAGCTCTCACTTATATTCCTGGTGTATTAAGCAGAGTGAAAAAGTGGAATCATTCTGAGAATAATCGAGATTACTACTGAAATCTTCACTTCAATATTTCACTTTTAGATGAGGTTATTTCAATTCACGGAGAAAATAGGTTATTTGAATATTCCCGACACATCCTCAAAAGAGAACATTCATTACCCCCAAAACATTGAATATAAATAAACAATGAATCATTCATTCTTTTCTAAGAGTTATTTTGCGCATATTCTAAGGTTTATTATTAATCTGAGATTACAAGACTATGAGAAAGTGTATATTATTACCGTTCAAAAAACTGTATAACTACAATTGACAAACCCAATCCTGAACCAATCAATCGCAAATCCTAAGCTTTCATTTTCAGATTGAAAATTAAACCAAAACATACTAATGGTCATAACAATTCATCAACAGAGCAGAACATCTTAATGGAAAGGAGACCATTCTGCATTCTATAATGGCATTTCAGCATTTCTGTAGAAACACCCTGTAAGAGGGAATGAGTTTAGAATTCATGCTGGTCGGCAGTGTTCCAAATAGTTCTCCAGCTTTTGCCGCATAAGCCAGATCAATAGGGACACAGAATATTTTCGAGAGTCATCTTTGAAATGTCTATCTAGATGTTTTATGCAGAATATGAAGTAAAACGAAATGTAACTAACTATAAAAGGTTGCCTGGCTGTTAATAGGGAGTAGAAGTTATCGTTAAGAGTTTAATAGCGCGAATATTTTCTGAGAGAAATATATTTATTTATGAAAATTTTACTTTTGGGCGTGTTCATAACTAACAAACTGAATTTTCAACATGACATAATGCCATGCATTATATGCATTATGAAAATACATCATCTTTTTCTCAATTAGTAGAGGAGGATGTTGAATTCCAGGAAATCAACCAACCAAAGCGATACAGCATATAAGCTATACAGCCTGAAAGATCATCGTTTCAATGATTTGTTGTTTTGAGTAGATAAACCAATTTATTTATTAATCTTGGTTAGTGTGTCATTCAAAATAATGAGTATATGACACAAAATAACGGTCCTGCCAAATGAATAATTGTTGATTCGAATGTCTTACACTTGGTGTGAATGAAGTCATGTTGTTGAAATATTAATTAATTAATTCGAACCAAATTATCTCTTTTCTTATACCCGCAATTTGATGCCAGAATTATCAATTTTCTTTTTACTTTCTCAGCAATAACTATTGGTATTGGTATGATCCCAGTATATTCAATATTTTATGATGTACACCGTAACACTCCATTGATATATGGTGGGGTGTTTCTGGATGTTCCCTAAAGAATCTGCAGGTGCTGTCCTCCTCTAAGCCTAGCTTCCTTAGGTGTTCTTTGAGTCTGCATTTCCCCGTTAGAAAACCCGTGATTGTCTTTAGACTAGTTTTGCTGAGGTTAATCAGTGCCTTCGATCGTGCTCAGTTGAAACTGCCGAGAAGATCGTTGGCCTGCCTCAGCCCTGGAAGTCTTAGCCAGTATGTTGCTCTCATTGCTCCTTCAGCTGCCTAGATTATTAAGATTGTCTAGGCATTCCCAAACCATCTTCGAGTTGATGTTAGAAGAGCTCAACGCTTTGATGGCTGCTTGGTTATCGAAAAGGATCACGATTTCTTTGTTCCGGTATTTCCTGTTGAGGTTGAACTGAATGCACCTTTCTATGGCGTGAATTTCCGCTTGAACTGGGGAACTGGCCCAAGGGTTAAGAGTATTTGGTGCGAGGCCCAAAGACTCCTGCTCAAGTTCCCTAGGGAGTTTTGGACCCGTCCGTGTACCATGTTATGGTATTCTTTCCCAGTGCTCGAATGGATTCTATGTTCCACTCTCGCTTGGTGTTTAGTTACGTCCGAAAAAAATTCTCGAAAATTCTGGTAATTTCGTCAGTTGGGAGATCGGCAAGGAGTGCAAAGTCGGTGGAGGTTGAGCCCCTTACACTGTGTGCTGTCCCTTTGAGTCCGACTTTAGCCAACCTGAGGTTTGCTTCCCAAGCATTTCTCCTCACCATGATATGGAGAGGAGTGAGGTCCAGAATGACCTCTATTCGTGCTGTTGGAGTCGACCTCATTGCTCCTGTTATACATAGATATGCTAGTCTTTGCATTTTCTCCAAGATTTTCTTTGCTGTGGCGAGATCGGTTCTACCGTGCCACACTACTGCTCCGTAGGTGATCAAAGGTCTCACTATCATGGTGTACTTCCGTCGCAGTACTGATGGGTTACAGCCCCATGTTTTTCCTGCACTGTTCCTGCACACCATCAGTGAACCAATACAAATACCAATAACCATTAGTTGAAGAATTACAAGGTGTAGAAAAATACTCACTTATAATCTCCCTAGTGCTTGAATTATTGCCGGAAATTTTTCGAGTACATGAATTTTTTGAAAATTCAAGCACGCGGGGGATTCGGTAAGAAAATTTCACACCAAAATATATTAAATTAATGGTTAATTCAACTGACTTGTAGATTATTCTGAGAGAAAACAAGTTGTAACATCAGTGGGCCATGAATGGTTTTTGTTGATATAATGACAGTTACGCGTTGGTATTAGTGGCGGTGTTTGTATGTGAGAAAGGAAAATTCATTTTGCGACATTTTCAACCTAAAATTACATTGCACATCACGCAGAACTAAAATAGTTTTGACTGGTCCATGCGGATTGTCTATTGGGAAGTGATGTGGAAAGGAATTCTTGCAAATTTCAGCCCAGTATTCACGAAAAGATAAGTTGAATAAAATTGTTTCAAATATTAAGTTCATGTAGTCAAGCATAGGTAGATTTGATTGATATACATTTTTTATCGATGGACCTATTCATCGTTGAAATGCAAGTTCTCAAAATATTTTCAGACACATTCGAAATATTTAGTGAATATATAATTATGAAATATTATCTCCTTTCATATGAAAAATAACATTCCATTTGTACATAAAAGCAAAATGTTAACTATCACATGTCAAATATTTGACAGAAAAATTTCCACTTATTAATTTCGCCCAGGGTACCCAGGAGGATAAAAATTTCCGGAAATTTTTTGGGTTGCCATGGCAACTAAATAAAAACCAATTCTTTGATTGGCTGAAAAAGTGAGGTGTGAAATTTTCTGGAAAATTGTCCCTTTTTGGAATTATAAGATATCTTCGAAATGTGATATATGACATACATACAATTTCAAATTTTCTCGTACGACTCAAGGTTTTCAGAAGTCATTTTGGAACATTGACAAGTTGTATTTTATTACCCACAGAATTCAAATATCGTCGAAGGAAAAATCAAATGTAATAAGATCTCCTCTTCCCTCCTTTCCATCATAGTTTACTTGTTTTAGAGTATCGAAATTTATTTTTGGTCACTACAATGTAAGCTGAATTGCAATAATTATACGGGGTGATTATAAAAGACAAACTCCTATACTAGAATCTTCACTTAATTATTAAGACTGAAAGTTACCAGAAAGATCCTCTAACATGAGTCCAAACTGAGCTGCAGGATATTTAAAATGGTAGAAAACATATTTTTTTCAGAATAACTTCATAGCGGTTAAACTTTCCTTTATGAAATTTGGTATGTCATTCTTACGGCATTCAGTTTCATATTTCAATGCAAATAAAGTGTTTGTTACTTCAAACAGGTGCGTACATCGGATGGGTACTCCTAATCACCCTTCCCCGACTTTCACGCCACTGGATTAAGAGATTATTTTTTCTTTTATGCAATTCCCAATATTTTCAAAAAAAAAACAGGGATAGATTATATTACTGAAAATGTGAACGGTTTTCAAGACATATGAAGTTGAATAAGTGCGTGCGTAAGTGTTATTGGAAACTCTCTGTTTTCATTATTTTGTTAGAAGTTGCTGTTCTCGCTTGCTATGCCAAGGTACGCGGGTTATCGCCGCACCCACCTACCTCGTGCGTGGCATCACACGTTAAAAGGTAAGGGCTGCATCTTCCCTAGCTCGCACAAGTCTCTCGAAGAATTCTGAGGGTTGCTCGTTAGGGGGCAGCCGGTTGATGCAAATAACAATTTTAACAAAAACTTTAACTTCTGGTTATATAACGGTATCTGTTTTGTTTACTGGTTGCTAGGCCAGTGGCCTAAATAACTTACCGACCTCTTCATACTACTGGTTGCTAGGCCAAATACATCGGTAAGTAATTCACACCCATTCTCATTTGAAAATGGCTACTCTCAACCTTCTTGTATGGTTTGAGTAAGGGTTTGAGACTTTTGAGATAATACACAATGAGTTTTTTCGATTCAAAATTGACCTAGCCTGGTGATTCTTCAGAGAAGTCCAAAATTTTTGTTTCTGTTGGGCCACACTGTATATCTATTTAATCATCGAGGTTATTATAATGAAAAACTCTTTGCAAAAACCATATTCAACATACGCAAGACAATCGTAAATATCTTCGAGAGTAAAACTTAAGTGGTAACTGAATAATGTCAAATGGTGTGAATACAGGATTCCTATGATAACATTCGCAAGTCATGTATACAAATTCAAGTTGTATGTATTTCCGAGACCTTGGGGATTGCGGATTGAAATGCGTGGGAATTCACGATAACAGATGCGGTTTCTTGATTTATTAATTTTTCAGGCATATTTTACAATAATTTTCTTTAACGCAGGAAAAACCATTGCCATGAACTATTTGAACGCCACGCAGCGTTCACAGGTAACATAACATGTTTACTGTACGTGTGCACATGTTGGAAGTTGAAATACAAGTTTTATAATTTTGATCTCAATTTTTGTGTTATTTCAAGTTTTTTATTTAAAGAAAAATAGAATACATGTTACTAATTTTTAACTATGAAGCACACACAGAAAAAACGTTCGTCTTGTAGCAAAGAAATACATTATCTTAACCAAAAATTATCTTCTGAGAAAGACATAATCTCCAACAAAAAAAATAATATCTTAGGTAAAGAATATTCATGGGTTTGGGTGAAATCCTTCATTACCTTCATTATAAATTATTTCATAGCAAAGACCGCGCCTTTCATATAAAGTTGTGATTTTTCAAGAAGAGATCTATCTTTTCCCGAAAATCATCAAATCTTCGTTTAACAGTTTTCCCCTACCATGTAGCACACGCGTCTACAAGAGTCCATTGTCCAGTCAGTTCAGTTCAGCGTGGTAGATACTTTCGAGATTAATGTGCAAATGTGCAGTTTTGACCAAATGCGATTTTTTGTTGCTGCACAGTGAATATGTTATACTCCTTTCCCATGCATGCAATTTTTGAGGAATGATGAAGAAATTGAAGATCTCCATAAATTTAACATCGGGCATCTTTACACCAAATTTGTAGGTATGTATTTAGAGAATTATTAACAAATACACGACTTTCATTTGGTGCTGATTCCGAATCTTTTAACAATAATGTCGAAAACTCATCATAAAAATTTTTGACGGCAAAAAAACCATAAAAAAACTTATTCAGAGCTGACCAACTCGAGGACGGTTAGAGATAGGCGGCGAATTCGGCGAACGCCAATCGATTTAGAATGGTCGAATTAGTATGTATTGTGAATTTCGAGTCAATCGAAAGAAATTAAAAATTACTCGAAACAGTTGCATGGGTTCACCCCTAAAAATCATCAAAAATACCAAGTCGTCACATCGACTTGAAATTCGCACTTTATACGTAAAATTGTATGCTCATTCCTCGAAAGTAATTTGACGTGCTGATTCTGAATCTTTTAACAATAATGTCGAAAACTCATCATAAAAATTTTTGACGGCAAAAAAAACATCAAAAAACTGATTCAGAGCTGACCAACTCGAGAACGGTTAGAGATAGGCGAATTCTGCGAACGCCAATCGATTCAGAATGGTCGAATTAGTTATTGGGTATGTATTTGGGAATTATTTTATGACTTTCTGGATCTTATTTTTATACATAAGAGTTAAATTATGTCCATACAAAGTATCCGCGTAATTGAATGGTAATTATCTTTCAATGCCCCCTAAAACTTTTTCCTTATTTTTCATTAGAGATAATTACTTCACTGATTTTAATAGGTGCACCAAAAATGACTAGTTCCCCCTCGACTCTTTTACTTTAAAATCGTCCCAAACATGATCGCGCTCATGGCCTCTTAACTACTATTGATTATATTTTTATGGTACAATCACAAACACATTTTCTTTCATCGAATGACGATATACAAAACCGTTTTCGACAAAATTTTTCACTTTTCGAGGTACGTACATGAATGATTTAAATTGAGAGTTTCTATTAATTTCTATACCAATAAAAAGTAAATTCAAAATACCTGAAACCCAACTATACTGAAAAATAACGCTCTAAAAGGAATGGAACACGAAATTATTTTCATGTGAAATATTAAGCACAAATTATTCAATATTTAGCGTCTATTGAATAAACATCTATTTTGATGTACCTATTTAAAACATAATCTTCGCCGTAATCGGGTGAAAAATAACCAACAAAAAAGCTTTACGAAAAATCAAAGTAACTCAATATAAAAAGATTTTCTCTACGGCTTACATAATACCGCTCTTTCTTGATATTTTGTTTAAAAAATGAGGTATATTGTATGTCTTCAATTTAATTTCCTATATCCTGCAAACACAATGAGCTATTGTGTTATTATTATACAATAAACCACGTCTTCTATGAATGTCCAAATTCAAGGAATGAATCCAAAGACCTATGTTTAATTAAATTTCGGAATCATATAGAGCAAAATTCACTTGGAAATTATTGAATCCACGGAACAGGATTAGTTATTACCAGAAATACCAAAAGAAAAATATGTAAGTAAATGGAGATTTTCATCACAACTGAATGTGCAATTTCGAATATCTCGTTAAAGCCGCAAAATAACCACACTATGTAGCAAACTTCATACTTGTAGGAAATGATATCAATCCATATTTCCCCTGTTAACTTTTGATCGGTTCTATGCAAATTTTCACTTTCAGATTTTTCTTTCCTTTTCAGTTAGAGTCTTTTCAGAATATCTATCAGATGTAGTTCAATGTCCAGCGTGGCATTTGCCGGGGAAGTAGTCGTTTTCTATTAGATATTACAAATATATCACATTTTTCATTTTTCAATTTTAATGGAGAATGTTCCCCTTTTCAACATGAATACCTCCCAAGAGGTTATCTTGAATGATGGAAAATAGCGACTAAAGTTTGTCTATCAGTCGCAGATGATTCCACAACAGATTTTATGAATGTCCTATTCATATTTTCGAACTAAAATTAAAAAAAAAACGTTTCGAGGGGCTTCTTCAATACTACTTTTTGGGATAAAAAATATGGTTTGCTCGACAGGGGACGCGGGGGGTCCTTCAACTCAACATTTTTAAATAGCATGGGGGGGGTCAAGTGTCACATCTTTACAACCATCTAAATATTTTTAAATTTTGTTTATAATTTTTTTCCCAATTTCGATGTTAATGCCTTTCAAAATTTTTATGTTAATGTCCCATATGTCGAGTAATTGCAAATTTTTTGGTTTCATTGTTCCACATCAAACCGTTCAAATTTATCGAGGTATGAGTAGTATTCAGATCCGCATTTATAAAATGAACAAATATACCTACACAGATTTTTCTTAACGAATATCAAGCAACCCATAAACTATTTCAAATGAGTTTTTTATAACTATTAAGTTAGCTATTCTAGAAGAGATCTAACTTATTTCAACTTCAATTTTCTCATCAACAATAACATTTTAAATCGACCAAATTTTAAAATGGAATTTAAATCAATTAAATCAGTCAATTTCAGTATTTATTCAGTCGACATATTCTCAACTTCAATAATACCATCAACAACTTATATTGGTTTCATCTCCTGTGCTAAAATTTCGTGAATAGCTTCAGCATTATTTCCAAATTCAATGAATGAAACAACAATCCATTCAAACATCCATAGTATCCATGTAATAGTTATTTATTGTATAAGTGTTTTAGATATCATTTTATTGGCGCAAGAATGTTTAAACGCGAGAGCGAAGCTCGAGCGTTTAAATTTCTTAAGCAAATAAAATGTATCTAAAACACGCATGCAATACAACGTTTTATTCACAATCACATTCATTTAGAATCAGAATCGCGGAAATTTTTCATCACAAAATGATTTGACGTTTTGCTCCAACAGCGGCTGTCACCTCCTCAAAAATCATTGAAATAACATACAAAAATATCGGGAGGTGTTGAATTATGATAAAACGAAGAACGAAACGTCTATTAATATAAATGTTAATGTTAATATTAATAATAAATAAGTAAAATGTGATTGATATTCAAGATTGTATTTTTCATTATTCCAATAGTGGAATAAAGTAATTTCATTATTCCACTAGTGGATAAAGTGGTACCTTATACGGTTCATAAGTGTGGATAAAAGTACATATTTATGCGAGGGCGCTCGAATCAGTGAAGAAAAAAGATCCAATATTGAGTATGCAGGGGTTCAGCAAAAAACACTTTGACGGTGCGATTATGTCAATAAAGATAAATGTTTGAGACAAGCATCTCTCAGAGTATTTTTTCGAAATAAAAAATAGTGAATCTGGTTAAATTTCTGCAATTATTTTAAGGTCATTTTTAGAGAATATTGAAAAAGTACTCCGAGAGCTGCCTAGATCCAATCTTTTGAATTCAGATGAAAAAAAAATCTCGGAATTATTGAGCGAGCTTCGAGTATTTTGATTTCATCTGCTCCTTGTTTCACCAATAGCCACTAATAGAGTTAACCCCCTCTTAAGAAACTTGGGTTAGTCGAGGAAGAAAAATGCAGATTTTGCTAGGAATATCAGATGCAAAAGGCGAGGGTAAGACACCTCGGAAATAACCAAATAGAAAATGGAAATCTGCCTAACCTGAATCCATCCCACATCCTGAACTTTTTAAAAGCTATAGGACTGGAACAACTATTCTAGTCGTTGAGACATCCTTAACGGCAGAGCCTAGGTCAGGGCAGCAGAAGCGGACATGATAGATCTTATAAATCAGCGTATTAACACCCCCACTAAACAGAAGGAAAAGAAGGATAGAAACCGTTAAAAATATCTACCAGGTTGACAGTAAATTTAGACATTTCACAAATCTGCAAAACAGATCAGCAATAAATATGTCTGTGGAATGCCAATACTCAAGAGGTACTTGCAAAAGCTTTTTGTAATACTAGGGAGGAAAAGGCACTTTACTCCCATGTAATATATATGATTTTTCATCCTACCCACTTAACCTTTTCTGTAAATTTAAAACGCATCTCAACTGCTTTTGTCTAAAACGGACCTATACTTGCATGATGGAAACTATAGACAATATACAGTCATGTCCATTTGTGAACCTGCGGTGGTGCAATGGCTATCGTCTTGGGCTTGTAATCCGAAGGTCCCCGGTTCAGCTACTGGCAATTGCACCTTTTTTTTAATAACGTTATTTTACTTTTTTCTTGTTAGTGATTTGAATTATTGGAGATTTAGATAGCTTATACATTTCGGATTGCTATTGAGTGATTTTCTCATAAGTAATGTTTGTAATTTTTTTTTCCAAGAGCTGCGCTTGTAGAAAAAATAATGTGTGTATTTCGAGCACAAAGTGTCATTGTCGTTCTCCAAAGATTAATCTTTTTATCGAGCGACAATCAATCACTTTGCGACTAAATACACAAATAGCTATTGAAGAACTAAAGTAGAAGTAATATTCATGTTTGATGTTTACCAGAATACAGGATATATAAGATGTTCTAGAAATTACGGAAACAATTTGATTATAATAGATTCACAAGTTTCTTACTTGAAATGACGGGGAGGAAAAGTATGAGTATCCACCCTGGTTTGAAGGAGGAAAGTGTGTACTTTCTATAGGGGTAGGAGGAAAATATTTTTGCTTTTATCGGCCCAACACGTTTCAACTTGCTACCGCTAGAATACAAGAAACTTGAGGAATTCTGAGAAAATAAAAATGTTGTCAGACACGAGTGGATCAATACTTTTTGAACTTTCATCCAGAATATAAGTTCTGGAAACGTATAAGGACCATATACACGAGTGATAATCTCTGACGGACGTGAGAGAAATCCGCGGATGACAATCAAATCCACAGAGAAATGCCATGATGCATGAAAGGGTCAATTTATCAACGTGCTCTCAGGTTGGGTTGAACGAGTCCTTGTTAGAGCAGTTTCAGTTGGATAATTCCTTCATTATCCCCATTTCAATTCGTTCAAGAGAAAATCCTAGCAAATTCTCCGTTCGTTCCGGAAGAGATTCTGTGAAGAGAGTCGACAATACGTAATTTTTATCACACCTCTTCAATCTACCTCGAAATTTCACGTTTCAGGGAAGATAAATGATCGTTCTGAAAGATGATTTATTTAGTGACATAAATGGCATTCAGCGTACGGATATGTACCGCACTAAATGATCGATTAGTCACAGATTCATACTGTCATTTTCTCCTTTTCATTAGTCTGGTTCACAAGTGCTTTTTGGACGACTATTATCTCTGGAGAGACCGAAAATTCAAAAAGAGGAAGTTCCGCTCGCAAAAATTGCAGAAGCTATAAACAATTTAATAAAACTTTACTTGATATTGATAACAATGCATCTGTAAAAAGTCGATAACATTATAATTAAGTGCTAATCCATATTGTGAATGTATATTAAAAACAGCAGAAGCCCCAGAACATTATAAGGCACACCAAAGGTTTTCGCGAATACCTATCTCAAAAACTATTGCAGATATCCAAAAACGGAAAAGAACATCCAAAGAGAACAGAAGATTTCCTGAAAACTGTAGGACCATCACCATAATAAGGGCCCTCGTGAGGTGCCGCTGGTATCCAACCGCGCTGGTCTTAACGATCAGGTGGCAGTGGCAGTTGTTTCCACGCCTCCTGCAATGCTTATACGTCATGTACGTTTTTTGCACATGTGGATAGTTCTATTACTGGGTTTTGAGGTAAATATCCCGAAAAAGGCTGCTGCAAAGAAACTGGTGGTATTTTGAAATCATCAAAAAAAATGACGCCCCCGGGTGGGCTCGAACCACCAACCTTTCGGTTAACAGCCGAACGCGCTAGCCAATTGCGCCACGGAGGCAGATGTTTTTTTGTATGATTACCAGCATATATAAAGAAGAATTTT
The DNA here is from genome assembly GCA_958298965.1 of Chrysolina haemoptera. Lineage (NCBI taxonomy): Eukaryota > Metazoa > Arthropoda > Insecta > Coleoptera > Chrysomelidae > Chrysolina > Chrysolina haemoptera. The sequence continues at coordinate 40,238,032 of OY282587.1, read as the reverse complement.
CATATCCAAATAGATATCAGCATACACCTCATATCCCTTGTTTTAATAAAAAATTAGTGTGATACAAATAAGTTTATCCAGTATTCTAGAAAACCGCCCTGAAATGCTTATTACTTTTTTTTATGTTCATGTATAATTATTGAATTAAAAAATGTATCACTTAAAATAAATATCGAATATTAATCCATAGACATTGAACACATAAAATGGGACTTTCACTATAAAAGGTCAAAGAGAGTTCTAATTTGGTAAATTCGAACAGTTTGTTGTCCTTATCAATAATCCGAGTTTGCGACCTTGAGCGACCGCTGCTCGAGCCGCCATATTGGAAAATGGTACCAAAAAACAGTTTTTCGAGAATATCGCCTCTCCAGTGCCACCTAGACCAAAAATATCAATCATAAAAATTATAGAACAAGAAATTCTCTGCAA
>OY282587.1:39919400-40237400 GCA_958298965.1 Chrysolina haemoptera | reverse complement strand
AAACATAACAAGGGAAATGAACTGACTGGTATAAGCTTTCGTAGATGCTACACCAATTTCCGGACCAGCGTTGATGTGAACGCCGCAGTGAGACTCCCTACAGATAGAACTACCAACTGTATTTGTGATTCCGATGATCAAAGCTCCTCTTTGTTTACAATATCTCAATGCCATCAATGTATCAGCTGTTTCGCCAGACTGTGAAATGAAGAAGCAAACATCATCTCTGAAAACAGGAGTGGTGCGGTCCAGAAAGTCACTAGCTAGTTCAACCATCACTGGCAATTCTGTCAACTCCTCCAAAAGCTGCCTTGTGGCCACAGCACTGTGATAGCTCGTTCCACAACCAATCAACATTAGTCTTCTGCATCTTTTAATTTCAGGGATGTATTCTTTGATGCCACCCAAGGTAACAGTCTGAAAGGGTTAAAATACCAAATATAATTAAATATATTATTTGATTGAAAATTAACAAAGCCTGATAGGGTAGTATCGAAATATACAGCAAAGTAAACCTAATTTACGAAACTCTATGGGATACAATACGGGCTATAGTCGGTCATACGACTAATACGCATCATGGGCGTGCAAATGTTCATGGTTTCAGCTATGTTTGTCGGACTGTACCTATTCTAATTCCAATTCGAGAATGTTTGAATATTTCTGTAGTATTTTTTGAAGTTTTGTATACCTTACCTGACATAGACTAATTCAAAACAAATCTTTTAAATAATTTGAGAGTAACCGTAATCATTAATAAGTTATTTAATTTTCAATATTCTTACTCTAGTAGTTATATGTTTTTTGATTGCTATAACTGGTGTGAAAATAGAAATGTTCTAATTTTCTTTGTATGATTTTTTTACAAATATATGGCTTTGCAATAGAAATATACAGCAAACTAAATTTGAGAGACTCTATAAGCTGTCTGATATTTAACATATACCTTTTTTGTATTTTAATAAATTAAATAATTTGAGAGTAATCATGAAAAGGCATCATAATAATTAGAATCAATAATAAGTTATTTGAATTTCATTATTTTTACTATAGTAGTGATGTTAGAGGCGACTTGATTAACCGGGCAGTTAATATGGTCCGATAGTTATGAATAATGACCAAGACCGCTGGTCGAATTAATAATAGTTATTTTCCCGCTGCCAACAGACAACAATAATATTCAAAAAGTTTCATAGCCTAAAAATTGATATAAATGAAGCTAAAGGTATTACTTGTCAAAGTCAAAGTCATTATTACCCTAGGCATGTAAATGACACTATTTACATTCCGTTGTCAAGTTGAATTAGTAAACGATTGAAATAGGCCATTTACCTGTTTTGTTGCTTGCAGTGGCGGCAGCAGCCCATATCATTCGTTTACTAATTCATCTTGACAACAGAATGTAAATAGTATCATTTACATGCCTAGGGTAATTATGGGTTTATACAATTGCATCGAGGTGGAAGACTTTCCTACACCTAGTGTAATTTACATTCGATTTTGGTATTCGTTTGCTAATTAATTTGACACATTCCTTTGTTTGAACTGCACTGAGCTACACTCGATTCAAAATGTGGTGTAAATTACACTACACCTTGATGCAAACGAATAAACCTAATGACTTTGACAAGTAATACCTTCAGCTTCATTAATATCAATTTTTAGGTTATGAGACTTTTTGAATATTATTGTTGTCTGTTCATTCGGTAACTTAGTTACGCGCACAAGCAACTAGGAATGAAATAGCGGAACAAATAATGATGAAGGAAGGGTAAGAAAACAAACTTCAATCCATCCAGGCAAATTTTGAGAAATGTCAACAAACAACGGGAAAACGTAATAAGTAACACGGAATGTATCGACTGTTAACATCCTCGGCAAGCGACAAGCCTCGGCTCGTATTCGCTCACATCTTTACATTCCTTGTTAATTAAATAACTATACTTTTACCGATGGTCCGTGATCCACTTGAAAAATCTAGGTCCGAGATAGCTTGACTCTTTGACATTGTAGATCATATTTGTCGTTCTTTTATTTCTTCATAGTTTCAAATTGTATATTTACAGATCCTTGATTTTTCAACAACTCCACCTCAGGTGTATGCTTGCCATAATTTGTATGATGGATGAATGGTATATGAAATAAGTTACTATGTCTGAGAATTCTGTTCGGATCATGAATGTTGACAGATTCAAGTAACACTGATTTTATTAGTTCTTGTATTTTTAGCGATAAACTTGTAATGGGGTGTTCTCTAGGTTTTTTTTCTCCTCTATTATTGGAGTACTTCTTCTATACCTGATGATCAAATTTTCCTCATCATTTACTTGTCTTCAGGACAACTCCTCCTTCACCTTTTTGAACAAGTCCTGTTGCATTTTTGTTTGATCTGCACTAATTCTAATAGATGTATTCACCAATTTATTTTTGGATTTCAATATTTCCTTAGCTATTTGGCTATCAGTGAAGATCACTTTAATAGGTCGATGTTTTGGTCCTCCTGAACGTCCTACCCGAAGAAATTTGTCAGTACTATCAACAGCCCCTTTAATTACCATTTTTTCCATTACTTTACTCCTTCTTATCTTGTTCTATTCTTTTACTTATTTCTCCGAATGATAACTCTTTGACATTGTAGATCACAATGTTGCTTGACCTCATTTGTCGTTCTTTTATTTCTTCAAACATAGTTTCAAATTGTATATTTACAGATCCTTGATTTTTCAACAACTCTATCTCATTTTTAACTTCATTTATATGTTTGTCTTTATTTGCTATTATTGTCTGGAATGATGTCTTCCACTGATTAACTTCTGATTGCAGCTCTTTCATCATTGTTTTCAGTACTGGTATTTGTAATAGACTATTTTCACAGTAATCACAAAAAAACTTTAGCTTTCTGTCACCAACAAGTTGCAGACATCGCACCTCAGTAGAAGTAACATTTGAACATGCAAGATGATGCTGTCTGTTGCAACCATCGCATCTGAATGAGTTTTTATCCTCGAATGCATCTTTCTTACATTTTAAGCACTCACTCATAGTAGTGAAAACAATTTGTAGTCCCCCCGTATTTCGATTTGTAGATTTCCAAACAAATTTGCAGACAAGAAGTTCAACTTTTTGTTGCCGAGTTCTAAATTATCTTTGGTGTTTTATATCAGATTTGGAAATATTTGAATTTGTCCTTGCTTAAATGCACTTTTAGTGAATTTACCTGGTCCGGATCAGCTTGATTTATATTTCAACAGATTTATCATAGCAACAGGGATATGTCGGCGAAAAGAAAAAAACGAAATATATTAAATAGTAAATTAAGTAAATACATATCAATAGTCACTGATGTGATAGACTGCCTCTTCTGTGAAAATTAACTTCACTGATCTCCTATTCTCCTGAATGACTCAATTACTTTTACGCTTGCTGGAAGATAGTTATACAGTTTGGTGGCATTATAAATAAGTACGTTTTTTATTATATTGATGTTTTGGTAGGTGGGTCCAAAGTTGATATCGTACATTGGTTGGAGAACGCAGGGCGAGGATTCTCTGCTCTCTGAACTGTTTCTTACAAAATATTCTAGGCTCAACCTTGAATATATATCTAATATCATGCACTGTTTATTGGAGGTTTCCCAGAAAGGAATGCCATACCTATTGTGTGAACCCATCAACATTATAAAAAAAACTTACAACTGAAAAGTTAAGAACTCCTATATAATAAAAATTTATTGGTACATAGATGCTTCAATGATTTTAATAATATTCTGAAGTTGTGGAGTTTTTAATGCAACCAAACGGCATCAGAGTGTTATTGCAACTGTAGACATCTAAATAACTTTGTGAAAACGAAGTTAAAGTTTATAGGAGTTGGGGTAGAGTGTCAGATGACTCTACATCGATCACCACATTGATTTTTTTTCAAATACTCACTCCATTTTCAAAATTCATGCGTCCTCTCATTGTGTTTATGACAGATTCAGGTTGTTCAAATATTTCTTTCTGCATGAAGAAATCGTAATTGCCCTTCATGATTTGTTGCAGTTCCATTTTGAGGGTAGTAATTTCACGCTTGTGAGGATCATCACCACCCCTACGAACTCTGTGAATACTGAGTGAACCATTCTTAACTGCAGCGACATCGTCATCCTGAAATATAAAGATGAAAAATTAATCAAGGAAGATGATCACATTATATATTCAAAGATAATTTGTACTAATGTTGAAATATTTACTGATCATGGGAATCGTAAAACTAACGAAATGTAAGAGGAGACACAGAAACTTTTATCTTACTAACCTCAAAATAAATGACTCGGTTGGTATGTTCGATAATAGCTGAAGCATCTGAAGCAAAGAAATATTCAACTTGCTTGTCTTCTAAAGGTTCAAACTCGGAAGTAGATCCAATCCTTGGTAATGTAGGATATTCTCCTCTCCCATGTGGTCTGTGTTCTGGAATAAGTAATGAAAATTAAAAAAAAATCGAAAATTATATTTTTAGACCAGACGCCAACTGTTATAGCCCAGCAGAAAGCAAACTTTATGAACAAATATCATTCAATACAGTATGCACAAAAGGGACATTGAAGTTTCTACAACTGCCATTTATTTATTTATAAGAAATGTATATTTCTTTAGACAATAATACATTCATAACACAAGTTATGGACATGTGAAATTTAACAATAATATGACTCATTGAAAAAAAATTAAAAATGAATGTTGCCAATGAGCATTTGAATAGGATTAGATGATTTGACTTACGAAGAGAATAGCTTCACAATTCGATTTTCAGGCTTAAAACATATATAATTTCAAACTTCTGTTTGATATGTCAACAAAGTGCCAAATTTGGATTTATCAAAATATTCAAGGCGACTTGAGGCAGTTGTCAATTTACTGTATTTAAATATAAATCTGGTAATTCATTATATAAGGTTAGATACAATGAGCAATCAAAAACAAACCAGCATACATTAGTAAAGTTATATATTATTATATCAAATTCAGGACGAGTGTTACTGAAGAAGTTGTGAATATGAATACTCCCCATACATAATAAAAATTTGTGTAAATTTTCAAAATTTTGATATTCATATGAAAAGAAAGATATTTATATCAAACTTGTTGATTTTAATGATAATTTACCTTGATACAGTTTGCACGCTTGTACATCACCACATATTCATTAGATTTCATGTGGTTTCAGTTTTTTTCAGGGTAGGCAAGATATTAATTTTTTTTTCATTACAATTCTAACCTAATAAGGGAGAGCTACATGTTATTATAAGCTCGTAATAGAAATTGATAGGAGACCCAAAATAATATTAATAAAAATCAAACGTTTTTTTTGTAAAATTGTGGATCTTCATGCTTATTATAAAAATTATAAATTAACAGAAATCGATGACAATGAAAAAGCTGAAGAGAACTAGTCAAGATTTTTGAGGTTGGACAACTGAAATCTTCATTAACATCAATATACAATATATGGAAAATGTCAGCTCTGACAATTAGTTATTGAATTATTTCAAGAGCAATGTTGCCACTTTGGATTTTTTGAAAATAATTGATAAGAACATATTACAGAAGATAACTTATTCTAGCTTGAAAATAATTGAAATGTACAACTACCAACTACATTTCTCAATTCTAAGCATTTGAAAGAATTTAAATATTTTTTCAGGAATAGCCCAAATTTCAAAAATCAAAAGCATACCCTCCTTTCAGAAAAAAAAATCCAGGATATAAAAGGCTGGTTTTAAACTGTCAAACTGATCAAGCATGAATAAGTTAGGGTTTATTGAGGCTGAAAAATGCGATCAAAACTCTCCTAATCAAAAGTATAAAACATTCATTAAGGACATTCCTTCGATGTTTAATTTTTTTAATTACTTTTAGCTGAACAGAAAAAATTATAGGGATTGTTTCCTAATCGAACCGACAAAGTTAAACCACTAATTTCGGAGTAAGCCGTGAACCGTAAGCCGTGAACCGTAGGCCGTGAACCGAATGCCATAAATGCCCACAGAAAGGAATCCAAAATACAGTATTCAAAAAAGACGTAGTCACTAAGTTGTTGAAGGTTTTTGATTAGGAATAAAACTCAAAGTAGATAAAATTTTGGTCATAAACTGAAAAATAACACAAATAATAATAATAACTACTTTTGGTTCATTACAGATAATAGGATGAAATCAGGGCTACATAACTCAATCTTGGAGGGAATTACTTTTACAAGAAAAGTTGTTAACTGAATCTAAAAATTATTCAATCAAGAGGAGAGCAAAATATAAAGATGCCCCAATAAATATACTGATTACTATATACTATCAAACTAAACTAAATACTATTCACCAAGTTATGGATAAAATATAATTCTTACCACCACCACAAAGCTCGTCCCAACAATCGTAGACTTGGCTAGTTATAGTAATTGTAAAAAAGCCTTATTTAAGATAATGTTAGGAAAAGAAAACAACAAATGGTACTACCTGGATTGGAATCTGCTTCTGCAGGAGGAACCCAGAAATAAAACAGGAAGAAAACAAACAACATTAAAAATGACAAACAAACATATAAAACAATTATTTAAGCTGTATGTATTCATTCCTCAAAGCAAAACCAAGCAATAAAAATATGCATCGATGATAAAATCATAATTGTATTTATTTTAACCTAAAAATACGTTCAAGTATTCTATTAATCGGCAATTTCCCTCTTGAAGATGATCACATGGTGATAGAAACACGAGTCGAGGTGTTAGCAGTTTGGTGTTGGGATAAAACTCCAGTATATTCATTACAACACCAAAGTTCAAACACTTTATTACAGCAGTTTCGAAGAAGAATTTATTCTTGAGTGATGTTTGGTTTTCCATGTAATTTCACAGAAGTGGACATTCATTTCAACTTTGAATATGTTTATTTCATAAATGCCATAATTTTTATCTTTATAAATTTCTTGGAATTCAAAATAGTCCAACTTCTTTACGCAGGTAAATAAAATATAATCTTATCACAAAATTTTTAAATACTTGAATATATTTGTCGAATTGATGAAATGTTTGAGTACTAATAATAATCAAAAGTCTATGTATAGAGGTTACACAGTTGATATTTCGTCAATGTTTACACAACCGAGAAAGTTATAAGAAAAGCATTAATAGAAAAAATTAAAGAAGTACAGAGTTTTAAAAAGAGCACTAGAAGTTCTTTGTACTTCTTATCACAATGAAAACGAAATTAACAATATCTTATTGACCGATGTTTCCAAACTTTTTTCGTATAACAAATTAATATAAATGATATATGTATGATAATTGTATTTCTTACAAATTTTTATCAAGTCAAACATTTCACCAACTCAGAATTCTATTTCAATTTATTTAGCCGATATCTCAAAAAGCACATAGTATTCAAAGACAAAAATAGCATAAGTGTAATATGACTATCAAATATTCTACATCTGTCATTTTATGAGGTCTTCTTGGAAAAATTTTCAAAAATTAATAATTTCCCCAAGTATCTACAAGATTATTCTAATGGAAGCAATTCTAGCATATTAAAGCTGGGTATGGGTGACTCATGTTCTATTCTATTAGTGATCCAAATCTCACATTATATGACAAGTACTAGCTGAATAGGCCAGATGATTTATCTTGAAATCACTTCACTTCTACAATGCATCTTACAAAATTGTATTAGACTGTAAATAAAAGTATCTTTTTACCCAATTAATTGCTATGACTAATTTTAAGATGTGAGACTTGAAACTAAAAATTCCCACATCACAGCATTTATTTCGAGAGTGCTTTTGATAGCTGAAATCAAGCTAGCTGTTCAAGGTCAACTCTTCGATGTGTGAGATGTACTTAGACGAGTATAAGTCGGTTGATGATAATAACAAATTTAAAAAAAATTTAAAATTAAAAAATATAGTAGGTATATTTTCGAATTTCATTTCAAAAATTAATATGTTCCTTTTTATAGCTCTGAAGAAATTTGCAATAAACCCGCGAAATGTTAGCGAAAGGCTTGGAATAGTTTTATTTTTCCAATATCCTTCGATTTCAATGTAACATATATCCTCTGTACGTATCAAAATGAATTTAATATTTTTTTTTATGCCGGCAGAGGAATACTTTCCAAACTTTATTCTAAATTGATCATAAAAGTTTCCGAACACTGGCATTGTGAGAGGCATTAGGGTCACCCATACCCAACCTCTTAAACACACGAGACACGGTTGAAAAAAATGTTAATAACATAAAAAGGATTATTATATACCTGCAATTGGAGATGGAGATGGATCTTCTACAAAGTGCCAAAGGTATCCATAGAGGAAACAAAAGAAGGAACAAAATATTTGGTTAAAATTTGTTAAAAATTACACAAATACTATTGTAGTTATCAAATTATAACATAAAATATGGATTATTTATTTAGAGATGCAAACAAATGGATGAATAATGTTATGCACATGAATTTTATTATATATAAGAAAATTTCTGTTAACATGCATAAGCATTCGTGGCCTTTCCGTTAATTTGAAGTTCTACCTGATAATAATATTGACTGAAAATATTTTGTTAAGTTTTTAGACAGACTGATGGATTCTATGTACTCATTAAAAGCTAGCTGATCAGTTTAATCAACACAATATTATTCAGCGTTTATGATGGCTCATTAGAGGTGAAAATATGTATTTGAAATTATAAAACCTAATAATAGAGAGGTACAAGAAATTTCTCTGTCAAACTGATTTCTTTATTTGGCCAACGTTTTCAGAAAGCTAATATTAACAACAAATTCCAAACCTGAATGTTAATCATAATGCCATATATATGGCAGAAATAATGAGAATGATGAAAAATGGGAAATAAGATGATTTAGTGCAAATGGTAAAATGACTGTACAGTAATGAATAAAATGATAACTAGTATTAGATAAGCTCAATTAGGTTTTTTAGTAACAGACAGAAAATGAAAATAAGTAAGAAATTGATTAAGCTTTGATCCAAATTATTTACAAAACTACTTCATGCTCAAAATCATGCAACACATATCATGCAGACCTATTACCTTAGTTTTGGGAATGATAGACTCCACAACCTGGTGAAATTAGGTTCAAAAGAATATTCAACATAATCAATCTATTGATGAAAAATAAATTGAGTTGAAATTATCAACTTACCCTTTCCATACAAAATCGGTACGTGATCTGTAGCTAATCGAGTGGCAGTTTTTATTCCAACCAAAAGAGGAGAACCTCTACGGGTTGCTACACATTCTCCGGGGAAAAATTTGGATTTGAAACATAGGGCAAAAGCACCCTCCTGAAAATGGAACAAAATATCAAAAGACATTCCAAATAACATCAATCATATACAAGGTGAAAAATTACTTTTATCCACAGTTACATCATATTAGAAGTTTTATCCACATGAAGCATATAAAGTTATCTATTATATCCACTAGTATCCACTATAGTCGAATAAAGTAACTTTATTCCACTAGTGAAATGATGAAAAATATATAGAATACAATCACTTTCTTTTAAAATTTTACAATTATTATTGTAAACAATAAACAACTCACCATAACAACCGTTAAGTATGTCACAGCTTGCCACGTTACATCAATACTAATATTTTTTTATTAAATTTGAAATAATTCCATTCCATTAATTTGGTAATTGTGGATAAAAAGTTGTATTGGTGTTTTAGATGCATTTCATCCACTTAAGAAAATCCATTCTTGCCTGAATAAAATCTATCTAAAAGTATTATACAATAAATAACAATTACTGAAGTACAGTTATGGATCTTGGTGGCGCACTGGTTGTGTTCTCGCTTGCTATAAGGTACGCGGATCCGAATCGCCGCGCCGGCCGACCTCATGCATGGCATCACACGTTAAATTGTAAGGGCTGCATCTTCCCTAGCTCGCACAAGTCTCTCGGAGACTTCCGAGGGTTGCTCGTAAGGGGTCAGCCGGTTGAAGGAAATAACAATTTTTCAAATACGCCTTCTGGGAGGCGAAGACCACAAATAAAAAATTTACTGAGAAACATCCTACGGATACTTTCGTTTTCGAAAAATAAATCACGGTATAATATGTGCATCAGAATATAAAAAAAAATTAGAACAGTCTTAAGAGGCCATGAGCGCGATCATATTTGGGACGCTTTTTTAGGGTAAAAGAGTCAATTGATAACTCAAAAACGGTTCGTCGTATCGATTTCAAACAAGAACAGGCTTCTAGAAAACGTTTGATTCTATGTACGTGCTGTAATGGAAATTGAAATTTCACTCCACTTTTTAATAAAAAAAAATCTCAAAAATGTCCCAAAAATGCAGTTACTTTGAAGCAATTGTTTGGATAGATGAACAAATAATTTCAAAAAAACATTACAGCACGTACATAGATCAACGTTTTACCTTTCTTTTGATACCAAATTCATTTCGATTGGATAAAGATTGCTTCAATTTTTAATGGAAGAGAATATTATTGTTGCGAATCACTGAATATTGTTTAAAGAATGCGGTCTTTACACGCAGTTTGTAATTTTTAGTGCATTATGGTGATTACGGAGAAATTATTTCAACGTATTTTCGATGATCGATCGTTCAAAAGGATATTATTCATATGGATCGAATGTGATTTGTGTTCAAGAGGACTATGTGATCGTGTACACGGAGAGTTCATTCCACACCAACTTTACTTCAACTTTCCTTCTGTGCTGTATTATGGTTTGCAAAAATTATTTATTTTCGCAATTTCTCAATGGGAGTCATGCTAATACTTCATGTTAAATCACCAGCCTGAGCCACACGTTTCACGAAAGTAGAGAAAAGGAGGAATTCTGAGTTTGAGTAATTGATCGTAGTTCACCCTGCATTTATGTTGATTTAAAATGAATAAATTTTCCATAATTCTAATATCTAACATTAAAAAACTACCGCCCTGACCCTGACCTTGACGACTGACTATTGGATTACGTCTGTCAGACACCTGAGTACCGTTGTATACAAGCAACTTCGCAAGTGTTTCTTATACCTGAGAATATTTAATTCGATTTGAAATAGGAAGTATTTACAATAGGCTTCAGTACTTTTAATTGATTCTGGCAAGTGGTTAAACATTTTTAAACCATTATAAATTTTAAAATTTCTAACAAGAGTTCATGTTGGAACTGGCAGTCGTATGTTGTTTTCCTGTCGTGTGTTATAAACATGAAATCTAGTAGGAATGAACTTTTATATTTATAAATGATGTACAGTTTCAAAAATAAAAAGAGCTGTAAGGACCAATATTTTATTTTTGACAAAAAGGGGTTTACATGATTGTCTGTAGTTTGTTCTGCAGAGATATCTGAGAGCTCTCTTCTGCAGAACAAATATCATGTTGAAATGATATCGACTACATGCTCCCCAAAAAGTTAAACCATATACGAGGTGAGATTCTACAACTGAAAAATACACGGGTCTAGCTGCTACTACATTACTCCACCATGCATTTATCTGCAAGTTATTTGACTAGTGATTCGACTAGTATTCAAGAAATTCTAGACCGCAAAAAATAAATCTGAGTTCTTACCAACTGCTGCACCACACTTTCCACAAGCTCCCTGAAGGAATAGTTTGGATATTGACCGTAAAAGTGATAAATTAATTTGGCAATAATTTCAGTGTCTGTCTCACTCTCGAAGACATGTCCCTTATTTTCCAGAAATACCTGAACTGCCTTGTAGTTGGTGATGATACCATTGTGAACTACGACGAAACCATTTTCTGGATCAGATCGATGAGGATGGCTGTTCACTTCGTTTGGTATTCCATGGGTAGCCCACCGGGTGTGGGCGATACCACAATGAACGTCAACGGAGTTGGATATGTCAAGTTCATTACTTCCTGAAATCGAAATAACCAACATTTCACCTTGAAATTAATTAATTGTACAAAATCAATGCCTACTATACCTAACAAAACTTTTCCTCATCAAGCAGGTTGGTTCAATAGTAAAAGGATTGACAAGAAAAGGTTAAGTTAAAGGAGTGGAGAAACTTATGCTTGAACAAATATTTACACAAAAACAGCTTAGTGAAAGGTAGAATTATGTGTGTTATTGATACTCGTGATTTTCACTGAAATATGCATCAAAGAACAAAAACAGAATTTGTCTAGCGCTATACAGAAGTACTTGCAAAATACTAATTATCAAATGCATATAAAATCCAAGGCTTTCTCAAAATACCGTACAAACGGGATTTCATTGGCAAGTATCTAAGAAAAAACCACTATCATCCATTTAATTACACATGTCCCTAACCAGTGCTAAGGGTCTATAAGACTCAACTTTAGATGTGGGGCAGTAAAAACGGGATACCACCCCTGTAGCTGTAAACAAATATCGCCCTATATCAATACATGCTATAGTCAGTGTGTTTTCTGCAATATCTATCTTAGATGAATAGGATTAATGTGGGCTTGGTTCAATTCAGGATTACAAAAAATGGTATTCATTATCGCTTGCATGTAATCTATTCTGTACTGATGAAGGATAATAATCCCGAAACCGTTAAATACTTCAATCCCTAATTGGAATTGAATCGAATTTTTTTCGTAGATCGTTATAGGAAGAATAGTGAGGTAGTTAGGTGAAACCTTTGCATGGATATTTGACGAGCTATTAGCCAGGTAAGTAGTAAGAATTCCTATAGTATACGATTTTTCGAAAACCAATTTTTTTGATTTAGTGCCCAGTGGTGTGGAGAAAATGAGAAAGTACTGTCATTATCAACAATATACAAATGTTCTACTACGGTATAAAATTACATTCGAAGCAACGTATTACCCCAATTATTACCTTTTCCTATCAATATTTTCAAAATCTATTTTCAGATTGTCGAAAATGCATAATCGATCACGAAAACATTTTTTTTCCAATATTCTTATAATAAAATAAATGTTTTTCCCATGTGTGTTACATACTTTATGCCGGGCACTGTATGTCAGTTATTGGAAAGGATAGGTAGCTATTTATAGATGGGAATGGCAGTTGACTGATTGTCAGAAATCGAAAGAATCATTGAATGTCAGAATAGGTGCCTATTAATAACAAAGAAAATATTGACAAGTCAGTATTGTGACACTTTGTATTAGAATAGAATAGAAAATATTACATATATAGGACATTTTTTAGAGAATATTTCAGGTATTAATTGATTTTAGGAAATATCATTGAAATTTCTGAATATAAACAAAATTTTATCAATCAACTATGAACAAATTAAAATCCTACAATTAAAATCATATGTTTCCATTGATTTCTAAGTGATCTATTATAAAAATGATTTTCCCCTAGTTTCATCTTCCTGATCCCCCCTCCTGGAAAATATCGTAATACCAATATTAACAAACTTGTCGAAAGAAAGACTCACTTTCTACATTTTTGTTTTTGGTGTTCAATTTTCTTTTCGACGGTTCACCAGGGCCCTAGCATTTTTATGGACATTTTACAATAATAACAAATACGTTTATTATACACCCACATATCATTACAACATAAAAAAGAAAAAAAAAATCATACATAATTTGGCAATTAGAAATGAAAAGGTAGGCATATAAATGGCAATATGGTTCAGAATCAGAATTTTAAATCACAATTTTCATACAAACATTTACACTGATATTTTCATGACAAATTTTATTTTGAGATGAAAATTTGGCCACGTTTCTAAACTAATTTAGATAACTATAAAATAAGTTAGTTGGATTTGACATCAGGCTCAATATTTTAATAAAATCGAGTTCTACCGCGCGTCCTTTCGAAGTAAGACCTGAACATAGATTTCCATTTCTCCGCTCCCAAAAGATTTTGTTCTCAATAATAGTTTTTCCTCCATATGGCAAACCTTGTATAATTACATTATCGGTTCCAGAAAATGAAATTTCGACGGCTAATTTGAAGAAAATGTAATATTGAAAAAACCATCTGAAAACAGTCTAAACGACTCTCTATGAATAAGCTTAGAGCTTGATTCTCAGATGTCTACTCCCCATGTCACATGCCACAAAAATTAGTTCATTGTTCTTTATATACTTGCCTTGAAAAAATTTGGTAGATTTTGTGGCATACGACACAGGTCGATGATCATTTGATAATCGGGCCCCAAAAACTAACAAATTGTACGATTTTTCAATGTCACTGAAATTACTTTCATTTTACTGAATTATACTGTGAAGCATAACTAACTTACGACTTTTTATTTCCTCCTCGAGAAGAGCTACCTTTCCAGTTTTTTTGATAATAGCGATGTCCTTCCTTACAACTGCGTCGACGGCAACACCTATTCGAACAAGAATTTTAATTGAATATTACCGAATAAAACGTAAAACGTAAAAATTAAGGGGCATGTTTCAAAAGAAGCAAAGAAGAGTACCGGGAATGAGATTTCCTTTGTGGACCCACGAATTATCGGTGAAACTTACCAGCAGAATCATAACCTCGATATTCCAATCTCTTCAATCCATTTACTAGAATTTCCAAAATTTCTTCTCGTTTCTTGGGGGTAAGATAATTAAGGTAAGCAAAAATTCCTGAAAAAAAAAAATATATATATATATATAGATACACAGATATGTACGTTTTCGTATAAGAAAAATATTTTGATTTGATTTTTCATTTGAAGGTATAATGTACGTTCTACGGCATCCTTGTCATGTATAATAATATGATTTGCTTTTGAGGAGTGCATCTCGATTCGTCCACGGGAAGGAGCAAAATTTCAACATACCTGGTATACATCATTCAAATTTTAGATCAACCTATTCATAGACTAGGCGGTACTAATGGTAGCGATGTCATTCTCTATGGTTTGTTTACAAACAAATACCTATTATTTTTTCATGGACGTTCCAATCTCGTGAAAGAAACGAGATTTAGAAACTTTTGACGAAAATAATGAATTCCGAAGAAATCGATGAATGTTCTGAAGCATCCGATAAAGGAGCGAAATTCATAATGAATTAGACTTTTACCAAACAAATCCCGATGACAATACGAGGCTGATTATTTCGATTAACAATTATTTTTTTAAACTGACAAAATGGACAATTTTTCATTTCTCATTTCAAAAACGTCAATTAAACACAATAAGGCAAAAATTAAACTACCAGTGCGAAAAGTGAAATAGTAGTGCGAAAAGTAAAATAGTAGTGGGACAAGTAAAATATTAGTGCGAAAATTAATCAGATGGAACAAAATAACTAATAATCATAGCAATCCGCTTCGTATTATACTCAGGATATTTCTGGTAACGGATATTCATTGCCAGTTTCGCTCCTTCAGATGCCTCAGAACATTCTATTTCTTCGGTACCTAATCATTATTTTAATTTAATTTTTAAATTATTATTACTATTGTTTTTCAAATGGCAACATAGTGGCCCTGCGGGCAAGAAAAAAAAAGAGAATTTCATTACGATTAATTTGATACCGCACACTATTAGGTCTCGAATAAACTTTCGTCAACAAACTTAAGAATATTACGGTAGATCTTTCTTTTTGAAATTTAAATAATATTAAAATTCATCGAGTAACATGTGACCAACACAAATGATATAACAAAACCATCAATCCAAAACTAATATCTCCTTGTATAAACGATATTATTAAAATGTATTTCAATCAATAGCGTACACAATAGTTTTCTAATTTAGATTTGGAGAAGTGAGGTAAAATAACATTTCGACAACTAGTGTTTTTTTTAATACACCTTAATTACCTTGTTCTATCTGTTATGTAGGTCACAGAATACCCAATGTATTTGTATCTCATTTTAATCTGAAATGTTGTTTCTTTTTAAGAAAGACCTTAATTAATCTTTTCAAGTTTTTTTAACGAAAGTTTGTTTGAAACCTATTACAGTGAAGCGGTATCAACATAATCGTAATTAAATTCACAAAATTTCCATTTGAAAAATTAGTAATACAAATTCTAAAATTGAATTGTATGTACATACATAGTAGAAATATTTCGACTGAAAACAATATTCCACAAAAATGTTATATCTTGCAGAAGCTGAGTTACTTCAAACTTCAAAAAAATAAGTCGTATACAAATCCTCCATTTTTTTTCAGACCCGACCAGTCAGTTGTCATTTGAAAATAAAATAGTAGGAACGAATGCAGATGCATTTTAACCGAAAACTGTAAAGTTGTATTTTTCCCAATACTTACCTACTTTAGGACTAAAATTAATAATTTGAAAGTATCCATAGTCCTCTAGATTGAAAATTGAATATCCGAAAATATACCGGGTGTCTCGTTTAAAAATCAAAGTTTTTATCACTTCCGGTGAGACCGAAAGTTGCACGAATCTGAGTCACTTGTCAAAAAATGCAGTTTTCATTTCAATATTTGCAAAAGCAAAAAAGTTGTGCGAGCCACTTTCCGTGGACACCCGGTATATAGACAAAAAATATAGAAGTTTGAAATGTAATATTAAAAAACCTACTAGAAACTCTGGAAGTACGAGTTCATGTACTTATAAAAAGTTAGTTCTGAACTAACATACCTCATATAAAAATACGGAGTGTGAAGCTTTATCTTCACTAATAACAAAACAGTAGATTGTTTTCAAATTTCACGGTCACCCTGTATATTGGAAAAGTAACTGTGCTGCTCTTCAGATAATAATTGAATACCGTTGTCAACGATAGAACGTGGCATGTGCCTAGAATAAGTAATGAAGGCAATATAAAAATCTGTAGGTTGAGGTAGTACTTCACCAGTATCAATAAATTTTCCATTTTTACTGTTCAACGCATCGTGGCAAAAAGACACAACTATAATCAGTAGGGTCGTTCATTCAACTCTTGCCACTTACTGGGAAAGGTAACGGACATCAACTAATGGGATATTAATCCATATTGTATTATGAAAGCTCATACTTTCTAAAACAATTTAGGGATGATTCCAGGTGATAACTTTTCTGCATTTTGGGTAATGACATGGAGAATTTGGGTTCGAAAATCAATTAAAGTTTTGTATACAGTGAAGTCTATGGAACTGGTTGACTTTTGTCACTGTGATAAAATTCCTTTGATAAATTCTAAACGCGTGGTTATGAGTCTCGTCATTTGTAAAGAGTGTTAGTTCGGTCATAATATGAAGATATTTTTTGGAATTCCTTCTACTCTTCGAAAAAATTAAACTTTAAAGGGTATTTATGAGAAAATTGTCAAATGTTTCAACCAAAGATTCTTTAAATTTGACACAATGTTTCAATAACTCAGTGGCAAATAGCACAATGAAATCTCTAATGATCATTGGATTGGATCTGTTGAATTATCGTGCAAAGGTCCCAAAAGAACAACTCGAAAGTGTTATCTCCAAATATGGCACTATATAAACAAAACTTTATTTTTCATTACTTGAACATAAATATATATTACATATTATATATAAAACAGCTTTATAATGGACGATAAATACAAAAAATATATATAATACTGTGGAAATATGAAATCAAATTTTTAAAAACTCGTAAATGCTTCGCTCAGAAGATATTAAACTACCATTTTTCAAATTCTTTTAACTTTCAACATTACTAATTGAAAGTGGCAATTGTCAGTTCAAAGTGGCAATTCCAAATGTTTCGAAAAATATTTTGTTGTTGGCCCTTCTACGCCTTCGTAAAACAGTGTCATCACTTTCATCAGCCCTATTCCAGACTCACGGTGGGTCAAGACTCTTATACTTACCAACAAATAAAATTCTATAACAAATTGTCGGCAATTGCCACTTTGAACTGGCAATTGTCACCTCGAACTGGCAATTGCCACTTTGAACTGACAATTCTCACTTTGAACTGACAATTGTCACTTTGAACTGACAATTGTCACTTTGAACTGGCAATTGCCACTTTGAACTGGCAATTGCCACTTTGAACTGGCAATTGCCACTTCGAACTGACAATTGTCACTTTGAACTGGCAATTGTCACTTTGAACTGGCAATTGTCACTTTGAACTGTAAATTGTTACTCAAAATAGTTATTTATTGTATAAGTGTTTTAGATATCATTTTATTTGCGCAAGAATGTTTAAACGCGAGAGCGAAGCTCGAGCGTTTAAATTTCTTAAGCAAATAAAATGTATCTAAAACACGCATGCATGATTCATTTAGAATCAGAATCGCGGAAATTTTTCATCACAAAATGATTTGACGTTTTGCTCTAACAGTTTAAAGTGACAATTATTGTCAGTTCAAAGTGACAATTGCCAGTTCAAAGTGACAATTGCCAGTTCAAAGTGACAATTGCCATTTCAAAGTGGCAATTGCCAGTTCAAAGTAACAATTGTCAGTTCAAAGTGGCAATTGCCAATTCAAAGTGACAATTGTCAGTTCGAAGTGGCAATCGCCAATTCAAAGTGACAATTGTCAGTTCGAAGTGGCAATTGCCAATTCAAAGTGACAATTGCCAGTTCAAAGTGACAATTGCCAATTCAAAGTGACAATTGCCAATTCAAAGTGACAATTGTCAGTTCGAAGTGGCAATTGCCAATTCAAAGTGACAATTGTCAGTTCAAAGTGACAATTGCCAGTTCAAAGTGACAATTGCCAGTTTAAAGTGACAATTGCCATTTCAAAGTGACAATTGCCAGTTCAAAGTGACAACTGTCAGTTCAAAGTGGCAATTGCCAGTTTGAAGTGGAGCACAGTTATCAGAAAGTTCTGATCAGTATCATTGTGAAATTACAAATTTTTCTGTTGAAGTGGTTTGATATTCAGACTACCAGCGTTTCCACGTTCATCAATTATTTGTACCTCATAATGATTAGTTTTTGTGACAGACTGTTTATAGTAGCAGAGTGAATGAAGTTCAAGGTAAAAGAAAATAATTCCGTTCGTTTTATCCGCCATCCGATTGCACCCTTACGAACAACCCTCAAAAGTCTTCGGGACACTTGTGCGAGCTGGGAATGAAGAGGGCCTTACATTTTAACGTGTAATTCCAAGCACGATCGAGAATTTCTACTGAAAATTTCAGTCAAAGTATGGTTGCTCAGCTTTCTGATCGACACCACCAAATTAAAATAGTTTTGAGTTTCTAGCTATAAAAGGGTGGGTTTGACTTATAGCTCCACCCGTCTCTGCACGAACATTACCCCTGCTACAATCGAACCGCTGCTGTCTTCTCGACGATATCACGATGACTATTGCATTACACCTGTTGAATACCCGTGCAACTCTCCACAACACTTTGCGAATGCTTTCTGAACAGATAGCACACATTTACTTTAATTTGAAATAGAGTACCTATCACCTAAGTGTCGGGTTCACGGTTATCAAATATTGTCAATACAATAATTAATACCACTGTAATCCCAAGACAAACAACACTAAATATCGCCATTCGAAAAATATTCCGTCGTAAACAAAGTATTTTGAATCACCCTTGATGATAAAATGATATGGAAAAACATCGACAATATTGTGTCTGAATGTTTTCTTAACAAACAATTGAATAACACTGCCTCCATAATAAATGTTCTAAGGTCTTATTGATAGCTATTATCGTTAAGTTAAATCTTCATTACAAATTATTATTAACATCATAACAACACATAATACATTAGTTATAATACAGGGTGTAATAAGCACCTCATGTTGGCTGAATCTTGTTTTCATATTGGGCCAATATGGATATATTGTAAATGTAAAAATAATATTGAACCAATATGGGTTCATATTGGAAAAACAATTTTTCATTAAAAATATTGGTGGAATATTGGCTCAACCTTTTCTGAATGTAATGTTTCATGAAATATTGGGTCAATATTGGTTCAATAATTTTCACCAATATCGATAGAGCGATATTGCCTACATATTGTTTCCAGCATGTAGCTCCAATATTGCGATTTCAATATTACTCTCATATCGATTTTAGAGATGAAAAACAATATTGTATATCCAAGTTTGATAGCACATTTTCGGAAAATTATTTAATCCATATTCTAAATATTATATTGACCCTATATTGATTGAGATTGTTACGAACATGTCGATATTTGATACGATACGATATTACAAAATACATTTATCACTAAGATTGAAATTTGAATATTGGCCGAATATTCAATAAACAATTTGGAATGAATCATGATTAAACTTGGGTAAGAAACCGCTAGGTGGCCCCCCATATGGAACAACAGCTGAATCATAGTAACATCTATTAAATAAGGCTTCTCACAATGCGTTTACAAGTCAGTGGTAAATTGAAGTAGAAACGAAATTGTAGAATTTTTAAATTGTTCGACATTTTTTGGAAATATTTCATCAATGTTTCCAAGGCAACATATTCACTTCGAATATTTTACCAATATATGCAAATGATATTGTACCAATATCCCTAAATATTTTTGGCCAATATTGCTTCCTCAATGTTTCAATAATGTTTTTTGTAAAATGTCCAAGTAATATTGTACCAATATCCCTAAATATTTTTGGCCAATATTGCTTCCTCAATGTTTCACTAATGTTTTTTGTAAAATGTCCAAGTAATATTGTACCAATATCCCGAAATAATTATAATTTTATCTCGCCAATATTACGTTTTAATATTTTGCCAATATTTTACTAATATTATTCCAATGTAAGTATGCTACAGCGATATTGTACTAATATCGCCTAACATTTTGAGGCCAATATTGCTTCGAGAATATTCCCCTAACATTTTGAGGCCAATATTGCTTCGAGAATATTAGACCAATATTATTTTTAAATATTGGACCAATATCGCCGAATGTTCACATTTTTTTTCTCGCCAATATTATTATTTGAATATTTTGCCAATATTTTCACAATATTGTACCAATATTGTCCCAATATGGGTGTGCTACTTGGGTTGTATAATGCCATTTTATAACTAATGGCAGCTGTAAAAATTCCAAAAATATTTGTGAGGTACAAATGATTGATGAACGTGGAAACGCTGGTAGTCAGAATATCAAACCACTTTAACAGAAAAATTCATAATTTCACAATGATAGTGATCAGATCTTTGTGATAACTGTGCTTCTCAGTAAGAATTGTAAGTACTTTTATAGTAAGCGTTATAAAGTCCATCAAGTTCTCTCAGAGATAATGAAGTAGAGATTTTCAGCGGCGCTAACCCGCACGATGAGACCAATTTGGACTATATAGGTAAATATCGGCACTGATAACTATTTTTTTCAGACAGGACCGTCTATGCACCATATTCAAATAGGTTGGAGAGTTCCTCTCCCTGGAGGGCCTATTTTCGAATGATTGATACAGTTTGGCTTCCGAGATTTGGATGCGTACTATAGAGTATACATTTATTCCTTTCCAATGGAAACCAAACTACATATCCTCGTGTATTGTAATCGTATACATTATTGACGTCACTGTGAGTTTTTTGTTTAAAGAAAAACGAAGCTTCGAAGGTTCTTATGCCAAAAAATTAATGACAGTGATTGTATTTTATAGCGTAGAACATCAGTCATTTGCAAGGCTACTGTTATTCTGTCAAGTTTTTATAAACATGGGCGGAGGCAATTTTTCATTTTTATAAGGAAAATTAGGTAACGTGAAAAAAGTCACAAAATGTTAATGATTTTGTTTTTAATAATAAAAAAATACACAATTTTCCATTGCAATATACATGTGGTGCCATTTTAAAATAAAAAGTGAGGGGTAGCT
This sequence comes from Chrysolina haemoptera, assembly GCA_958298965.1. NCBI lineage: Eukaryota > Metazoa > Arthropoda > Insecta > Coleoptera > Chrysomelidae > Chrysolina > Chrysolina haemoptera. The sequence continues at coordinate 40,215,668 of OY282587.1, read as the reverse complement.
ACCACAGGGCTGACAAATGAAAGTTATTTTATTATACGTCATTAGGAAGGTACTTTAATGTCATTCAGAGCAGTTTTTCTATTTTTTAATTATCTTGTCAAATAAACGAGATATTGCCTGTATACGATAACTTGGGACATCCGGTATATCTTTTAACGTAGTAGATATCATGAGCACACATAAACTTTGTTCGAGATCGGGGCAAGTAGAATGTGAGTTGCTTGGATGCCAATCCTATTTGTAGAGTTTTGAGTGAATGTAGCCGATACTTTAAAACTTCAATGTTGACTATTACATTTTTTTTTAACTCTCTCATGAAATGGGAGATATTGGTTTCACTTTTTGTTTCAAAGTCAAAGTTACTTTTAGCCAACAACCAATTTAATTCCTATAATGATGGACTTATTATGGACAATCCTCCTTTCTCATCAGCAATTTTCATGGACAATATAGAAACACTAATATATTACAGAATGACCAAAAACTTTTTATGTTAGTACAGTTATGTGAACGATATTTTGGCGTTGTTTTATAGGTACAAATAGAGAACTTTTTTAAATTTATAAATTCTCCACACCTATCACTTATTTACAATTATTTACACAATAGAATTTAAAAAGGAAAATGCTATACATTTTCTAGATTTTACTATAACGTAGTCTTAAAATAAACACGATTTTTTCATAAATCTTCACAAACAGATAATACATAACACAATAGACTCGATTTTGAAGATTGCTCTGGTGGATTTTCCAAGTCTTCTTTCTACAGCTGATTCTGTTACTTAAAAATCAGTAAGTCGCCACGGAGCGCCACGACAAATATTGATAATAACTAATAAGAGATGGATTGTAAACATTTTGGACTCCCGCATAAACATATACAATATGGTATTGTCGTCAACAAGCCTCCAAAGTAGTTTTTGTAGAAAGCTCTGTCAATAATCTAGTAAATATAATTCTATCGTCGCATGAGACAGTAGTGGTTTTCTGTTGGAGACTTGACATAAACACCCTAATATAAAGGTTTAATTATTGATCTTTGAACAAGTAATGTAATAATACCCTTTCACTAGGGAATTAATAATAACCATTTCAGTACCCTACAGTGTGTCCAAGATAAGAATGAACAGCATAGGGATATCGGAAACGGTAAGTGATACAGCGTCGATTAAATTAGAAAAAAGTAGCGCATTTATGTGCCTAATATACCATTTAGAAAGTTTCAATATTCCGAGTAGTTTCGGAGATATCCGACAAAAACCGAAATTTGAAAATTTCGTTTTTATTTTCTCCTAGCTTTATTTTCAAAGCAAATGTAAAACAAATAGCACTTTGCTATGGTCACTTTTTAAGGACTACACGATAACGTACGCAGAATTTTTCTGCGACATTTCGTCTTTTAGAAAACATCATCAACTTTGTATTTTTATATGGGCCGAAACTAAAGTATTCCCTGTATACGACTCCATTTTTCATTGTGAATACAGCAACGTAACACTTTTACCGGGAAAACACATCATTCATTTCGATGAAGTGATTGGAAAAAATCAGATAAGATTATATAATTATATCGTGATTGTTTCAAGTTTCGTATTAATCGAAATTCTCAAGTTAATTTATTATGGTCCAGTCGAGTACTAGATCTACAAAAGCGTCGTTGAGGGTGACTTCAATCTTTCTATTTTTGGTATGCACTGTTGAAAAGTTCGTGACTGAGAAAATACCACAGTATGAATTGAATAACTGTACCAACTTGAAGATAAGTTATATTTTTCGAGTCATGTGTTTGATATTCCTACCATTTGAATGTACAGGATTTACTTCTTCTTTGTGAACTTGTGAACTTTTTTGACCGACTCAAATTGTTAATAAACATTATAATAACTAACATGTTAAGGGAAGGGTTTGATGTTGAAGAAAATATATGTACATTCTTCAATATTCTCAAAAAATTACACGTGATATGTACATTTTTTAACAGCTTTTTCTTTTGCGATCACTATTTTTCCTGAACTTACGCATTAGTAATTTATTTTTCAACAGTTATCAACCGAGAATTCTTCTTATGTCTGGGAGAACACTCAAGGTGGAAAGTTGATAACGAGTTCTCAAAGGGATTTGAACCTATATTTAGGCATCCCGCAAAGGGTAATCTTAGAGCCTCTAATGTTTGTAGGTACTATATATTATATTAGCGACCCACCAAAATCAATTCACAATGCTGTATTCTTCATTTATGCTGACGATACAATAACAGTTATATCAGCAGGAAATATATCGGAGCTCAAAACGAGTCGGCAGCGATAACAAATTTTACAACATGATGTGAAAACAACTACCTTATCAATAAATAATCCTCTGTATGTGTTGAATTCACTAGTAAAAATAAGCCCACAAATTCACTCAAATTAAAAATCAACGGAGCCAAGTTATTCCTAGGTACCGGAGTGGACTGTAAACCAATTTTCAGTCAAATTGAAATTATGTCAAGCCTAGAGATGCCACTAGATATTTACGTATTGCAATTTTTATCTTAGAAATTCCTAACTTGAGCCGATCGTTGAAAATTGGCAATAAAAATTAAACTTTGCCAAGAATCTGACAGATATATAATAACACGGTCGTAGGGGAAAGAAATTATTTTATGTTGGAGACTTGCTGACGAAAATACCTATTGTATACGTTTATGTGGAAGATTGGACTATCTAATCCATTTAATGCTCATCCGTCAGGAAGTGTTTACTCTACAACTATAAAAAAATATTCAATTATGAAAACTCATTACTATATTCACTATATCCGTGTGAATACTTGAGAGAACACTCAGGTAGTTATAAAACAGAAAACCAGTTTGATTTTCGTCATTTTTCCTGACTTGAAATGTTCGCCAAAATTCCACGCTCTTCCTTTTCTTTGTCCTTCAGATAGGTATAGCTGTGAAATGTGTTGTGGATTATTCGTGATAAAAACTATTTGATTCGCGAGTTTTTCTTTTTCAATAAAACCTGTTATAGCGTACAATGATCTTCAACTTCAACAAATAAGATTGATTCGGGTTTTATGGAAGTCTCGAATCCGAATACTTTCGATTTCAGAACTCGTTAACCAAGACGACCTTGACATTCTGAATTCTCACTTCGACCTCGACGACTCTGAATTCTTGCAGAAACATTGCCACTCCAAGAAATGCAAGTTTAGCTTATACACATACCTTTGTTATACGAGAAGGGAGTGTTATGCTAATGACAATACAAATATTGTGAAACGGTATAGTAGGAAATTCAGATAGGAAGGGCAGGAAGGCATTTGAATGAATTATTCGTAAGACTGTATAGGTAGGCCACATATCTCCTGATATCGACTTATATTTTGCCACAAAAAATGAAAGTGAAAGTATAACCTTAACAAAACTTTCCGGGGACGTGTTCTACGTACCTCCCAGGTCCTAAGTACTAACTAAGATGCCTATCACTCTCAGGTTGTACCTTCATTGCGAACATATCTCGATTGCGGACACTTTGTACTTGATGGTTCAGGTGTAAAAAAACACTTTTAACAAATGTATCATAAGGTGAAGTGGGGTACGTTGAAACTCGTTATTTGAATGAATATGCATGTGCCATCTATTAGCCGGAGCCCGAAATATGCTAGTCTAGTGAGCCTCCACTAGAAGCCGTCGAAATCCAAACTTGGATTCCATTTGAGAACAAATAAGCGAAGAGTTCTTTTCACGTTTACACAAATTTTGTTTTACCCCGTTGGTAAAATAATATATTATTTTTTCGATAAGTAGGAATATTAATCTAATTTTTATATACTTAGTAGTTCATAGTAGTTAGGGAAATCATATGGTATATGTTATATAAAAAAAACGCAATATCAACCTCAAAATGTTGCTAGAACATATTGGCCCCTTGGAATTTTGTGGATTCGAAACTGCATTACTCAAACAGTTAATTTAAACAGTTGTAGAGCAAGTTTTCAAGCTTTATTTATTCAACGTTAACTCGAAGACATCTGAGAGTGTTTTGTGCTTGATTTTATTAGTTTTTTTTTGTTTCCTTCGTTCTGACATTATTTTCTATAAATTCACATTTTTTGTAGGTACCTATATATTTTTTAACAAAATAAATTTAAAAATTACACAAATAGAGAGCTTCAGTTGGATTTTCATACAATTGCCCCGCAGACTACAAAATATATCATTTACTACAAAAATATAAACTTTCATCACATTTGCCCCAGGCCCCGGGATAATTGTGATATATTGATATGATATGAACATCACGCAACATTAACAACATTAAACATTATTCAACTTTTTCGTAAACATTGAATACAAAACAGCTCAAAAAGTAAGAAAAAAACAAAAAAAAATTATAGGCTCCAACTATAGTAAACCCCAACGAACTTTATTTGTGAATGTCAGTATTTGTCAGTTCGACTGAATACTACTTCGTTTGTAACTTCCAAAGGAATCAGTATTACCAATTGCACAAACGGCCAAATGCATGTGTTTTGAACACACGATCTTTGGGTAACAAGGCTGACTGGCAGATGCTCCAAATATAATAAACCCCAACGCACTTTATTTATGAATGTCATTATTTGTCAGTGATGAAGGACCTTCTACAGTTGGACTGAATACTACTTCGGTTGTAACTTCAAAAGGAATTAGTATTACAAATTGCGCAAACGGCAAAATACATGTGCGAACTTTTATGATTCCTCTTGAGTAGGTGTTCTGATTATAATATCTGATTGAAGTGTTTCTATTAGAGAGATCTATATTACTAAGTATCCATCATCTCATCCGTCATTTTACTTTTAACACCAGTGTTAAAAGTGATTTTGTGAAAACGTCAGTTTTTAGTTCATATGTCAACGAATTAAAAATGTCATTTTTAATGACAGTTGTACAAAAAAAGTATTTCTCATTCGAGATGCAAACAATATTTTTTCGAAAACTGCATTAAAACTTATATGAGAATGAAATATTAATAAATACGTATCTGTCATTGTTAATTGACATTGTTTGAAACAAAACGAACGAACGAGGTGATACTGTTTGCATGACTTTCGTATTATACCAACGTAACATAGTTATTTACCTAACAAGTGCGGAAAGTAGTACTTTTCCGCACGCGACGGCAGTTGCACGAACGACGCGGAGCGGAGTTCGGACAAGCCGTTAAAAGGGCGGAAAAGACATTTTCCGTAAGAGTTAGGTACGGAAAAATACAACTTTCAAAACGAAAAATCGTGCGGGAAAGTTACTTTTCCGCACGCTCGTAGGAAATAGTTATTTACCTAACAAGTGCGGAAAGTAGTACTTTTCCGCACGCGACGGCAGTTGCACGAACGACGCGGAGCGGAGTTTGGGCAAGCCGTTAAGGGCGGAAAAGACATTTTCCGTAAGAGTTAGGTACAATATTTTTCCTACGAGTGTTTTTGTCCATCTTATTTATGGAAAAACAAGGTTTTTAATAAACAAGTTTTTATAATAATGCTACAAAATGACTAATAAGACAGAAAAGTTACATAGATCATTTAGTTAGTCCTAAATATCATCATTTTCAAAAATACAAAAATCGTGCGGAAAAGTAAAAATCGTACGGAAAAGTAGAAATCGTGCGGAAAAGTAACTTTTCCGAACGATTTTAAATCGTACGGAAAAGTACAACTTTCAAAACGAAAAATCGTGCGGAAAAGTAACTTTTCCGCACGCTCGTAGGAAAAATAATAAACAGAACGCAAAAGTCTTTTACGTTCTACAACACAATAGTATATTATACAATGAGCATGAAATGGCATACATTTCCCACTAGTAGGCATATGAAATTTTGTAGTAAGAGCGTAGCGACTACCACAATAATTCATATAACTACAAGTAGAAAATGGGTCATTTCATGCAAATTGTACACTATACTTTTTCTATGACCATCTGAATCATAAACAAATCTGTAATAATAATAATAACAGTTGTTATCATAAACTTTTCCCATAATACACACAACTTAAAAAAATAAATGAAGATATAGATATTGAAAATTATAATAAAAATCAAGTGATTTTTCTTGGACCAACCATCCAAAGATCACCGTCACCTAACTAACTAAAAAGATTTTTATTTTACATTTTTAAATTGGACATTTCATGGATAATGACAAATCATTTCATGTCATCAAAACTTCATAACCCAGAGGGTCAGGGGAAGGATGGAAGAATGGGTGCAAAAGTAGCGTCTCATCTACTCCCGATCAGAGGAGCAGAAGAGCGCTTTGCCAAGCGAACACAGCCACCCCCGCGAGAGGGCGCTGAAGTCCGCCCGCGCTGATGGTAACGCTGGCCGGACTTTTCATTATACCACGGTAGAAGTTCGGCATGATACACGCCTCCTACAAAACTTATGCGTGTTGTTCGTTGTTATTCAATGCATATATTGCTTTATGCAGTTTATGAGGCTGGTTGTTTCAATGTTGAATCCCGGAAAAGGCTGTAGCAAAAAACCGGGTTCACCGTCACCTGAATCAACTCACCTTGCTACGAGCCCACACAGTAAATTGTCGAAATTAACTGCTAAATACAGTTCTTGCCAACTACATGAAAATATAGAATTCGATTGTCCTCAATCTTTATATTGAAATTAGTGGTGTCAATGTCAAATCATCATGTGTTATTTTCCCTTACTTATTTTTTTAAACGAATTTGGTAAATACTGATGTGAAATGTCAAATTATTAGAACGCTAACAAACTTGATTCGATCTTAGATTATTTATGATCATAAAAATGACAGTCTAGTAGTTCGTGAAAGTCGTGGGAAATGAAATAGTTATTTACCTAACAAGTGCGGAAAGTAGTACTTTTCCGCACGCGACGGCAGTTGCACGAACGACGCGGAGCGTAGTTCTGGCAAGCCGTTAAGGACGGAAAAGACATTTTGCGTAAGAGTTAGGTACAATATTTTTCCTACGAGTGTTTTTGTGCATCTTAATTATGAAAAAACAAGGTTTTTAATAAACAAGTTTTTAAAACAATGCTACAAAATGACTAATAAGACAGAATAGTTTCATAGATTATTTAGTTAGTCCTGAATATCCTCATTTTCAACAATACAAAAATCGTGCGGAAAAGTAAAAATCGTACGGAAAAGTAAAAATCGTGCGGAAAAGTAACTTTTCAGCACGATTTTAAATCGTACGGAAAAGAACAACTTTCAAAATGATAAATCGTGCGGAAAAGTTACTTTTCCGCACGCTCGTAGGAAAAAGTGTTTTACAATCGGCCTACTTCCTTGATTGATAAAGCGCATAAAATGGGCATATTTCCATGTGGTCGTAGAAAAAAGTCTTTTACGTTCTAGAACGAAAAAGAGACATTTCGCTGAGATTTTAACGGTAATGTCAACATTTTAGTTCAATTTTCGAAAAAAATATATCTGATTAGGTATCATCATTACACATTTACTGATAACAGTTGACAGTTCAAAACAAACGTATTCGTTTTGTGACTGAGACACGTTTATTATCTTCATAGATATAATGCAAAGAATTCGGGGAATACTTTTATCAAAACTGATAATTATTCATTGTTATCACTAGTAGAAAAGTGATGTTCTTAGAAATTGAAAATATTATATCAGCAATATCATTGCAATATAAAATTCAATAATGTGATTGTTGCCAACCAATACGATTCTTGAAGATATAACTCCTCTCGAGATTGAATAAAATTAAAGGCGAAAGTTACGAAATCATAATGGAGATTTATTTATACAGTGTGTGGCAATAATAGTGCGCCAGAGTCCGATTGCAAGGAAGATTATTTAAAAACCAAATTTTCAGGGCGAACTGAGAAAAATCTGCAGATCGAGTGTGTTTCTTTTTTCAATGATCTTCGTCTACCCCTCCCATACTATAGACGATTTCCCAACAACTTGAAAATCAGGATTGTTTTGTTTGAATAATGTCATCTACAAATGCATACAAAAAAAAATCACTGTCGTCACGATTATGGAATTCAAGGAGAAATATGTCTAATGCCATTTGATATGTGTGATATTTCTGATTTCTATCAGCCGTCAATAGGCAGAATAAGCATCCGCTCCGAGAGCGGACATGGTGGCATGGACGAATGTGAAGTTATCCACATCCACAAATGTCCACTGAGAAAAAGTTAACTCGGTTGGTAAAATTTTTCTTTCTTATTTGAATGATGAATTAAACATTTCTCAATGGCTCCATCACATTGAGAAGGTTGATTACCATGGGATATGAGTATAAGGGTAATTTTTTATGCTATGAGAAATGGTGAAATGGGGGTGATATTATTTAAATGAATAAATTTAGTATTAAAAGGGCGTTGTAGAACATTTTTGATGGAAGATTTGTTTTAAGGAAGGTAGACAACATATTCGTAGGTATAAGAATTCATCTGTAGCACCGTCGGAGAGGGTGTGTTGGGGAGAGTTTGTCAAAAAAAAACAATTTTCTGGGAAAACGACACTGTAGAGTTTTTTGAATTGGATATTCTTTCAGAGGAGATCGAAATATATAGTTGTGGGTATATGAATTCATTTGTAGCCCCGTCAAAGGGGGTGTGATGGGGGAGAGTTGTCGAAAAAAAAAACAATTTTCTGGGAAGACAACATTGTAGAGTTTTTTGGATTGGATATTATTTTTCAGGAGGTTGAAATACATAGCTGTGGGTATGTGAATTTATTTGTAGCCCCGTCGGAGGATGTGTGGTGGGGGAGAGTATGTCGAAAAAAAATAAATTTTCTGGGAAAACGGTATTGTAGATTTTATTGGATTGGATATTCGTTTTCGGGAGATTGAACTACATCTACATCTCCCGAAAAAGAATATCCAATCCAAAAAACTCGACAATGTTGTCTTCCCAGAAAATTGATTTTTTTTCGATAACTCTCCCCCATCACACCCCCTTTGACGGGGCTACAAATGAATTCATATGCCCTCAGCTATGTATTTCAACCTTCTCTAAAAGAATATCTTACCCAAAAAATTCTACAATGTCGTTTTACCAGTAAATTGATTTTTTTTCGACATACTCTTCCCCACCAAACCTCCTCCGACGGGGCTACAAATAAATTCATATGCCCTCAGCTATGTATTTCAATCTCCTGAAAAAGAATATCCAATCCAAAAAACTCTACAATGTTGTCTTCCCAGAAAATTGTTTTTTTTTTCGATAACTCTCCCCCATCACACCCCCTTTGACGGGGCTAAAAATGAATACATATGCCCTCAGCTATGTATTTCAACCTCCTGAAAAAGAATATCCAATCCAAAAAAATCCACAATGTTGTTTTCTCAGTAAATTGATTTTTTTCGACATACTCTTCCCCACCACACCCCCTTTGACGGGGCTACAAATGAATTCACATACCCACAGCTATGTATTTCAACCTCCCGAAAAAGAATATCCAATCCAAAAAACTCTACAATGTCGTTTTCCCAGAAAATTGATTTTTTTTCGACAACTCTCCACCATCACACCCCCTTTGACGGGGCTACAAATGAATACATATGCCCTCAGCTATGTATTTCAATCTCCCGAAAAAGAATATCCAATCCAAAAAACTCTACAATGTCGTTTTCCCAGAAAATTGATTTTTTTTCGACAACTCTCCCCCATCACACCCCCTTTGACGGGACTACAAATGAATTCATATGCCCTCAGCTATGTATTCCAATCTCCCGAAAAAGAATATCCAATCCAAAATACTCTACAATGTCGTTTTCCCAGAAAATTGATTTTTTTTCGATAACTCTCCCCTATCACACCCCCTTTGACGTGGCTACAAATGAATTCACATACCCACAGCTATGTATTTCAATCTTCTGAAAAAGAATATCCAATCCAAAAAACTCTACAATGTCGTTTTCCCAGAAAATTGATTTTTTTTCGACAACTCTCCACCATCACACCCCCTTTGACGGGGCTACAAATGAATACATATGCCCTCAGCTATGTATTTCAACCTCCTGAAAAAGAATATCCAATTCAAAAAACTCCACAATGTTGTTTTCTCAGTAAATTGATTTTTTTCGACATACTCTTCCCCACCACACCCCCTTTGACGGGGCTACAAATGAATTCACATACCCACAGCTATGTATTTCAACCTCCCGAAAAAGAATATCCAATCCAAAAAACTCTACAATGTCGTTTTCCCAGAAAATTGATTTTTTTTCGACAACTCTCCACCATCACACCCCCTTTGACGGGGCTACAAATGAATACATATGCCCTCAGCTATGTATTCCAATCTCCCGAAAAAGAATATCCAATCCAAAATACTCTACAATGTCGTTTTCCCAGAAAATTGATTTTTTTTCGATAACTCTCCCCTATCACACCCCCTTTGACGTGGCTACAAATGAATTCACATACCCACAGCTATGTATTTCAATCTCCTGAAAAAGAATATCCAATCCAAAAAACTCTACAATGTTGTTTTCTCAGTAAATTGATTTTTTTTCGACATACTCTCCCCCACCACACCCCCTCCGACGGGGCTACAAATGAATTCATGTGCTCAAAATTATGTATTTCGATCTCCTCTGAAAGAATATCTAATTCAAAAAAATCTACAATGTCGTTTTCCCAGAAAATTGTTTTTTTTTGACAAACTACACCCTCTCCGACGGTGCTACAAATGAATTCTTATACCTACGAATATGTAGTCTACCTTCCTTAAAACAAATCTTCCATCAAAAATGTTCTACAACGCCCTTTTAATACTAAATTTATTCATTTAATTAATATCACCCCCATTTCACCATTTCTCATAGCATAAAAAAGTACCCTTATACTCATATCCCATGGTAATCAACCTTCTTAACGTGATGGAGCCATTGAGAAATGTTCAATTCATCATTCAAATAAGAAAGAAAAATTTTACCAACCGAGTTAACTTTTTCTCAGTGTACATTTGTGGATGTGGATAACTTCACATCCGTGTGGCATGGGGGGTGGGAAGCGAACAATGCTTGGTAGTTCTTTCCTTCTTAGGGGGTGCATGGGGTGATCTGCTATTTTCATATCTTCAGGCATATACGGCTTGGAAAGTGGTACTGTTCAATCGAATAGAGTACCTCGGATTTCCTCTGGGACTCGTTACACGAGATAGTACTCGTCAGTCCCCTCAGCGTGTGTTGAGCATTCCATCTCAACATAATCCATATTGAGCTAGGGTGTCATTGAAGAGTTTGTCAAAAGATTGTTTCAGCCGAGAGACCAAATATGACCCAGCATATAGTATTCCCTAAAACCTTAATTCGCTCTCTCTTGTCATATCCTATTGCCAATTTAAGCTTCCACAAAAATATTCACTGGAAACCGTTTATTACGAAACAAATTCATGTTATCAGTACAATTAAAGTAAGCCGTGATTTTCTAGGTATCAATTGAACAATGGTGAGAATTACATAAATGACAGATTTCAAGAAAACAAAGTATTGGGGCAAAGTAAATGTTTATGAATGTCATTTGAATTACTCGAAAAAATTAAATCGCTTCGCGTGGTCGCTGGTTTTTCTAGGAAAACTAAAGTTGAAATAAAAACAATAGTGGGCCCATTTTAGGTTATGTAATCAAAGTGGGGCCTATGATCCAGGGGAATTATACGTTTGAAAATTCCCCCCCCCTTTCCTAAATTCTACATGAATTAGTGAAGTGAAGTGGACTGCCCTTAACGTTGCAAGTGCTTTGATTGCATTTACACACGTGTGATATACGCTATTATTTATTATACCCTCTTTAGTTATTGTGACAGAGATAAAAGCTGACGAAAAATTTTCATAGAAAGCTTTAAGACACTTTCGAAAAGATATAGTATGGAAATTGAACTATCTTTGTATTTTCATTCATAATTTCAGATAACGATTTATATTAATTGGGATTATTTTATAAGTACTGAGACGAAACAATCAAATATGGAGTAACATCCGTTTTAGATTAAATCCATATTGTTGTGACACTGCTACTTTTGTTGACAATACTGAAAAACAATTACCGATTGATTGGTTCAAATTCCAATTTCAATCTTTTTTTTCTGACAATTTTTTTTATATTTCAAAATCTTACATTATGGTGATTTCAACCGATGTTTACTGACAATTTCAATCATATTATATAAACCAATCACATGCCATCACTTTCTCATTTCAAACTAATGAGCAGAGGACTTTTCGAAAATACTGCCTCCAGCCCGTGGTATTTTCAAATCGGTATTTCGCTTTTTCCATATGTATACATATGGAAATATAGACACTAATTACACAAAATTAAACGTGTTTGCAATACAAATTCAATCCTTATATGTATCCATGAAATTGTCTGATCGAATATCCCTTCGAAATGCAGAATTTTCAAAATACTTCCACCTTGCCAGACACTCAAACCGTTCTGTTGTAAAAAAACACAACTCGAGCAAGCTGTCATGGTATTTCTAGCAACACAGTTTTCGTGCCAGCAAGGTGATATTTTTTTTTGAAAAATCTGCATTTCTGATTTCACTCATCCTGACCTAAGATGTTTAAAAACCCTGGTGTATCGACTGATTCGATTTTGTTTAGATTATTTTGAAGACAAAACAAATGAATTAGTGGTGTGCTTCTGTACTTGTATCCAGAGATGGTCTTCAAAGGATTCAGTCGTTGACAGTACTAAAGGTGACTTTTCATGTACCTGAATTTGAAGACTCTTATATAAAATGCATCATAGGTAATTCTGGTGAGTTGTATTTCAACAAAAATTGAATATAACTTTTCTAAAATTGATATCACTAACAATAAGGCTGGAAATGGACTGCAATGTGCGGTTGCTGCCGACTTCATAAATGCTGCTCAAGTCAACTTCGAGCGAAATCGGGTTGGGCAGCTCAGAGCAGTCCGCATAGACTGCATCTGTGAACTGCATGTTGTTGCCGTATCTGCTTGCATGCATTATAGGAATTAATTATATGATTTTCGTATCATCCGCAAACATCTCCGTGAACTGCGACAAAACACATTTTAGGTACTCAAATACTCGCATATTATATTTGCATGAGAAGGTAGGAGTCTTCAGAAACGATATGAACTTTTCCTTGCCCTTCTCCGAACTTTTTTAGCAGAGTTATGACCAATCAAATGTTCGGCTCCGCCAGAACTTTCAGCGGCGGATAAGCGTGAACCTGAAATTTGATGTAGGCGTTCAATCGAGCGCATTTCCTAAGTAATTATTTGGAATCATTTTTGTGGAGAATTGAATTGTCTTTCACCTTGTCGAGTTGTTTTTCTGATAAATAATATTGTTACAATAATTTTTATTTGTTGTTAAATTTGGATCATGTTAACTCTGTACATTTTAAAACAACATATATAACAATTTCTTTCTTTCTACTATAATTTTTAGCAAAGTTATAACAAATCTAATTCTCGGCCCTGCCGCAAATTGCTATATATCGAAATTCAATCAGGTTTTCTGAGAAAACGAGCGTATTTTGTGAGAAATTACTAGGTATATTTCTTGTGGAGAATTGAATATCTTTCGCCTTGTTGAAATTGTTTCTTGAAAAATCTTATAATTTCCCAAACAACAACAAAAAAAATTATTTTCAGTTCCACCCCTGATTTTTTGGTAAACAATTTTTTTTTCTAACCATACATAATGTCAAGACGTCATGTGCCAAATTTAATAATTTATTTATTTACTGTACTAATTTTTATTATCGTATACAAAAAGAACTGAGTAAATTCTGAGCCTATTCGTTGTCATCCGCTAGAATTCGTGCGTGGCATTTTGGTCGTTAGTTAACAATATCTGCAGATATAGGATGAAATTCTCATTCTTGCTGTATTTTCAGAAATTATATAATATAATATCCATTCAATATTACCAAACTTTGTTTACATAATTCTAACCAGCAAATTAATTATTGAAATCGGGGTCAGTCGTCATCTGATAAATTCTCTATAAATCTCTGTAAGGTAGGTACACAAGCAAAATATGAAAGCTCGGATGGTATTTAACACTACTTGTTCAATAATAATATTAATTATTAAAATAAACATAAATAACTGGCCATGCCAAACGAATATAACCCAAAAAGAAGAGGAAAAATAAACGTAAAAAATCTTTTAAAAACCAGCCTTTAATTTATAAACTACTGCACAAAAATTAAAAAGAACATTAAGTGCATGAAAATCAAACAACTTTTGAAAATTTTAAATTATAATGCTTTTGAGATGGCTGTACCAGCCTATTCATATAATATGGGAGATATATACAGGGTCTCCCAGAATAAAGGGGACAAACTCCCATGGTCGAATCCTATTTCATTTTCAGGCTAAAAGTTTCAATAAACATATACTTACCCTAAGATGAGTGTTAACCGAGTTACAGGGTGTTGGAAGTGACAAAAACATATATGTTTTCCAGAATAACTCCATAACGGCCCAACTTTTCCTAATAAGATTTGGTAGGTAAACAACTTTTGAAAATTTTAAATTATAATGCTTTTGGGATGGCTGTACCAGCCTATTCATATAATATGGGAGATATATACAGGGTCTCCCAGAATAAAGGGGACAAACTCCCATGGTCGAATCCTATTTCATTTTCAGGCTAAAAGTTTCAATAAACATATACCCTAAGATGAGTGTTAACCGAGTTACAGGGTGTTGGAAGTGACAAAAACATATATGTTTTCCAGAATAACTCCATAACGGCCCAACTTTTCCTAATAAGATTTGGTAGGTAAACAACTTTTGAAAATTTTAAATTATAATGCTTTTGGGATGGCTGTACCAGCCTATTCATATAATATGGGAGATATATACAGGGTCTCCCAGAATAAAGGGGACAAACTCCCATGGTCGAATCCTATTTCATTTTCAGGCTAAAAGTTTCAATAAACATATACCCTAAGATGAGTGTTAACCGAGTTACAGGGTGTTGGAAGTGACAAAAACATATATGTTTTCCAGAATAACTCCATAACGGCCCAACTTTTCCTAATAAGATTTGGTAGGTAAACAACTTTTGAAAATTTTAAATTATAATGCTTTTGGGATGGCTGTACCAGCCTATTCATATAATATGGGAGATATATACAGGGTCTCCCAGAATAAAGGGGACAAACTCCCATGGTCGAATCCTATTTCATTTTCAGGCTAAAAGTTTCAATAAACATATACCCTAAGATGAGTGTTAACCGACTTACAGGGTGTTGAAAGTAACAAAAACATATATGTTTTCCAGAATAACTACATTACGGCCCAACTTTTCCTAAGATTTGGTAGGTATGTCACTTGACGGCATGAAGTTTCAAATTTCAATACAAATCGTGGGTTTGTAACTCTAAACAGCGGCGTACAGCGGGTGGGTACCCCTAATAGCCCCTCCACAACTTTCACGCGCATGCGCACTTATTCATCAACTTCATATATTTTAAAAACCGTTAATATTTTGGATAACGAAACCTATAGGAAATATTGGGGATTAAGAAAAAGAAGTCGAAATCGATATTAATCCAGTGGCGTACGCCCCTGTTTCAAGTTACAAACAAACACATGATTTGCATTAAAATTTGAAACTGAATGCTGTCAAGTGACAAAACAAATTTCATTGAGAAAAGTTGGGCCGTTATGGAGTTATTCAGGAAAACATATGTTTTTTTTTCACTTTCAACACCCTGTAACTCGGTTATTATTCATCTTAAGGTATGTTTATCGGAAGTTTAGCCTTGAAATGAAGTGAGAATTCTATCCTCGGAGTTTGTACGCTTTATTCAGGGACACTCTGTATATTAAGAATATTACATCCTTTGCATTTATCGTAGATTTCGAAGGAGTTGAAAAATGAGAAAATATAATTATTTCAAATTTCATCATTATTTCCGCATTAAATAAACAATAAAAAGTTTTGTGAGTTTTTCATTCCAGCCAGTTTACATGGACGAAATACAATATAGTAAGTACATCCTTGTATCACAATTTCTAGCGATTCTGTTTTAGAATATGAAAGAGAAAAAAAATGTGGTGTTAAAATTGGGATTTCAAGAAATTTTACCACCCTGCCCCCCCTGAAGGCTCGATAAATAAAAATTTCCGAGTAAAAAATATGAATCGGAAAAATCTGTAAAAATTGTGAGACATCGAATCGTCAAATAATTTTCGTATGTATGGGCACAGATAAGGGTATGGGTAAGTATATGGGGTGCGCACCGCCCACCTATTAAAACAGATAAATAAACAAATTCTAAAGCTAAACAATACAAAATAAAATAAACGTAAAAAACTGTTTGAAGAAAATCTTTTACTTATTCAAAAGCGCTAAAAAGATGAAAAGAAACTTTGAAATAAATCAAACCCATAATTTTGTTACATTATAAAAGTTTATTATGTGATATAAAAGCTTGTCGAGAGAATAAATCTTGATCCAAGTAATTTTGAATTTGATTTATAAGAAATACATAAGTACCTCTCGCTTTTATATGATATAAAATTTTATAATGCAACAAAATGATGGATTTGATTTACTTCAAAGTTTATTTTCTTCTTCTTAAAGCATCCAATACTTTGAAACGTTTTTCAAGATTATTTTTTTAGGTTTTTGAGTTCCCCAGGTCGTGTAAGTATATATCAATCGAGGAAATCAACATTTCATAATTTTTTTGGAAATTCGAAAAAGTATTGGATAATAACTCATGGTAACTATTTGTTCCGTATGAGCAAACAGAAATAGAACATCAATGTATTAACCGTTTTTTTTATGACAAAATATCATAATCAAAAAATGCCCTCTTGAAAAATTACAATATTTGAGATACTCTCGTTCGTATGCTGAGGGACGATATTTTTTATATAAAAAATGAATTTTTCTTTTAAAGCATCTTCCCATGCGATTAATTTGAAGAGAAGGTATCAACTTGGTTGATTTTGATGGCCAAAAAAAAAAATTAAATTAATAATTTTGCATCTTGTAAAAAAAAACATTTTATTTTAAAAGTTGATTGTGAAAACTGTACCTACAGTAGTTATACGCATATAATAAATTTTTTTTTATGAAATAGCGATTTACAGGTTTTTCTCCCTCGAGAACTGTGATTTTTGGTCTAACTTGAAAGAGTATCATATATAATTTGTTTTTAATAAACCTATTTCTATTTTTATTGTTTGGTACACGAAAAAAATAGTGGGTGTCCTGCAACTGCAGTCTGCAATTGGCCATTTCGGTTCAAAACACATAAGTCCATATCACAAAAATATTTGAGGATCTTTTCCTAAAATCCCCCCTGAATAGATCTCTCTTACGTTGGAAGGATGTGCATGGAAGTTGTTTCATGTTTGATTGTGTTTTATCTATATTTATTATTGGGTTGAATGGGAGATTCAGAGAGACAGAAAACTGGCCTTGTAAATGAAAAGTGATAGTAAGAACTTATGAAATCTCGTTTGCCGTGGTGAAATAAAAAAAAATTTATGAATTGAGCCGTAAAACTTTGATTGCATAAACCCTAATGTTTGCTAACTTCCTACTTGTATACAGACATATATACTGCTACATTTCTGGGATAAATAGAAAAAAGGGGAGAAAGGATAAAAACTACAAAAATACTCCCAAGTCGAGAATGGAACATAAAATGCCTAAATCGTCAAATTGTCCGCACACTTTTGGAGTTCACCAACTGGAGTAAAAAATCAGGATACCTACTTATTAATTTTCGAATAATATATTATAATTATGCCGTACCTATTAAGATAACTGTAGCAATATATGACATTTCAAGATTACAATATGCAAATATTTTCCTTAGGTAGGTAAGTAGGTAGGTATCCCATTATAATAAACTTTCACTTTAAGTACAATCAAGCTGAATATCTATTGAGCAAGAAAATAATCCAAAACACGTTTATTATATAATAATGATTGAAATATCGGAATATACCCCAGAAAATATTTATTTAAAAAATATAAAAATGAAGACTTCGAATTCAAAATAATAGAAAACCACAAAAAGTTATACAGTCATAGATCGACTTCGTAGTGAAATTTAAACATAAAAGCAGATTGCTTTTGTTTTTTTATTCACATAAAAACATTTCCTAAAAATTTTCAGTCTGGTGAATGTAATCAATTAAAAAACATATTTAGGTTATGTTTGTTTTCGTATGTCAGTTGTGTATCTGAAACATAAATAAAACTTACCACACATGTTAACAAGACAGAACACACACCCTCAATAACAATAACAGACTAATCGAAAATCTTCAAGATTTCCTTTTTATACCGTAAATGAACAACAACGACAAACTCTACTATCTCTATCACTGCGCTCTGCTAATCGTCTCGCGGTCTCGGTCACTCGGTCTCGCTACTATACAGTAAAATGCACGAAATGATCACTCCAACAATTTGTAATGACTGATGATACATATTTTGGATGAAAAGTGGTTATATCGTTGACAATTTTGTTCAGTTAGTCAAGTCAGGTTATAGCGGCTAATAAGTAATAATTTACACATTTTCAACTCCGTTTGCATGCAGCCTTACCTCTTAAACTTCCCACCCTTACAGTGACCAATCACAGAGGTCTTTCTTCGTGCATTTTACTGTCATCTGTCAAGCATCATAGAGAGAACGGTTGCAAGGGTGTTGCCGGCTCATTCAGTTTTTATTACTTTTTACCGCATTGGACGATATTAGCACATTGGACCAAATAAAAAATTATTGATAATTTCCTCAGAGTAATAAAAGACCATAGAGATGTCTTCTCCATCCTTGTTTTGAAGTCAAGATATCTTTGTTTGTTTACAAGCGAGGGCCTTATACATGTTTAAGTCTCTTTTCATTCGGGTAGTTTCATGTATGCACACGCTCATTTCATTCGGATCAAGTTGTCATTCTTCGTTTGTATTATGGACCTTCTTACTGTAAATGTAAACAAACTCTCCATAACATTTCACCACCCTTTGCCCCCCTCGCCCACAAATTGTATAGAAAAAGGATAGTTCATGTTCACTTCAAAACAGGTATTTGTGTTGATATAGGCAAGGCATTTCTATGTCTTTTATTACTCTGAGATAATTTCAAAATGGTCAAAATTAGCTTTCAATAGAGCACTGACAGTCCAACCAAAGTGAACAAAAACAAACCCATTGAACCCATTTTTCATAAGGCTACGTGAATCTTTCCGGTCAATTTTCTGCGAAAAGTGATTTATAAAAATTGCCATTATATATCCACTAAACAAATGTCAAATGCTTTGTTTGTCCCCCCATGTCCGCCTTGTTGTGACGTCAGCGGACAGTGCTCTATTGGTTCTCTCAAGTTCTCTCAGAACAGTATATAGTAAGACAAATACAGGGTGTAATCTAACATCTTGCTCTCTCGTGGAGAACGGGTGTATAATGCCATTTTCTAACAAATGGCAGGTGTGAAAAATTCGAAAAAAAAAAATTGTGGAAATTTTGAATTTTGTTGGAAAATTCGGAACATTTTGCAAAACGTAATTCGAAATCAGTTTCTTCCATTCGACAGTTCCAGTATTATTGCGGCTCTGCTCCGGTCAGCTGACGTTAGGCGGACAGTGGCTCCCAAAATTTCGACGAATTTTCCAACACAATTTAAACTTTCCACAATTTTTTTTTTCGAATTTTTCACACCTGCCATTCGTTATAAAATGGCATTATACACCCATCCTTCACGGGAGTGCAAGAGGTTAGATTACACCCTGTATTGTATGTCCACTGTCGAAAATGTGATATTATGACTATTAATTCATTCGAGGCCATCGATGGGACATCTTTATGATGCCCTCATATTGTACATCCACTTGAAACTATTTACTGAAGTTTCTGACATGACAATCAATACTTTTCCAGCAGAAAAAAAATTGATTTTACTCAAAACTACTTTTTTGGACATACAATATTTGTCCTCTTAGACATCGACATGGCATATAAATAACACGTGGCACTCGTGCTGTAGCTCTGATAGTGGAAAATGTGTACGAGGGGTTGTGAGGTTCCTTCTGATCCCCTTTAATAGGTGTAATACATTTTGTTCAGCGAGAAAATCGAGGAGTAAAACATATTCCACTAGTTCGCGATCATTGAACAACATTAATGTATGGACATGAAAACAGTGTACATAATACATTTTTTTAATCATGTTCATTACTAGTGGGAGGCTGTCTAGTTTACAAAGACTGGCTATATTCTTGGAGTCACTGGTGCTATGTCCAGCACATCGACGATTAGACCGGAGGTGATTCTGAACCTCTCTCCTCTGCATTTGCATATTATTGTAGCAAGTACATAGGTCAATGGAGGGGTATTAACAACCTAGGTCACTACAACATAATGGAGATTATAAGAATCAACACATCCTGAGATGCCGTCAGACAAAATGAGTCCAACCTACTCTTTTGATGAACATACAGTATCGGAAACAATTTATCTGCGAGCAACCAGGAACGCAATGATATGATACCACATAAACAAGAGAGACGCACTACTGTGCGCCTCTCCTGTTACCCCAGCCGACGCATTAACGGACCACGTGTGTCAATACGACACAGCGCACGTCGACTGTTCCAAATCAAGAAGAATAAACTATATCAGATATAATATAGTTCACAAATTAAGTCGGCACCATTGCCAAACTTTATTATGAGAAAACTAGTAGCATTTTTTATGACCAAAAATGTACAGTCGCATTCTCAAAATATTTCAAAATATTATATTTTTTCAAACGGACCCCCTATACTTTATCATGTATTTCGAATCATGATAACATTCTCAACAAAAAAAGGTCTAATTCTCACTTTTCTTGCTATATAAAGTTGAAGATAAGGAAATTATTTGTATCAAATAATTTTGATTTGACAGGAGTGAACACCTCGTTCACCAGATATAAAACTATTCGATTTTTATTAATTAATTTTTCGGCTGGAAAATTTACCTAAACAGCTGATCGGCTTATGGGATTTTTTTTCGGGGTTCCTAACGATATCTAATTTAATTCTGTCGATTACCATAAGCGAGAAAATGCGTCATCAACCGAGTATTCTTTTACAAGATTTTAACCCTTCAAGAACGTACAAACCTTATGTCTTTGGGTTTTCACTATTAGATTGTTCCTACCTGTTAAATGTGTTAAAAGACCATGATTTAGAGATTTTATTAACAAGGAAAATTCGTTTTCCATGTCTGATCACTAAATTTAAAATTTTTGAGCTCAACACTGACATAATTTTCAGTGGTTAAAATCACAGAAAAGAGAAAATGAGTCAGCAAAATCTGTCACTATCTGACGGTCTAATATATGGTTCTGTCCCCATTGTCTGAAAGCTCACCTAAATAGTTATTTTTGTATCTTGTGCACGAAATGCTACTTTTACCAAAGTATTTCGCGCACGAGATGCAAACAAAATTTTTTCTACAAATGTCAAAAAAATAGGTACTTAGTATACATTTTTTTCACAATTTGAAAAGTGTTAAAAAGCCATACTTAATTATTGTTGAATATTCAGAAATGAATGATTTCGTGGATTTTTGCTTGATTGAGGACTATATATAGGTTAGAATATGAAAATCCCATATAGTTTACATGCAGTGTGCGAAATAGCTATTTCACACATTACTTCGCGCACGGTGTCATGCCAACTAATTGAGAAAAATGAAAAAAAATACGTATATTGTTGTCAATGAGTGAACCTTGTCATTTTTTGACGTTTGTAGAAAAAAAAAATTATATAAATTTATTAATTACATCTCCTTAACAAGATTGTAATAAATGTAACCATTAAGTCCATCTGCAGTTTAAAGTGAGGCTGGTTTCAAACTGGTCGGAACGCGTGGAAATGTCAAATTTTGAATTTTGTTCTATCCAGCCGGGCTCGAGATTAAATTCTAACGTTTCGTGGCCTAAGACCTAAAATTAAAATTTGACATTTCCGTGTTCCGCCTAGTCTGAAACCGGCCTAAACGTATAAAACCGACCATAAAAGTGAAACAAAAAAACAAATAGCAACATGACATTGACATAGCAGTGGCTCCTTTTCAAGTAGGTACTCTGATTGTCTAGAGACAAGAATTCAGCTGCAAAAAGCTGGTATTATTTTTCTTGGTGTGGAACAACAATTGAATCGAGGCGTGGAAAGCCGGCTTAAGAATCTGACTGAACGTCAAAAATCAAAATTTCAAATCACAAACTCTTAAAAGTTAAAAGTCAAAAGTCAAAACAACATAAGCTTTAAATATTATTTATGAATACATTTTATTTTGAGTTTTCTTCAAATTCTAAGAAAAGAGTAGAATATTTTTTCAATTTCATATCTACGAAATAAAGTATGTCCACTCTAGAGGATAAAATTCTTGGCGAGAAAAACCATAATTACTGCAGCAGCAGCGAAGAAAGTGATTGCGAGGAAACCTCGGACACTGAGGAATGTAAAAAAGAAAAAAATGAAAAAGAGTGGGAACCTCCTTCTGAAATACCAAAATGGGAGGGAACTTCTACAAATACTGGACCAAAAGGAGTAATCAAAGATTGGCAAAGATACAAACAACTTGAGAATGAAAAGCGACAAGATGATGAAAGGGAAAAGATAGAATTAATGAAGAAATTAACGTTGACAGTACAATCAGCATTGGATGAAGAACGTGAAAAGGCTGCTTTAGAAGACCCCGATCTAGCCGAATTGCTAAATGATGAGTTTTTGATGAATTATCAAAAGCAGCGTATGAAGGAAATGATACTTCAAACCAATCACAATATTAAATTCGGTAATAAAATTCTGCTTGACACAGTATGAACAAACTTTGATGTTACTTTTTTTTAGGAGACCTCATTGTATTAAGAAGTGGACAAGAATTTTTGGATGCTATTGATAAAGAACACAAATCAGTTACCATTATTGTTCATATTTATGAGGACAATGTTGAGGCATGTCAAACTATGAATACTTGCTTGAAGGAACTTTGTAAACATTATTTGAATGTCAAATTCTGCTCCATTGTAGGTTCATGTGCAGGCATGAGTCAACAGTTCAAATCTTGTGGTGTACCTGCATTACTTGTATATAAATCTGGAAACCTTGTCGGTAATTTTATACGTATATCTGATGATCTTGGTGATGAATTTGTAGCTGAAGATGTTCAAGGGTATTTAGTTGAACATGGGCTATTGGAAGATAAGAGCTGTACTCCTGTGCTGATAAAAAGTGTTTTAGATGATAGTGATAGTGAATAAGCATTGAGGTTTTTGTGTTGAGTATTTGCATCAATATATTAAGAGAACATGAGGAGTTAGCCATGAAAACTGAGAAGTACACGTACATTTCTTACCTTTGCTTATCCTCCTAAGGTAGCAATCAGATGACTGTACTTGTTGGATTTTGTGGATTCTAAATCTCAATGTAATATAAATGACCCTTTGAGGTAACTTTTGAAAGACTTTCTCGACCATGTGTGTTCAATTTGATCTTTGTGGAGCAACAGGTCCATGTCACTTACTCTCAGTAAATTTGCTATCAGAAAATTTCCCTTCAAACAAGTTGCCCTCACACAATTGGCTCTTACCAGAACGAACTAACCTCACGTAGATTTGGGCGCGAGGAAATTAAATAGATAAATTTTGTGCTGAGTTATTTTTTACTCTGTTCTGACCAGAACTTTGGCACAAGGAAATCAAACAAATACATTTTGTGAGTAGTATTTTTTAGTCTGTTCTGACCAACACAAACTAACCTTACGTAAACACTTGAAGCAGGTACAAATACTACTGGTGTGGTGGGTAGGGTAAATTTCAGCGGCATTGTCAATACACTTTTCAATATACATCTTATTTCAAGGCAGCAGTCCACTAACTTTTATATACAGTCACACAAATGACACCCTTTATGAATAAGTTGTGATCACTTATTTACAAAAATATTATAATGGCAAGTTATATAAATTCCTGTGTAACTTAAACTACAAATTCTGTATGTTTTTTATTGGGTTAATCCTGAACCCCATTGGAACTGATGGAGAATGTAATTGATACAGCCCCCAGGAAAGGTGCAGACTTGTAAAAAAGAGTGTCTCCTTTTAGTAGAGTAGTAAATTCTTCAAAGAGCGTATAATGCTCATTATACGCGAGTAGAAGACCATACTTTCTCTACGACTACACGAAAATTTATGACGAAAGCTCAGTTTGTGGTACTTATAGGTATCTATCGAAATTATTGCCTTTATTACCAAAAAGTAGTATGAATTACAAAGCAATATAAGGAAAAATAACAATTAAACATGAATAATTGCTTGAGAGGAAAATATTTCTGGTAATTTTTTGCAGAGGCCAGAGTGTTGCCTTCAAACAGTCCCATTTTCCTCCTCTAGAGAAGACTAAGTAGGTCTAGCTGCAGTTGAGATTTTCTTGCGTGGGATTCTGTAATAAATTGGTTTTCCTATGTTTATCCTGGCTTATTGTGATATATATTTTTGCTCTTTCTGGGCCTATTTGTTGTGGAAAAATGAACTGGTTGTTTCCGCTCCAGCAATTTCATCAGCATTTATTTCATTTCTCGGTATTTTTTGTGTCCTAGCTCTCTGAAAAGCTTTCTTCAATCTATTATAATAGACTGTCTCACTCTAGGGAAGAAGTAACTTTTTGGAAAGACAAAGTTTTTTTGTATCTTCAAAATTGATTCACTGAATAAAATCATGGAAATGAACATATGCCTGAGAAGGCAGGTAATCAGAAAGACCAAAATAAAACCCTTTTCAGGTACAAATAATAATAATAATAATCAAATACAAAAACAGGTATCGAAATTCAGTAAATTAACAAGTGGAATTAAGGCTTAATAAAGTCATGTCCTCTATTAGAGTGAGCGCAATAAAAGAAGAAGAAATCAGCATTGACACCGAATCAGCTAGGCTCAAAGGAACGCTTCGTCAGTTACCGCACCAACTATGAAAATTGAAAATGTCTGCCGCAGATTCAAGATAGTCACTTAATTCATTGCCATAAAGGAGTGTGAATTTGATTAATAATATACCATGGATCTGTTTGTTTATCTAACCCAGGATTGTTGACAAAATATTTTTTGAGGCTGAGAATGAATTTATTTTTTCTTCAAAATAAATTTTGTTGATGGAATTTTCCAGGGTTATTTCCAACCGAACTCGGTCAGATATTTGGGAAATTCAGAACCGATTAATGTACATGTTTCATCTTTAAGTCATTTAGCAGTAATGACGAAGGATTCAAGATATCGTTTATTGTAGAATTCTAAAGGGCATTTATAGAGGCTAAATCTTAAAACTTGTTGGACTTTTCTTAAAAATACCTATATTGCAAATCAAAATTGAAACATCAAACTTTATCAAGCAATGCCTCTAATTTGATAATGACTACTTCTGTTAATATTTCCATATTGACTACTGCTTATAAAATAAGGTAGAATTTTGTTGACACATTCCAGATCTCAGAAATATATATATACACTATGAGAGAAAGCTAATGAAAGTATATAGACAGGCTGTGTTTTTCTTTCTGTATAAAGAAAATATACGCTTCTTATGTGCTTAGTTGAACTTGTATTTAGTTTAGATCTCATTCAATACCTTTTTATTTCAAGGAATAAATGTTTATGATGTTGATATTTACCGTTGAAGTTTTTTCTCCATAATGAGCTTGGAATTAGAATTCGATGTTTTTTGCCTGCTACCCATTGAACTTATCCATGTGGCAATGCTTTCAAGAAACTACACCACTCTCAAGAGAGTCCATAAATTTTTCCATTTACTTTCAATATACATCTGCATTTCAAACTTGTTTCTACCTTCCCTTTTAGATGCAACGTTGAAGTATCAGTGGTAATGGGTTTATAAGTGAATAAATATATATGGGATATATTATATGTAAATCATATACAGTATCGGAAAGTTTTCATCTTGGGTATGGCGGTTTCATGACAGCGTAAAGAATAGCTTGCTATATGTTTAGAGAGCTTTAGAGAGATATCGACGTGTGCTTTGTGTCACATTGTCAAGTGGTCCGTTAATGCGTCGGGTGGAATAACAGGAGAGGCGCACAGCAGTGAAAATAGATGAAAAGTTTCCGATACTGTATGAGATATAATCTGTCCACCTCTTTTCAATGAAAGATAATAGAGAACAATAATTGCAACATGGACATAGTTACTAGATATTTGAGAAACTGGATATGTAATGCGTTTTGTAATGTCTGCAATATGTAATATATCCAAGACTGTTTTTTACTCTTGTAAGTATTTAAAGTATCAAATGTAGTCAATATGACCCAACAGAAATCTGAAATATTTTTTTTTCCTTCTTTTGATAATTAAGGCTGGAAATAAAATTGTTTTATAAAATAAAAAGTCAAATAATCTCCTGTTTTTTTTTCACAAAAAGTCATGAACCATTCAGAAATCAACAGACACAGGCTATATAATTTTAGATATATCAAGATGGGGGGATTAGTTGAGTTATTAAAAAAGTACTTCTAGATGTCTTTGCTGATTGTTAACAATAAAAGACTAGAGACAAACATTACACTATTAGAGCTTTATTTAAAAGAAAATATATCAATGTATTAAGTAACAAACTACGAAATTAAATTATCTTCTATGTAGAAAAAACATATGTGTTGGCATAAATTGAAATATCTTTAAATGATTGTTCATAACCTATTATTTCTGTTGCTATGACTATGTATTCTAAGCTAAAATTGAAAATATTTACAAACTGTATAAATTGCTAGCTCTTGAGACAATCGTAAAGAATTCTTTTCTTTTCAATAGAGACTTTATACTGAATATAAGACTTGAGAATATCATCGTATTGTTTACAAGAAACTTGCTTATATTTCTCTTTGAGTTCAATCAACTGTTGGATTTGTCCCTGGCATTCATGTTGTTGTTCCTGAATGTCCCTAATAAGGTCTTTGTAAGCCTTAAGAGAGCAGCTAGTTTCTATGAAAACATCTACACGACACTTTTCATTGGAGAGAAGATACTTCAAATGGTTAATTTTTTCTTGAACTTGGCATTCCTCAACTTTCTTTTCCATAACTTCAGGAAGACCCTCCAACCGTAAGTCAGTAATTTTCTGTAATAATTCTGATAAACTGATTAGGTTTTGAACGTACTGCTCTTGTTCGATTAATAATTTATTTTTGTAGTCCAGAACAGCTTTATCTTCAGATGATATCTGTATAGACATCATTTCTTGTCTATTTCCAAATAATTTTGGTATATCATTATTTTTTGATTTGTGAAACTCCTGGGTAATATTCTGAAGCTTTTCATTCAATTTCACATGGAGTAATTTCTGCACTAAATTTCCCTCATTATACGTCAACTTCAAGTGTTCTGTATCACTCGCTTCTAATACTGGGACATCACTTTTTTTTAAAAAATTGTATTCCAATGTAGAGCTCTGCTCCAAACTCTCACTGAACAGTATATTCCCAACTTTCTCTTTCAAGTTATCTTCGAGGGTACTGCCTTCTTTGACATATTCTTCCAATGTATCATAGATAATTTTGTATCGTTCATACTTTTGTTGTTCAAGTTTCAGAAATTCTTTGAGATCATTCACTTCCTGTTCTTGAGCACAGTTGGGAAATGGTTTTGACCTCTCCACTACAGTGAATGGTCCATTATTTGTGCTTATCCCTATCACATTGGACATACTTTTAGATTTTGGGACAATATAAACGTTTTCATTTCCAGTACATTCAAAATATTTCCTCAAAAAACGAAAATAGATACTATTTTTAACGAAACTGTCGCTTGTCGTTATCACTTATCATTGAGCTGCAGTGTTGCCACTCCGATTTTTTTTTAATTGTACTAAATTGAAGCGCCGGATTAACGGCAAAAGGTATTCGTTTGCACCTGTGACCTAGGTGTAGTGTTGTGTAATATACACCACATTTTGAATCTAGTGTAGCTGAGTTCAAACAAAGGAATGTGTCAAATTAATTAGCAAATGAATGCTAAAATTGAGTGTAAATTATGACAGGTGTAGGAAAGTGCTACACCTCGATGCAAACGAATAAACCTAAGTTCATGTTCACTTCAAACCATGTTTTTTGAATACGGTTTCGTGCCTGTACTGTATTCTTAGCGCCATCTAGCGGGAACGAATTTTGCAAATCGAATAGGCGAAAAGTTTGATCAACAACATATCAATACTACAGAAGCGTAGAAGGGCCACATAAAATTTTATTTTCATTTGTAAAACTTTTTCGACTTAGATCTCGGAATTCCGACTTAAATCTCGGAGTTCCGACTTGGATAATTCTAAGTTTCAAGTCGGAATTCCGACTCAGAACTCAGAATTCCGACTTACATCTCGGAATTCCAACTTGGATAATTCCAAGTTTCAAGTCGGAATTCCGAGATGTAAGTCGTAATTCCGAGATCTAAGTCGGAAAAGTCTTTGAAATGAAAATAAAATTTTATCTGGCGCTTCTACGCTTTCGTACAATAAGATGGAGTAGATGGATCTTCCAAACAAAATTGAAACTATATCCATTAGTTTGGATTTTCCATGCCATAAACTTCACATTTCGAGAAATTTTTCTTAATTTTTTTTTCTGATAAGTGCAGAAACCACATGGTTGGTTAACTTTTTTTAGTATTTTCTTTTATTTTTATACATTTTTTTCATGGTATTCAGACACCTATTTAGACAAAGGGAGTCATAAAGTCATAATCAATTTTTCGCATTCTAAGGTTGGCACGAATGCCGCGAATGAGTTTTATTCAACAAAAATTTCTAACCGGCATGTTGGCATGTTTTTTCCTTGAATCTTGGTTTTTGATATTCATGAAGTACCGCTACCGCTTATCCAAAATGTTTGTTTAGTGTGAAATATTTTTTGTGATATAAATGTTGAGAGTCTCGCTACATATTTAATTGTAAAATGTTTTAATTTACTGGATCTTCTAATTAGGTGAGCATTTCAATCGTGAAAATGGAGGGCTCTTTCGTATTTGCCACTGTAGTAAGTGAAGAAGAATGGCAAACTGTGCCTAACGATATAGGAGTGAAAATATCAAATTTTGTCAGTGAAAAATTTGAAGAATTTATAACATCCAAGGCTCTTTTGGAAACGAAATATTTTAATTTGGGTAAGTTGAATCATTGTTTTGTACTTAATAATTTTTATACTTACATACAAGGTTTATGTTTATTCCTAAAAACATATTCCATTCATTCCAACAGAACAAAGTCAAGAAGACCGTGAAAAGTTAGAACTTGAATGTGAAACTCTCAAGTCAAAACTAGATGTAGCGACAAAAACCATAGAAGAGCAAGAGTCGCAACTTGCCACATTAACTACAGAAATCAATAAATTACATAACCAGTCCAATTCCCTGGAAGCTGAAGCAGCTGAATATCGCCATCAAAGAAACCTAGCTTTAGATGAGCGAGATGAGCATCTCAAGATGATTCAGCGTCGCAATTCTGAAGTAGAACGATTACAATCTGACATCAATACTTTAACCAAGCAACTAGAATCGGCTGTAAATGCTAAATGCGAAGCTTTGGCCCAAGCTGATGAAGTAGAGTCAATGAAAATAACTCTGGAGTATCGTGAGAAACGAATCGAACAAGAGCGATCCCTTCTCAATAGTCAATTGCAGAGTTTAACCGATGAACTAAACCAACGGACTGAGGAATTACTCAATATGAGACGAGACAACACATCTCGTTGCATACAGTTGGAAACTAAACTTACCGAAAAAACGCAAGAACTGTCGGTTGCACTGGAACAGGTTAAATCTTTGACTGATATCAATAACAACATGGCCTCTAGAAATGAAGAACTTTCCCAAAAAATGCTGAACCAACGTGAAGTAGATGCTAAAATGAACGAATCTTATGTATATGAGATCGAAGCTAAAACTAAAATGGCAAATGCATACCAGTCCATGTACAATGAAAGTCAACAACATGCCAATGAATTGAAAGAAGCCTTGTCTGAGGTAGATATATTACATCACTTGTTTGTTTCCATTTCAGTTCAAAATTATTGAATGTAGTTACAGTTCATGCACTGATAGTTTTTTATCTATATTTCTATAAGTTTTCAGTACAGTGGTATCACAATAATCCGGATTATTTAAAGTTCAATCCAGAAAAGATTTTGAAGAAAACTTTTGAAAGCCAAAACAAAGAATTAAAAAAGCTGTGTTTGAGTAAAGATACTTTATAGAAAAAAGTGAATACAGTGTGTCCTACTTGGAGCATGACCTTGGTATTTTCTCAATGGTATCTTCATTTCTGATTACTCAATTCTCTTATTACATTTCAACACAGCCAACCATGATTATTAAATTTGCAAAAAATTAGTAATACAAAGGACCTGACAAAAATTCTAAAAGTGTGAACTCAAGCTGCCTAAACATAAATCAAGGAGTTCCACAGGGCTCCATGCTGGGACCCATATTATTTCTCTTTTTAAACGAGATTGATACTGTAGCTTCCAACGCCTCCTTTGTCATATACGCTGATGACACATCAATACTAATATCAAACAAAGAAGATCATGTTCTCACAGAAAATTGTGAACAACTGTTGAATAAAATAGATTCATGGTGTAGTGTAAACTCCCTTTATTTCAATTTTCAATACACAAAAAACTCGTATTATGGGATTCCATAACATGCAGAAAAATATTCCTGATCTGAATGTTACCATTAACAATAACAACTTAAGTGCCATAGCTAAAACTACTTTTCTGGGTATCACATTCGATGAATGTTTGAGCTGGAAATTCCACTGCAATAATTTGGTTGGAAAGTTAAACTTTCTTGGTTACATGTTTCGACAACTCGGAGAAGTGCTTAAACAGATTATGATGTTATATCATGCTCAAGTTGCATCTAGAATACGTTATGGTATTCTCTTATAGGGTGGATCGACATCACAGGATGTTTTTGTTGCCCAAAAAAAGACTCTGAGAATCATAGCGAATGTACCAAGCACTCACCGTCATATTTGGGTTCCAAGATTTTTAATAACCTTCCACATGAGCTCAAGAATGCCTCAAGCTTAACACATTTTAAATATAGTCTGAAAAATTTCTTAATCGAAACATACACTGGCTGAATACCTTGCATCTGGTATCTAGGTTATGTATTTATTATTTATTTTATACATAGATAATATTTGTATATACTTGTATATGTATATTTGTATTGTATTTGTACTGTATTTGTATTGTAAATACTGACTATTTCTATACATGGTAAACATGTCGACTGGAAAATAAAGATATTGTTATTATTTTTTTAGTGGGAAAACACTTCTTACTTTCATGACAATGTCAAACAGGGGTGTTTTTTTATCAGTAATTTTTCTGCACAAGCCATGTACAAGATTTAATTATTTTTCAAGTACAATTATTCAGAAATTCATGAATATTTCAATCGAATTTTGATGTTTTCTATTTTTCTATACAATGGAATAATGGTAAATATGGATAATACCAAATTTATCATTATGTCAAGTCGCCAATGGTCCATAATTCAAAATTCCTTAAAGGTCAAAGAATCACTTTCAATATAAAAAATATATGTAAACAAGATCAATGAACAGAACAATTTCAACTATTTAGGAGAGATTCTAGACAGTACTTTAGTGCAAATTCACACAGTTAAATAAACTCATCAATTTTGGAAACCTGAGTTTTATTGATAGGTGTAAAAAGAAGATAGTTGTCAATTTATACTTGAAATAATTCATGAATTTAAGGGCAATTTTTGTTAACTTTTGGTTTGTTATGATACCTACCTGTTCTTTGGATAAAAGGTCTTGGGTTGAATCTTTTCATGTCATTATGCTGGTGGTTGAATCTTTTCACGTCATTATGCTGGTGGTTGAATCTTTTCACGTCATTATGCTGGTGGTTGAATCTTTTCACGTCATTATGCTGGTGGTTGAATCTTTTCACGTCATTATGCTGGTGGTTGAATCTTTTCACGTCATTATGCTGGTATTTCTGATAAAACTAACACCATAATTGATGAATAAGTTGTCTTGTGTATATGAATTCGCACTTAGACATGTCTCAAAATTGTGATTTTGTTAAAGGAAAATTACCAGAAAAATCCATTTTCTACATAGTCTGGACACTAAAGTGAATAAGTTAATGTGGGTACTGCAAAAAGTTGAAAATTATGTCTTGAGAGCCATTCTAATGTTCAACAGAACAACACCCATTCACTTCATGCTTGATTCTTTATTGCTGATCAGTGTAAAATTGTATGGGGACAATATGTTGATTTTTATATACAAATTGAAGCACTAAATGCTATCCACATATCTACACAAGAATTGATATATATATATATATCAATGAAGTCCATTTACATGATAAAAGAAGCAGATCAGCAAATAACTTCTACATCAATTCAAAATGTGATAACTTATTCAATAAAGTATTAGTACTCTTCAAACTTTTAGCAAAAACCATTAAATAGTTGAAAAAAGATTGTTCGATGTTTCTGAAAGAGAAATATTGAACGAGAATATGTATTCAGAACTTTCCTCTATTTTTGAATAATCAATTATGGAATGGACTGGAACACATTCCGATAGAGCTGCGACAGGAAATACATTTTTAGTTGAATAGTGCAAGCATTGATAATGCTAGACAAGTGTGCTTGGTTGAAAACAAGGTTCGAAAGGAACCGGATAGGTCACAATAGCCCACTTAGTCACTGGCCAGCAAGGTTACTAGACCTGACTCCTCTTGATTTTTTGTGTGGTAATATGAAATAAGAAGTATTAAGTCTAGGCCTAGAAGTAGAGCATAACTGCAAGAATGGATTTCAGAAGCATGTCGTAGCTTTACTCTCAATTCAGATCAATAATAAAAGAAGAATCCTCAAATGTATAGAAAATAATGAAGAAATAAATAATAGAGAATCGCAAAATATGAAAGAAAAAACCTGCCAACACCTCAGGTTTATTTAGTGCTGGATCGAAAGTTGAAAAATGACTGTAAATTTCATACTGGTGAGAGTTGATTTTTTTTATATGAAAAAATGTCTAATACTACTGACTGATTCGTGTTGAACTGCAATAAGGCAATCAGAAAATAAATGTAGGTCTCATTGAGAACTGTTTGTGGGACACACTGTATAAAATCAAAACATGTAAAAATATATTATGCATAGACATAGACAAGTTTCATCACTTTCTTCTAGGTAAGTTATTTTTATCACATTATCACCTATAGGTTATTTTAAACGTAGTATATCATAGTTAGTTCCATAACATGTGAACTTTTGGTATTTGCGCTTTTAAACTCTTCTTTTTTGCATATTTTTAAAGGCTATACAGACCAGATTTTTTAATAAGTTTTCTCAATAAAAATTTATTTTCTTGGATAATAAGTATATAATTTTTCTAAATTTTCTTCACCCTCTTTTTTTTGTATTTTTTCCACAGACAAAACGGTATTGAGTTCATGTTTTTCAAAAGCCTTTTTTAAAATTTTGTTGCTCCTATTGATGGAAATAAGAGCCACAAAATTGAATTCAGTCTATTGAACCAAGTAATATCTGGTTCCCGGAGTACCTCAAAGGAAGGGCAAAGGACATTCGGATTGTAGAAGTATCCGGATTATCGCAGACCTGGATTATTACAACACCACTGTATATGAATTAACTGTTTTTTGTGAGTCAATACGGGAAGAACTGCTACTTACTTTTCAGAAATATGTATTGCAAAGGACCACTTATGTTAACATATTTTAGTTAAAGATTACGAAATTATCTTTGAATTCTGAATTCACCCATATAAATAAATGAGATATTAAACAAAGTAATACTGAAACAAACATTTTTGATAATTTTTTATTTATTTATTTATTCATACGGGATAAACCCCATTATAAGGTAAAATTACAATGAATATAAACTAAAATCGATAAAAACTTATTGCTTAATACTAAAAGATATACAGAATGCTATAACAGTAAACAACTGTGTGGAGCAAATAATACAAACTGTATTAGAATGTAACATTTCGAAACGGGTTACAACATTACATAAACTATCACCAACTTATATTATTCACTGACTTTTTAAAATGATCAAAAGAGACTCCAAAAATACTGATATCTTTGTCATTCAATAACTTTAGGGTTCTTTCCAAGGGTGAATGCTTGCCATAATTTGTAAGATGGAATGGTATATGAAATAAGTTGCTGATAATGAAAATTTTATAGGTTAATCCCGATGTTAATCCAGACTTCCATATAAACCTATACAATAGTTCATCCATTTCTTATCATTTGTTAATGATCTTCCTGCAAGTACATAGTACCCATTATGCTTGACAAACTTTTAAAATTTTACAGCTACAAGAGTTGTTAAGGTCTGCCACAGAACAATATGGAGACCTGGAAACTAAACACAAGGAATCAGAATTAGCTCACGAGGAAATCTTGCTAAAGAAAAATGAATGCATAGATCTACTGAAAAAAGAATTGGAGACAGCTAACGAAATCATTGAATCCTCTAGAACTGACCAACTGCATAAAGACATTGAAGGTACTGTAAAATAATTAAAATTCTATTAGACAGATGATTTTTTGTTTGATATTTCGGAGATCATATCCACCTCTGTTATAAAATCTTGTTGAAAAATCTCTTTGTAAATGTAATACAGGGAGCTTTGATTTTCAGCAAGATTTTCTGATCACCCTCTATGACATTTAAAAAAAAAAAAGTTTTGACTTAGGCTGATAAGGTTATTGGTCAAATCGAACCTGAATGACCTCAACAGCCCCCTTTCAGTTTCAATGCACCCTGCATGCTAGAATGACAATTATATGTAATTTTATAATGACTACTTTATGAGTTCATTTGTAGATTTGTTATGAATATGTCCCACACTGTTCAGAGGTCTCAATCGTTTCTTTACCCCGACATCCTTTGTGGTTTGAAAATAACATATTTTGTAGATCCAATAAACCTAATACTACAGTAAAGTATTATAGTTAGGGCCAGTCAAAAAATATATTTGATTTTGTTCAAAAAGTAAGCAGTCATTATCTGAAAAAGCGGAAGAAAATTCGGTTGGGCCAGAGCTAGAAAAAAAAAACAAAATACAATTTTCGTCCCGAAAATGTCTCGGGTCAAAAATTTGCCGGTCTCCTATATTCTCACTTTTTCAGTTGATTAGTTTTAGTAAAATTGAGGTGGAAATAATATTTAGCAGGACCGGGTCACAAGGGGGGCAAAAGGGTGCACTCGAAAAACTCGCGGGACCGGCTATGTTCAAAAATTGGAAAAATGCACATATACCGAAAAATATTAATTACTTAAACTGTGTTCTATTTAATAATAAGATAATGACATACTATTTCCAATTGAAAACATTTTTTGATATCTCTTTTTTTATTCAGGGTTATCTCCAAATGTATCCTCTGCTTCGAAATTGATAAAATCTGGAATGTCTTATTCTGAAGTTTACTCTCGATATGTATCAGTCTCGGAACAATTTACAAATAAAGAGGAAGAATGTGCGAGACTAAATAATTATATCACATGTATTGTAAGAGAAATTGAAGAAAAAGGGCCACTTATAAAAAAACTTCGTCAAGATTACAGTAACACACTTGACGCTAATGATGCACTTAAAGAGTCCAATGAAACTCTTTTAAATGAGGTTCAACATCTCCGAGAGTCTAATGCTGAATGTAAACGGTTAGAAGGTGTAACAGCTAGAGAAAATGAGAGACTGAAAAAGGAAGTCTCAGATTTATCTCGGCAAGTGGTACATTTACTACAGGAGGTAGAACATTCTCGTGTCGGTTCTTCATCTGCTTCGACAGATAATGATTTAAGTGACAGTATCAATTCAGCTGACATCATCACTAAGAAATTGGTGACTTTCAATGATATATCTGAATTGCAATCTACCAATCAGAAACTACTAGCTTTGGTTAGAGAACTCACTGAACGTCAAGAGGAAGTGGAAAATATCGACCCAGCTGCTATTGCAAATCTCAAAATGAAACTGGAAGACCTGAGAGAGTCTCAAAATGAACTTTTAGAAGAGCGGGACCGTCAGAATAAAATGATGGTAACTTTACGCAACCAGAGGGATATGTATAAAAACCTATACGGCCAGGCTGTCAAAGGTTCTGGAGAAGAGGTGCCAACACAGTTAGAACGCACTTTCCTTCCTGAAAGTGGAGATACCAAAATGCAAACAGATTCTGACACTCAGTTTGAAGAAAAAATTCAGGAATTGGAAAACCAAATTCAGAAATTGAATAAGCAAATTGAGCACCTTAAAGAGGAAAATGAAACTTACTGTAAGGAGAAATCGGCAAATGAAAAAATATTACTGGAGCAATTAGAAAACATGCGTGGAGAAGTTAAGGAGCTCACCAGGTTGAACTGTAAATTAAGCTCTCACGCTGATGTTAATGAAGAAAAATTCAAGGTATTACAGAACAACGTGGAAATTTATAAAAAGCAAATTACTGCATTGGAAAAACAGAATAAAATTTATAGTGAATCGATAATCAAACATGAACAGGCTGCGACATATCTGAAAGATGAAACTTTACAGTGTCAAACAAAACTTTCTAGATCTGAAGTTATGCTGGCCAATTTGCAAAAAGAAAATGCTCTTCTTAAAGATGCCGAACAGAGACTCTTGAAAGAAAGGGAATCTATAAAACGTGATTCTTATCAACAAAACATGATTAAATCCAATATTGAGCTGATAAAGGCTACTTTGGAGAGAACAGATGCGGAAGGAAAGTTGAGATTGGAATCCAGACTCGATGAGGCGCATAGAGAATGTTCTGCTTTACGCAGGAGGCTACAAGAAGAACAGGATCATTTTAGACAACTTTCTGAGCACCTTGATAAGCAAACTAAAGCTGCACAGAAACGAATGGAGGAAGAACGTGAACAAGCCGATAGATTACGTAAGGAGGTGGCTGAAGCTCGAGAAGAAATTGTAAGTAAGACAAGTCAAATTGAGGAACTGAGCAAAAAAATGAAAATGGGTCTATTCACCGTTCCTGACTCGAATGCAGAAGTTCGTAAGATAAGAGAAATTGAACAGCAATTAGCTGATGCTCATGCAGAAATTAACTCTTTGAAAACGAAACTAAAAACGGCTAAAGAAGCATCTGACGAATACTTCAATGTTGCTGAAGCATCAGAAAAACAAGTTAGGGATGTTGTCGATCAAAATGAACTGTTGCGTCAAGAAATTGAAAAACAAACATCGACAATCAAGGAACTCCAAGAAAAATGCTCAGAATTAGAAGGAGAACTTTCCATTCAGTTGGATGACCAAGATATAACAAATGCAAGTGTCAAAAATAAGTCATCCCAACTTCAAGAAGAACTGAATGTCAGAAACATGGATTTGAAGACTGCCAGAGAACAACTTGAAAATGCCAGGTCAGAAAACAAATCTTTGATTGAACAGTTGAAAGCCGTTGAAAATAAATATGCAAGAGAGGTGACGTTGCATTCTGTAGACCTACAATCTCTCACAACCATGAAAGAAGATCTTGATAAAGCTGTTGATGAAGCTAATAGATTAGAAAATGATAGGATTCAAGCTATTGAAGCACTTGATCAAATCAAAAGTGATTGGGAGCAGCAGAACAGCTTATTCCTAAGAGAAAAAGAAGAGCTGGAATCTCGATTCAAAGATGTTGACTCACAAAATAGTTTGTTACATGATCAAATTCAAGCTCTGAATACCCACTTGAACATACTGCAAGCTCAGGCAACAGAACAACAGAATCAGTCTATTGGAGAAACTTCGTTCAATAGATCGTTGACTGAAGATGATGTCACTTCATCTGAGCAACTTTTGAAAATAATAAGGTACTTGAGACAAGAAAAAGACATAGCTGTAAGTAAAGCTGATATAGTAGAAGCTGAGCATGTGAGGCTAAAATCTCAGTTTGATATGCTCAACAAGCAATTAGAAGAAGCCAAGGCTGCTGTAGAACTTGAAAGGCAGAAGCACGAAGTTTCAGTTGTATCTGCTTCCAAGCATGCTGATGTTTTACGTAAACTCGAAACACTGAATGCCATAACTGACAGCAACAGATCTCTGAGACAAGAGCGTGATGCTCTCTTGTCACAAATGACTGAACTGAGAGAGCGTGCTGAGAAATTAGAAACTGAAGTAGCTCCGTTGCAGGAAAAGAACAGAGAATTGACTACGAAGTCTGATGGGTTGCAGAGTGAGAATATATCCCTGCGTGCAGAGTGCACGAGATGGAGGCAAAGGGCAAATATGCTCATTGAAAAAACGAATAGAACAAGCCCAGAAGATTGGAAAAAACTTCAAACGGAGCGTGAAACTCTCGCCAAGCAACTTACTATCGAGAGGTCGACAGTCACTAAGTTGAATGATGATGTGAATACTTTGAAACAAGATAAAACAAAAATGGAAGAGCAACTTAGAAGTCTGAGATCCCAAAATAATCAACAAGCAGAGGAAATCTCTCGATTACGTGAAGAAGTAACAAATCTCCAGTCACAGGTAACCCAACTCACTAACACAGTGGATCAACAAAGTGGTGAAATACTCAAATTCAAAGAAGAAAATCGTATCATTACCGAAGACACAGCAGTTAAGGATGTCTCAATAACTGAGCTCAAAAACAATTTAGCTCAAATAAGAAAAATTGCCAAAAAATATAAAATTCAGTGTGAAGATCAGAATAAAGAAATTGAAAATCTCAAACAACAGTCCAAACAACAAGACAATGAAATGACTGTTAATGCTGAAAAACAGGGACAAATATTGCAGGAACAGCGCACTGAGTTAGAAGAGCGGATTTCACAACTTGAATCAACACACAAAGACACAGTAGACTCATTAAGTCAACAAGTAACGAGCAGTACCGAACAGATAGATAACTACAAAAAGGAAATAGAAAACCTGAAACAAGCCAGCCTAGAAAAGGAAGAACGATTCAAGACCCTGTTCAAAAATGCAAAAGAAAGAATAGTTAGTTTGACCGAGCAGAATAACAGCCTCAAGGAAGAGCTTAACAAGGACAAAACAGTCAGGTCAAATGGAAGTGAACAAGGTGAGAGCAGCAAAAACGCCGAACTTTTGGAGAAAATTGCTGCGTTGGAAAGGGAAAGAGAAGAAATTAGTGAAGAAAGGCAGGTTGAGAAAGATAAGTTCACATCAGAACTTGAGACTTTGAATCAGAGGGTAAGCCAGTTGCAGAGACAGCTAGGCCTTCAGCAAGGGTCTAAGCCGAGCACAAGTTCCACATCTTCAGAAAAGTCATCTACGGAGAGACCCACTGCAGACATCAAACCAATGGCGGGTAATTTGAGGAATATAGTAAACAATCTTCAATTTCTGAAACTGGTTTTTTGTTTTAGGTCATTCAACAAATACTCAAACTCAATCTGTTCCAATTCAACCTTGGCGCAGTGGTGGTGAGCCTCCTTTAGCAAGTATTAGGCCAATGTCAGCCCAGCTAAGGACCGTTGCAGTATTGCCAACCAGTCAAAGCCCAAGTGCTGTCATGGTACCACCCCAACAACAGGTAACATCTAGATATGTTTGTTTGGTGATGTAACTTGAGTAGATTTATTTTAAACTTCCATTGTCTTAAAATTTGTATTGTTTATAGCGTTTTAACTGCTTGTTTTCTCAGTCGTCTTCAGGTGTTTGCTGACAAGTTTCCTAAGTGAACTCAAAAATAAATAAACTTGTCTTTTTATAGGTTCACACAACTGGTTCCAGTACAATTGAATCTCTGTCTAGTAGTCCTACTAGTTCCCATACTGACTATGTACCAGCCACAAGTTCAGCAAGCCCTGCAATGTTGGGTCCTCGACAAGTGGCTGTTCCTCCCACTCAGTCCTCTCAAGATACAGAAGATGACGAAACCAGCATGCAGGTCCAACCTGCACCTCAAACGCAAGCAGTTGCATTGGTACTACCCCGAGTTGAACCTCCAAGTAGCGGACCGACTCAAGAGCAGGGCACTAGCAGTAGTAGCTCAAACACTGTAACAACTACTCAGGCGGGACATAAAAGGCAAAGAGATGCTGATACGGATAGTTGTCAGGCCGATGACCAGTCTAAAATTCAACAGCAAAGCAAGAGAACCAGAATTCAGGTGAGTTGAATCAAAATATCAAATGTTTATTGAGACTTTGGACAGAAAGAGAAAGCGAGGGAGTTCAAGAGAGACATAGTGCTAGAGAAAGAGGGATAGTGCAATAAAGAGAGGGTGAGTGGAAGAGACAGAGATAGTGCAAGAGACAGAGATAGTGCAAGAGACAGAGATAGTACAAGAGACAGAGATAGTGCAAGAGACAGAGATAGTGCAAGAGACAGAGATCCTTCAAGAGACAGAGATAGTGCAAGAGAGAGAGAGTGCAAGAGAGAGAGAGTGCAAGAGAGAGATTGCAAGAGAGAGTGCAAGAGAGAGTGCAAGAGAGAGTACAAGAGAGAGAGTGCAAGAGAGAGAGAGTGAAAAAGAGAGGGTGCAAGAGAGAGAAAGGGAAAGAGACAGAGAGAGAGTGCAAGAGAGGGAAAGAGAGAGAATACAAGATAGAGAAAGTGCAAGAGAGAGAGAAAGCGCAAGAGAGAGAGAGAGTGAGAGAGAGTGCAAGAGAGAGAGGGAGAAAGGGTGCAAGAGAGAAAGGAAGTGGAAGAAAGAAGGTGCAAGAGAGATAGTGCAAGAGAGAGCGCGTAAGAGAGATGTGCAAGAGAGAGCGCGCAAGAGAGATAGTGCAAGAGAGAGAGAGAGCGCGCGCAAGATAGGGAGAGCGCAAGAAAGATTGGGAGAGATAGCGAGAGAGCAAGATAGATAGCGAGAGAGCAAGAGAGACAGGGAGAGAGCAAGAG
The DNA here is from genome assembly GCA_958298965.1 of Chrysolina haemoptera. NCBI lineage: Eukaryota > Metazoa > Arthropoda > Insecta > Coleoptera > Chrysomelidae > Chrysolina > Chrysolina haemoptera. Next base: position 40,174,740 of record OY282587.1, on the reverse strand, counting down.
AGATAGGGAGAGATCAAGAGAGCTAGGGAGACAGCAAGAGAGATAGGGAGATAGCAAGAGAGATAGGGAGACAGCAAAAGAGAGAGGGAGAGGGCAAGATAGATAGCGAGAGAGCAAGAGAGACAGGGAGAGAGCAAGAGAGATAGGGAGAGATCAAGAGAGCTAGGGAGACAGCAAGAGAGATAGGGAGATAGCAAGAGAGATAGGGAGACAGCAAGAGAGAGAGGGAGAGGGCAAGAGAGATAGGGAGAGAGCAAGAGATATAGCGAGAGTGCAAGAGAGATAGTGAGAGAGCAAGATAGATAAGGAGAGAGCAAGAGAGATAGGGAGAGAGCAAGAAGAATAGGGAGAGAGCAAGAGAGATAGGGAGAGAGCAAGAAGAATAGGGAGAGCAAGAGAGCTAGGGAGAGAGCAAGAGAGCTAGGGAGAGAGCAAGAGAGCTAGGAAGAGAGCTAGGGAGAGAGCAAGAGAGCTAGGGAGAGAGCAAGAGAGCTAGGGAGAGAGCAAGAGAGCTAAGGAGAGAGCAAGAGAGCTAGGGAGAGAGCAAGAGAGCTAGGGAGAGAGCAAGAGAGCTAGGGAGAGAGCAAGAGCTAGGGAGAGAGCAAGAGAGCTAGGGAGAGAGCAAGAGAGCTAGGGACAAGAGAGCTAGGGAGAGAGCAAGAGAGCTAGGGACAAGAGAGCTAGGGAGAGAGCAAGAGAGCTAGGGACAAGAGAGCTAGGGAGAGAGCAAGAGAGAGAGCGAGAGAGCAAGAGAGCAAGAGAGAGAGAGCAAGAGAGAGGAGAGAGAAGAGAGAGAGAAGAGAGAGAGAGGAGAGAGAGAGGAGAGAGAGAGGAGAGAGAGAGAGAGAGAGAGGAGAGAGAGAGAGGAGAGAGAGAGAGGAGAGAGAGAGAGAGAGGGGAGAGAAAGAGAGGAGAGAGAGAGAGAGGAGAGAGAGAGGAGAGAGAGAGAGAGGAGAGAGAGAGAGAGAGGAGAGAGAGAGAGAGGAGAGAGAGAGAGAGGAGAGAGAGAGAGGAGAGAGAGAGAGAAAGAAAGAAGTGGTGGAAGGAAAAGGGAGAGGAAGAAAGAGGGACAGAGGTTCATAACCAAGTGTTTTGAAGCATATAAAAATTGGTATAGGCGCGATTTTTCAGCAAACAGTGTTATTTTCTTTAATACTAACTACCCAGTATAAATATTGATTTGATATTTGTATGCAGCAGGCAGGTACAGTGAGTGATAGTGGTCTAGATGTTGAGTACCAGGTACCAACAAGTAGCCAAAGGGATCACGATGACGATAACGTAATTGTAGTTGAGAGTGATGATGAAGGTGCTGCTGATGAAGGTGAAGGGGCTGATGATGAACAGGATGATCCAGATACTGAAGGCTATGATATGGAAGGAATGGTAAGCTTTTTTATCTCAATAATTAATTTCTTAATCTTGTGAGTCCTGGTTTTGTTGATTATCTAACCAAACGACATAACAAAATTACTACACAGTATAATCATGGAATGATGAAAACACATGTACTGAGGTACTTCTGAAATAATTCTATAAAAGTTCATCAAATCGTGTCACTGAAATAATGTTAACAAAATATGACAAATAAAATTTCATGATTGAAATTCTCAATTCAATGTTTATTTATTTATAATCAACGGATAAACCCTATTTTTACATAATATAGTAAAATATATAAATTCTTAACCTACTTATACTAAATTAAAATGAAAGTTAATAAAAGGACAGCTTACAAACATTAAAATCGTAGAGAATATTGAGTTTGGTTCAAGGCAACTTTTTCAATTTTTGCTTCAGAGAAGTAAATGAGGATCCAAACAAGTCAATATGACTACTTTATTCATTCCCAATCTATGCAGACAGATAATTAGGCTTTGCGGTTTCTTTTTGTTTATTTGTCCGATTATTTATGTAATTATATTTTTCCGTATTGTAAAAATAAACATTATTATTATTATCATCATCATCATAATTGATTCTTGATGATGGGGTTATTCTTAACACTGAAGGCCACTGAATCATTTTGTTGTCCCATAATTTTGGATTCATTTTTAAACTCTTCAGGAACAAGACAACTATGAAGATGCAGAGTGCCAAGAAGTTGAAGATGAAGAAGAGGCTGGAAACGAAGTGGAAGTAATTGAAGATTCTAGTGAGGTACCAAACCAGAGTGAGAGATCAATTCAAGAGAGTCCTGAAGGAGAAAATTCTGAACAGGCTCAATCCGAAGCAATCAGCAGTGGAACTGATGGTGAGCAATAATTATTTATCATTGTTTGTGATTATTTCCAAGTTTTGGAAAAAGTTGGTTACTTTTTCAAGTCACGCTGGTAGACACTGCACCCTGGCAGATATTACTAACAAGATTTCAAATCTCTTATGCAAAATGAGTCAGATACTTTTTGGTTACGAATAGTAGTGCATGGCATTCAAAGATTATTTGTTAACTAGTTGCTTTTGCTTTCAAATTTGTTTCTGAAAATATTTTTATAACATAGCTTACTTCATACTTCTCCACCACTAATTTTCCTGTCCTCGAAGATTGCTTTCATGATGGTATATTACATTGCTTGAATGTCTTAACACTGTTTTCCTTCATTTTGTCTTCTTGAGATACTTTTCATTGGTTCCCCTTTTTGAAATCAGGCACAAATGGAGTAACCATATCGCAGGCATCTACTTCTATCTCGGTAACAATGCCTTCATGTTCTCGTATACGACCGATACCTCCTTTGCCATCCAGGCAACATCAGTCTAATTTGCTACCCCTTCACGGCCTAGAGGATATTGGTGATGATGGTATTGTACCCTCGACGCCAACATTGTATGCTCCCAGGCGCTCGGATGGTTTTGGAGAGGCTGTAAGCTCGCCACATGTTCCTACGAGCGGGACTTTCACTTTTAACGAGTCATCACAACATAATATTACAGGATCGAATGAGGTTGTACCCGAACAAACTCTGGACAGCGCAAATTTGGATGAAACTAGTATGACGCCCAGTTTGTGGATCTGAAATTTTTAATAATGTCATTTGTTGTTTCAGGCACAGGAAGGAGTGTACCAACAACACCATTGCATTCATCCCCTCAGGAGGCTCTACCCGGCACAGATGAGCAAGGACCCAGTCAGATGACTCAGTCTAATGGTGAGTATCTTTTTGATTAGAGGTTTTCAACCAGAGCTGGGTAATTACATGTACTTTGAAAGTAATTACAATTACAAAGTACTTTTTTAAAAAAGGAACTGATTACTATTACAAAATACTAATTCAAAATAATACTTTAAAAAACTAAAGAACACGCTTTACTCCCCATGGACTAAAGAGTAACAATTAATTATTGACAATTTAATTTCTCAAATGTAAAAAAAGCGTGGGTGCTTTCGATCTATTTTCTCATATTTTTTTAGTTTAATTTAACAATACAGAGCATTCAAGAGCTCAAGAGAACTTTATCAAGCAACCACGCTTTTTTTCATTTTCCAAATAAATGATACAAAAACAGTAGAATGTGTGAATAATTCGAAAATATCATCAATAAATCATTTTTATGTATGTATTATAAAAGAAAGAACAAACAACAAAGACATATTAACCTAATTAAAAAACTCCTCTAAAGTGTAGCAATTTTTCTCAGCAATTACGTTTCTAATAATTCTGCTGAATACATGGTCGTTTGTCACCTTTTTTATTTCATTAGGAAGATTATTGAAACATTTGCATCCACGTTTTTTTTTTATATAAGGCAGTTCGATGTACAATGGACAGCAACTGGTCCTTCATTCTATAGTATATTCACATTTCATATATGTAAGATGAAACAAAATTCCTGCTTGAAGGTTGTCCACCTCGTGATCGCCAATTCTCGCAACGCTATTGGTCATTAAAACACCATTTGACACGACACCAAACGAAATATTTTTGCAGAGTTTTATTCAGCTTGGTTGTGTTACAATTATCAAAGCTACATTTTGTTTGAAATTTCCGCGGTGATTTGTTTTTGTGTTCTCAATTAAATGATTGACTATTTATTTGAAATACTTGTCCTGATCTTGTTTAGTTCACATTTTAAGAAGTATATGAAATATGTATACATTTTCAAATTCATTTCACAAGGTTAACAAACTTGGCAATCACATGCTTTTGTTGACATTGTCTGTATTTGATATGTATATACACTATAGTAATACAGTTTCTCTCACTAAGCTGGAATCATATGGAGACCTTTTTTATTATCAGCTTTTGGAAAAAAAATGTATTCTCCAGAAAAAGTTCTGCATGTTCTGAAATCTAAAATACGATCATATCATCATATATCAAATTCATTCATTCAGCCCTATACAAGGTTTCTTAAAAAATATGAATTCCATGCAACAGTGAAGTATCTTCATTTTTTACAATATCGAAATTTGTTACGGTAAAAAGTTTTTTAGAATCGAAAACTACGTTCAAATATCCAATCACATCTATCTACCATGAAAAATAAAATTTTGTTATTTTTTACATATTTATTATTTTTTTTTAGTTTTAGGAAAAAACTTGATGTTTACAAAAAAAAGGAAAAATGTAAAAAATAACAAAACTTATTTTTCATGATAGATAAATGTGATTGAATATCTGAACTTTGGTTTCAATTCTAAATAACTTTTTACCATAACAATTTTCGATATTGTTAAAAATAAAGATACTTCACTTCTGCTGGAATTCATATTTTTTCAAAAAACTTTACATACGGATATCGCTAAAAAAATTTGATATTTGATGAATTTTAGATTTTAGAACATGCAGAACTTTTTATGAAGAATATTTTCTTATTTTTAAAGTTAATAATAAAAAAATAATATACAGTAAACTCAACCTTACAATGATGTTTTTCTGATCATTACCAATTTTACAATCGACTAAAACGCCGAAGACTAAAAAGCCGAAATTAATAATTTATATAAAAATATTTTTGAATTTACTGCGTTTTTAAAACGGACAAGAATAAAATCATTTCTCCTCGCCCCATAAAGATTTATAACTTCATACCGATTCCTAAACCTCAACAGATTGTACTGAAAATTTGTGTTTTTGGGAATTTCATCAGCCAGAAAAATAGTTGTAAGATTTTCAAACGAAAAACCTGGGGTGCATGTACTAAATGAAATTGATGTATTAGTAGTTCACTTAAGCCGCTAACAATTTTATTGCACTGCAAATGATATGAACTGTTGTGTAAATTTACTCAATGACAGATATTCCCACAAGTGCTTGCAAAGCTGAAATTTTCTGTTTCTCATGTGTTATTGAACTTATTAGGTACTTTCCACTCATAACTTTTGGTAACTCACCAAATCCTTCTGGTAAGATGAATTATTCAAATTAGTGATGTGTGATGACCTGTTCATATGACTTGATAAACATGCTTGTTCATTTATAATAACAGATCACATAAGAAGATTGATAAGTTGTGAAATGGGTGACTACTATTAATTCCTCATAATAAAATGCTGATTTCTATTCAGAGTTTTATCCCTACAAGTTTGTAAAAAATATATATTGGAAATTTAATGTTTATAAACAAATTGTATTGTACCATACTCAGCTACAGAAATTATTATGGTTATTCACTAATTTTTTTATTCAATACCATCAGTCCATTGTTTCTCTTCATATATTTCTATGTTTCTGTAGAATAGGTAGATTCAAACAATCACTTTGAATTTTTTTGAACTAAATCGAATCAAATTTAAATTTCTTCAAATCAAATTATGTTGTTGCTTTCTGTATCAAGTGAATATTCCATATTTTTTAATCAAAAAAAGGAGAATTATTATATAACTAAAAAGTCACAAGGCAAGGTTGGAAAAAGTGCAGGTTGCAAATCCTTTTTGTGTCCCTTTCTCCACAAGATCAAACCCTGAATTTTCCTGGATATCTAATGTTTTGAAACAATTATATACTAAATAATAATATACTAAATACATATACTTATATGTTGATGAAATTATTAAAAAAAATTATTTTTATCAATTTATATCCATTATATAGTGAATGCTAAATCAAAGCATTTCTTTTATATTTTTTAATTTCCATCTTTTCCATTTTGCTATTTGAACACAAGTTACAATGAATTCAACAGACATTCCTGAATCACAGCTGCCAGATACTCAAAATAATTATAACCGCTTTTTTTTAATTCGAAATCAATCTAAAAAAAAAAATTCAATTTTGAAAATTTGAAAATCCTATTCATTATTCAAATTTACATTATGTACGTATGTTCTTGAGGTCCTCAAAAAAATATTCAGATTTTAATCCATTCATATGAACTAAAGATATGTTTGAATTACGTTATTATTATTATTTAGCTCAATAAGATGATAATAATAAGAGAGATTGATCATCATATTGAACCTAAATTGCTAATCGTTACATTAATGAAGACGATAATTCTAAAATTCCCAGACAATTAAAACGTGATATTACATTTATTTTATTCTCACAAAACTAGAATGTACAATTCTTAATTATACAGACAAATAACCAATACTATCAGTATGTTATTCCATCCCATTTGATATTAATGTCTTCTTTCTTTTTTTCAAAGTTCAGAAAACGAGCAAAAACAAGCCAGGCCCTAAGTAGAATGCTAGCGGAATTTTTTCGAAGTTTGACTAGGAAAGAAAAATTTCACAGACTATTGTTGATGATATTTTTTATAGAATATTAAATTATGCTTACTCATGTATGTATAAAATTCTGAATAAAATGTTATTTATATTTTCATTGAGCTGTTTGTTTTTAGTTTTTCCTTACCAGGTGAAGTGTGTTACTGAGTGTTATAGTGGAACTGATCATTTAGTGATTCTCATTTGAAACCTGAACACTTTGAATCGATAAGAAGTATATTGTAGAGCTTGGGAAGTAATATGATTTTATAATGAGAAATAATGTAATTATAAAATTTAGCGTACTGTGGAAATCTCGGCACCTAAAAAAACTGTTTATTTATTGAACAATATTGCCATTTGTCCCTTATGTGTCCATGCGAATTTTTTGTGAATACAAACCAATCAAAAAGTAGTTCTTTGGATCTTTGGATAGTATTCTGTTTTTATAATTTATAATAAATCTCTTGAATAACTTTCATCAAAATTGTAAATGAAATGTTCAAAAATGTTGAAGGGTTATTGATGCATCATAATGGCTGAATATTCTTGTGAATTTGACCACTCCATAAAAATTCAAATTACAACCTGCAAAGCACTACAACATGCAAATAGCATTTTCAGTATGACCGTTGAAAGTTTGAGTGTTCAGTTTTGAAACAAGAGTTACTGTAAAGTATTATACGTTTTGCTTTTGTAATTGAAAGGTATCAATAATGAAGATATTCAACTGTGAAAATGAACGTAGATATCTTAGAAGAGTTATGGACCACAAAATGAAAAACAGTTGAGATGATTGAAGAAATGAAATATAAACCCTATATTGAATGGTTATCTGTATGTCAAAGGTTGATTGTTTAACTTAGTATGACCTAGGAATTGAAATATTTTGATCGTCACACAGGGTTTCAAACGAGTTATTTAAAATATTTCTTTAAAAAAAGATGTGCATATTTATTCAAACGATTCAATTCATGTGTGAAGCAGGAGATGTTATGTTCCAATCAAAAATATATTGTTGGTCATATTAGAAAAATATAAAATGGTGAGTTTAAAACAGCACTGCTTAATACAACAAAACACATTATAAAATGAAAATTTTCACCAAAAGGAATAACATAACAGGTAAAACAAGGCATTTAAAATTTCTGATGATAAAAATATCACTGTCGAATGAAACATTAATATTTAGTTTAAAATACAACACATCACCATCATCAAGTGAATGTTTAAATTTTTTTGAAAATTTTACATCTCACTTTTTTAGCCAATCAAAAAATTGGTTTTTGCTTAGTTTACTAGATATTTAAAATGTGTTCAAATGTGTTTCAAATATTTTCATTACTTTCGTTTCCAAAACGTGACATTGTAAAGTAATTCTTGTACTTTTAACTAAAATTTTCAACACTCCAGCACTAATACCAATGCCTATCTGTCATTGTGACAATAAAACCATTCATGGCCCACTGATGTTATAACTTGTTTTGTCTTATAATGATCTCCAAGTCAGATGAAATTATCATTAATTTCCAGCAATAATTCAAGCACTTGAGAGATTATAAGTGAAAATTCTGATTCAACTTTGATTCAAAAATTTTCAAAACTGGAAATAATATATTAGAAGTGGTCTATCGCTAAAGCTGAATCACAAAAAGGAGGTTGGGTTATTTTAGTTACTGTTATTCTGTAGGAAAACATCTCTGTAAATAATCAGAGTAAGTATCTGTAAGTCTTTTCATCTGCCACATTGTGTAATGTAATTCACAACACATTTTGAAAAGTGTAGTTACATAAAGGAATGTATCAATCCAATTGGCAAACTGAGTGTAGGAAAGTGCTACACTTGCTCGCAATGGGCCTTGTATCGAGATCATTATTGAAATACTCCAAAGTTTTGCAGAATAGCATCGTACATTTCTTTGAATTTAATTTTATTCTGATTATTTACCAATCTTTGTATGAATCCTGAGAGAAAGTGTGCACACCCACACACCAATACACCCACACACACATATATAAAAGGAAATTCAAAACATACATTTTGTGAGGACAAATTTTTCAGTCTGTTCAGAACCAACTAACCTTAACACTAGGGAGCGACAAAAGTAAGAAAGCGGCATTGGCAATATGAGGCAACTATCTGACAGAAAATAATCACAATACAGTTCAAATTCTACATTGTAAGTTACAAAATTTATACGTCAAAAATAAAAGAAATTATACAATAAAGTGAACAATGTTCAATAATGAAACATCTGTGAATAACATTAAATGTAACTATTGAAGTAGTTTTACGTCTGTAGTTGAATTCAATTCGAAAATGAATGTATGGCATAGCAGACAGAAAGATGAAAATCAGAAATGATTTTAAAAAAAATTGGATCAACCGGGATTCGAACCCGGGACCTCATGATTTCCAGCCATGTGCGTTAGACCAAACAAACAAGCAAAAATAGGTTTACCTATTTCAACATTCTGAGTATGAAAATTACATTCTGCAGAATAATAACATGCTACGCCATTGACCCTATTTTGAAATGTGAATCGCCGGTTTTGAAACTTGAAGGAATATGTTCCAGGATGTAATATAATGCTATATGCTGATGATTCAGCATTTTTAGTAGTTCGTGAATGCCATGAGGCTAATGAAGAAGACCGCAATTTGTTGTTAGGAGAAAATAATTATTTTTAAACAAAAACTGACTACATGATTTTCCTTACTAGACAAAGAGCTAACAACAACCCTGTTTCAATTAAATTTGACAATATAGAAAAAGGAATTAAGAGTCGTAACAAATATAGAGCTGTGTTTCTCCTGCAAACCATTCTTCACAGAGTTGAATATCCTTCTTCTGATCTTTCTGTATCTGCTGGGAACAGCCTGCCATATATACAGAACTCTTACCAATTACCATGACATCCATCCATATCAAACCAGATCTAACTTGATATTATATCCTAAACATAAAAATTTCGATTCGGTATCAAGGGGACCAAAGTCAATTGGGATGAAACATAAAAACATCAAAAACGATATTAAACACTCCATGTATCGAAATGCCACCAGAAAGTTTTTAAAAGCTAACTTATAACGATTTAACAACTTTTTTCAGTACTTAGTAATTTTCATATCTATGTGATTATACTAAATCTTTTTCTATAAAAGTAAATTTCTTGTAATATCTATTATTTCAAATTTGTTATGTGGCATGTCGTTCACTCAGTGCCAGTATTTAAATTATTTACATGAATTATTTTTACTGTGTTTTGTCCATGTACTCTCTGTTTTTTATTATTGAGCGGTGTGACATATTCCTTGTTATCAAAATGATGCAGTACATCGTGAAATGTTATATGTTTTACACCTTTTTCTTGGTTATGTATAATTCACAATCCATTATGAAAATATACTTATATAAAATTATTTGAAAATATCAAGGATTCTTTATTTTCGGTTTTGCAGCAGAAATACCTTCGATAATGATAAGTGCAGATGCTGACGACCATGAAACAGGCGCTGAAGGAAGCTCTGGAGAGTGTATGGGACCTCCTCCTGTTGCTGGTACATCCTCTGAGGGATTACAACCACTCGAGCAAGTTGAAGAAATGCTTGAAGGAGATGATGGGGTAATCATTTTTAAATAAACATTTTACGAAATGCAATGAAGGCAATATAATATACAATCAATTTTTATTTTTATATAATTTTTTGTTCTTACTATGTAGAATTATAGTTATGGGATGGTTCACATTTTAATCATGTGTTTGCTTGACTCCAATTGCATTTTTTTTATGTTTAGGCTTCATAAAAACATTGAAAGGTCTTGGGTTAGGGCAGCATATATGTATGCTGCAATTTTTTGAAAACATTAATGTTGCCTCAATTAATTCTTCGAAATCACACTTATCAAGTACATTTTCAGGTAAGTTCTGAAGGTGAAAAGCCTCTGCTAACAGAAGATGGCGAGGAAGAGGGTAGAGAGGCAGAAGCATCGCCGAGTACCAACTCCCGGAGAACTGTGAAGGGAAATTCTGCACGCAGATCCATGAGAACTTCTATTCCAAGAAGTAACATGCAAAGGTCGGGACCTACTCCAATAGTGTGGGGAGAGAGAACGCCACAGAGGCACCAACACTCGCAAGGTGACTAACATTTTTAAAAATTTCAGTTAGGTATTTTTGTGTTGTATGTAATGTAATAGCAATAAAACAATAGTTCAATCTATTTTACTGTGGCAATTTGGTCATTCAACTGCCCAATTTACTATTCAAAAACAAAGAAAACTACCCAGTTACAAAACTACCCTAATTCAACTCGACTTATCGAATTCATACCATAGGTTTCAATATATGCATAAATTCAGTTATCATTTTGCTACTATATAGTAAGGGTGCGGTTTCTACAACTTGGAGATGAAAAGCCAAGAGCGGAAAGCTATCTCGAAAGGCCATTATCAAATCTGCTCAGTCTGATGAAATGGACAAAGCTAGATGATGTGCTATAAGCAATCGGAGCCTCCACAATAGATCTGAAAAGGTCGCAGTGGATTAGGCCAAGGGGCCAGCTCCCTTGTAACATCTAACATCTTATATAGTTTACATACAGATCACTGTATTAGTTGAGAAAGTGTTCATTTACATTACAGGAGAAAAGTATAATTACATTTTCTTAAATAGAAAATAAAAAAAACTTTCAAACGGAATTATGTTAGAAATTGATTAGTAATTATTTATATAAATAAAAACCGTGTATATTTTCATTATTTATTAAAATACTTTTATTAAAATCAATGGATTTGTACTTGTGTTTAGTTGTGAAGATCTTTGACTGTGTTTTGGATATATTCAATTTAAGTGTCTGAGTATAAATACTCAGATATTTGTTTATTTCTGTCAAAACAGTGTTCATTTTTTCAGTAGCTGTTTCAATATTAGTATCACTACAACAATTAAGGTGTCATCTGCAAACAGATTAATGAATTCACATTCCATAAAAAGCTCAATATCATTCAAGTATAGTGTAAACAATAGGGTACTTAGTACACTTCCCTGTGGAATACCTACGTCCTTACTCCTTGGAGTTCGGTGTAAGAGTAGCTTAAGCTAAACCTCGCTCCATAATGACCAAAATAAAAATTTATTTTTTTGGTATATCTGTCATTCAGTTGATAAAGACGATTATTATTATTATTATTCAAATCCGATGATGTTTGATCCTTAAAATGTACTCGTTGCTGGCAGTGTTCAAGGTAGTCATTCAAGCAATCCAACACTTTACCACCAATACCGTACTCCCTTAGTTTAGATAACAATATTCTCCTGTCAATTGTTTCAAAGGCCCTCTTGAGGTCAAGAAATACAGCTAAAACAAATTTTTTGTCATCTAAATGAGTTTTATTATAGCATATAGTGAGTTGCAATGCTGATACTGCTTTCGAATCCCAGACTTATTATTCATCAATATTGATTTTTTTTTACTTTTATTCTCATTTCTCGCTACAATGCCACCTTAGCGCTCGCCTAGAAGGAGAAACCGTCAGGTGAGGGGAGGTGATAATCCCTTTACAATACGCTCCCCTCACCTCACGCTTTCTCCTTCTACGCGATCGCTAAGGCGGGCACGGTCGTTTTTCACCCATTTCGCGAGAAATGAGAATATACGTTTTGTAGTACTATACTTCTGCTTTCAAAATCTATTTAAGAAATTGAAACAGGAGCATCACAGTGCAGAAAATAATCAAATTGCAATCGTTCAAAAACTAATGGTCCGACCGCACATGTTTTACTCATAAATGAAGTACTTGTAATACACTACTTTCATGAAAAGTGCCAACCCTACAAATTGAAAAATGGCGGAGTTAGGAATTTTTTAAAAAATCGCCAAATTTTCGTTTTTTTTAGTTTTTCTCCGTTACTAATGATCCGATCGCGCCGTACTGAATTTCATTTTGTTCGTATTTCATTACTCTACAATTCATCTCATTGGAGCAACCAGATTGATTTATTAGTTTTCATTTTTTATTTAATTGTTTGTAACAAACTAATGAGTGACAGTCCAAAACGTAGCAGAATATAACTACGGACTGTCCCTCATGTTCGGCCCTATACCGAAAGGGAGGTGGGCTATATGTGTGAGGAGATTTGATCTAATCTAATCGTATTTTTGTTAAATAATAATAATCACTTATTTCATGCTCTATTGATTTCACAAGTTCTGACAAGAATTAAATAAACTTAATAAACCATTCCTGATTTTTTTTTCGAAACCTGATCAAATAACGTTTTTGTAACTAATAATTTTTTAACAAAAGCATAATATAATGTATTGTAGATACCTTTTTATGAATTAGTTCGAATTTTAATAGTAAGCTAGTCATATTAAAAATTCACTCTAATCTAGTAATTTTCGATGTAGTTAACTTGGATTTGGGGATTTTTTATGTCCTTTCAGGAATGATATTTTTAAGAGGTTGGACTGATACATATCTCTCATGATCTACAAGGAATTTCCTCCTGAATTTTTTTGCATGAATTTAGCAACACCCTGTACATATAGTTGAGAGATGTATTATTTCAGAAATCAGTGGAACCCAATTTTGTATTCAGTCCAAGGATTAAACCGATCTATGTATATTTAGAAATCACATTATCAATTTGATCTGTCAATTCAAAGTTGCAGATTTTCAGAATGATTGATTTCAAATCTCAGAATATACTTAATTCATGATCTAATGAATAAGTTTATATATCTTGAATATCATTATTAGATATATTGAAAGAATCTTCAGATAGGTCAGTTTTCCTTTCTGAAGGGCCAGTTTTTGCACTACACCGAAAATCTATAGGGTTAACCACAATTGAGTAAAAATTACATTGGTGATATTTTTTAATGGAGAATCCACTAATACCAGGTTTGATGGGATTATGTCAAACGGCTGTAGAGAAATTGTCAAAAAACTTCATAGTATGTCTAATGAGTATGACTGAGACTCCACACAATTTGGAAGATAAAAAGTCTTTGTCGCACTCATTGGGCTTAAGGGGAAGTTTTTCTTTCAATAACTTTGCAGCCGCTTGTTGACATAATCCTATCTGGATTCATAATGACAATCTCTAACCAGTAATGGAGAAATATTATTAATGTCTTTTGATTTTTGTTCGAAAATATGAATAGGATATTCATAAAATCTGTTGTGGAATCATCTGCGGCTGAAAGACAAACTTTAGTCGCTATTTTTCGTCATTCATTTTTACTCAATTGTATTACTTTTGTATGCACAGTATTAGGATATGCTATATAAAAGTTTTTGAATTTTACAGAAAATCTGAATATTTCATTTCATTCCATCCAAAATAACAAAATACAGTGTCGGAGGATGAATTTATCAATTTATTTTATTTCTAATTTCTTTGTCATCTAGTGTGTTCCTTTATAATGTTGTGTGAACAGATCTGTTGGCTTGTTTGTCCAATAATAATAATAAAACTTTGATAATGTTAGTTTTATTAGCTCTGTAAATATTATAAGTTATATATTACACTTGCAATTATTTCATTTACAGAACGGGGCAGAGGTAGTGGTTCACCCAATTATCAAGCCAGGGCTGTGGCAAGGAGAGCTAGAGGTCGTATGCAGAGACCTTTTGGGGGACGTTTTTAGATGTCTTGATTTCTCTTTCATCATTCCATTTTCATTCATTAGAATAAGTTACTTTTCGGATTTACTTTTATACGTTTTAGTTCTTTAACTGTATAGAATCTATAAGTAGTTTTTATGCTATAACCCTATTTGATTTATTTGTAAAAAAAGTTGTAGAAGTAAACTACATTTGTTTCGACTGAATTGATAGAAGCATTTTAAAAATATTTCTTGAGTGGTTGCTTGAATTGTCTGTGTTTATATATATAATAAAGAAATTGAAAATCATATTTGTCAAACTGATTTTTATAATTTCATTTAAGTTATTTTCTGAGTAATGAATATAATAACTGATACCCATGATTTATGTATCAATATTTATGAATGGACAACTAAATAAACACCCATTTGACATAAGTTCCTGGCAACATTGATTGTGGAAAAGAATGAGCCTTTCCAGCCATTTTCAGAAAAACTAAATTTTGAAATATTGCATTCTCATGTAACTCGTATCCAGTTTTCGATTTTTTATTACATCAATTTATCGAGTTAAAAATTATTGAAAACGCCAAACTAAACTACAGAATTCAAATGATCAGACACAGAAGAAGAGGTGGGAAGCCCTATGACGTCAGTGCGCGAGTGATTCTGATTGGTTACTGTCGGCTATGCCAATCATATTACAAGAAGACACTGACGTCACGGCTGCGGAACGTTTGAATTTACACCTATTGAAATCACGTTTTCAATATTGAATAATAAATCTTTAGGGTGGACAAATGGTTAGGACTATTTTATAAACTGCCCTCAATTATGTCACCTGGAAAAAAGTGAATATTTTAAAATTCTTGAAATGCCCTTTATAATAAATACATAAACAGACATTAGTAGTTAATTGACAACTTTAAGATTCAGTTTCATAATTTTTTATCTGACAGTGAACGGTTATTATTCCAAACTATTTAAACTGCTAAATTTTCCTTCTAAAAGTGGAAAAAGTTAATTATTAATTATTGATATTTTTGGAGGTAAATTAAAGCCTGTGTGATGTTCTATTTCAATGCTTGGTTTTACCATCAGCAATACCCTTGCTTGGGAAAACCGCATTAGGTCTATTTATTGCCAGAAGTAGATGTTTCACTTCCCATCAATTGCTTATGATCTACAAGGAACATTGTGGTATCACCTGAATGAAACCAATAGAATCACATAAACACACATAAATATAACATGAGTAAAGAGTGGTTTAATTGTGGTCGTCCAAATAAAGATCTATGATAAAATATTTCCTAGTGATGCCAAATTCTGAAAATATGTGTAGTGCATTAATAATGTGGCTTGAATAAACTCTGTCCAAACAATGAGATTGTTTCATTTACTTTAGCAAAATGATTTAGTTCCTAGAAAAATCTTTAATTCTTTGACAAATTTAACAAAGCTTGTTTGCTGACTGATATATGCTGTGGAATTGAGTTAAAAGTCAGAATCAATATTGTTATAGGCTTTATTGATATAAGTTGTTAAATTTATTATTTCTTCCTCTTGTATTATATTCACAATATTGATTGTTTGTTACTATTTCAGTATTGCATTTAAGAGTTTTGTTTAAGATTTTATGGATTTGTTTGCATTATGACAATTCTAATAAATATTTTAATGGAGCGGTTTGTGTTTCCACATAGAAGGTGTTGGTGGGTGTTCTATATGGTCCTTCCGGAATAAAAATTCAAACAAAAAATGTAAATTTTTATTCAAGGTTTTTCAGAATTAAAAACAATATTTAAAATTGGAATCACAGCCTCGTCGCCTGGCAGCATCCTCGATTATTATAAATCGCATAATAATCTCGTAACATTATTAGCTATTCAACGAATCATAAGGCACTTGGTAAAAACTACCAAATACGTGGACTAGTTCACTATAAGCTCATTTCCAGGCCTTTCAGAGTCCCACCAACATCAATTTTGCACCATATCATTTTTTAAAACTTAAAATTGTTTTTTCCGTTAACCAGCTGTCGTCCCCTTACGAACGGCAGCCCTCAAAAGTCGAAACTTGTGCGAGCCAAGGATTAAAGAGGTCTTAACTTTTAACGTGCGATTCCTAGCACTTAATTTGTACCATTAAAGACCGAAGTCGTAGCCTTTCTCCTCCCATCCATTAACACTGTAGACCATATTATATCTGTCCCAAAAACAATTACTCCTCTGGCTAATACCGGGCCGGGTATTGAACTGATATTTGTACATTGTTCCGCATTGTCGAGGACACTATTTTAAGTGCTCCCTGTAACCAACACAAAATTTTGGATTGATTCGTCCATGGACTTCCTGCTGACTAGTTTCGCGGTTTTCTTTCCTGGGTGCAAGGGTAAGTTTTAGAACAGCAATTCGTTGTAAAACTAGTTCCCCCCTTTCTGAATGAGAGCAAAATTTCAAAAGATGGTTACAGGGAGCACTTGCTAAAATATCTGTTTCATATTATTCATTTATTTATGGGCAAGCCCAATTAGGAATACACAAAAAATTACAAATAGGTGGTGCCAAAACAAAAATGAGTAAAAACATGAATAATATACGCACAAAAAAGCAAACTAAGTACATACGTTGATTACATTGCAATACTCAAATTACCTAAACATTTATTCTCCTTAAATGATTTTTAAATCTAGCAATTGATCCAAACAATTTGAGATCATTCAATTATAATTTGCTAGCCATCCTGGTACTAGCCAGGGGAATAGTTGGTTTTTGACAGATACTCACAGGATTGTTAAGAGGGATTATTACTTCTTTAATGTCGAAATCACGATTTTTTTTTTAAATTTCCACTGGTTCCTCAAAATTCAACTTTTTTCTCGAAACTTCGATATTAAAGTTGAAATGATTTTTGTTCTGTTGTATTTATTTCCAGTTATTGAATTAAACAAGTTACTCTCACTAACTAGAGCGCGATGACCATAACCGAAATTTTTTCAAAAAAAAAATATTTTATTTATAAACTAGGGAACTAAAGAGTAAAAAAAGATATTTAGTGTATGAAGAACAAAGGAACTTTTGAAAATAATTTAAATATTTTCTTAAAAGCTCAAGCCGTGAAACGTCATTAAAATTGAAATAAAGCCTCAATAAGATTTGAAGAAATCATCTCAAATTTTGAAGGTTCCATGTTCTTCATACACTAAATTAATTAATATTATTAACATTAACCAATTGACGACCTGAAATTCACACAATAAGTAAGGAATGTCTCAAGGAAAAAAGTTATACAGTGTCTGGGGGGGAAGGGATTCCTCTTCTTGAGGGGTGGAAATTAATGACCTCAAAAAAATTGCAGATACCTATTACTAGATTGAAATGACAATAATATAGATATATTGGGTGGTATTTGACTGACTTCAAAAGGATTTATCACTTTAACATCTATTAATTTTTTTTCAGCAATCAGCAATTAGTAATAATGTCTTTTTATATATTTTTTCTCTGAATAATTCTCACTCATTTTGGGAAAATACTTTATTTACAGAAAATTGATAAGTAAGATTACATATCTTCACTATGCTCATAATAAATTCACTGCCCCTACAATATTGACCTGTCTGTTTTTATACTTTTTGGCAATATCTTCTTCGATTTCTTTCTGTAGTTGCTTTGTTTTCTCAATCAACTTCTTTATAATAGGTTCGATACTTCTTGCTTCTACTTGTAAACTTAGAATCTTATCTTCCAACAATTTCTTACTACATTTCATCTTGTCCACAAGAGACAATTTATGTCTTAGGGCTGCCGTTAAAATATCTGCATATTTGGGTGAATGTTTTATATTATGCAAATGCTGGATTCTCTTGTTTGTCAGCTGATCGAGTGCTACGTTGACACAGTCATTCATAGTTGTAACTGATTCTAACGTTTGCATTTGAAGTAAAGTTGGCGCATCTTGCATTTGAGACATGGCCAGCATATCAGAATCATTAGACATTTCATACAATCTCATTTTAAGAAAAGAGCTGAGCTCCATCAGGTTATTTATTATTTGCTCTTGAGTTTTTGGGTTATCTAGAATACTCAAAGCTTCTTCACCACTAGCTATTCCACCATCTATACCAGTTTTTTCTAGCACAATTCCAGACTCCTCCAAATTGAGCTCCAAATCTGCATGAGTAACAATTTCAAAACTGTCTTCGCCGCAAGATGATCCCCAGTCAATATTTTGTTCTTCACTAATAGTAATATCTCCAAAGTCAATGCTACCATTATCTGTGTCAATATCAAAATCTATATTTGCTTCGTTATCACTCAATTCAACATCACCAAAGTCTATTTTTTCACTTTCAGATCCTTTTTTTTCCTCACCAGCTGAGGAAGAACTTTCTTCAATCTTAACTGGCTTCTCTCCATATGTATACTCATAAGTAGTTGTGTTACCAAATTTTATTAAATACTCTAATACTGATAATGTGTGAACTTGGCAGTTCTTTCCAGACAAGTATTTGCTAAATTCTGTATAAAGTTCAACAGATGGTAATACAATTTTAATATTTTCAGCAATCACATCATAAATTGATGGCAACTCTTTCAACAAATTTACTAATTCAGCTTTAATATTGTTCCCTGTAATTCCAAGTTGTTCACAAGAAGAATTGAATTCCTTTGAAGCAGCAGCCTCAGTTTTTGAAAAATCTTTTACTTTCTTCTCACATTCTGTTAAACTCTGCTCAAATTTGACCACTTGCTTACGTAAACTTGGTATTTCAAAACTCACATTTCTTATAAGCATTTGAGCTGCCTCTGCTAAATAAACATTGTCTTTTTGATATAATGATAGTATATCCTGCCAATCTTTCATTCGCTGAGATCCATATCTTCCAAAAAGGTTTTTTGAATCAGCTTCAGTTTCTTTGAGAATCTCAACAATTTTCAAGCAATGAAAATAATTTATATGTTGCCCAGACAATAACTGAATAATTCCTTCATGAGCTGGCATATCTTGTATTGCATTGTTGATTTTTTCTCTGATTTTCAAAATACAATTTTGCCAATCTTTATTAACGTGTCTTCTGCTTATCAACCATTCCAATAGTTTTGTTGTGTTGATATCAATTGGAATGTTTTGCTCGTCCATCACCTCAATTTGGTAAAAATTAGCTAATAATTCGGATTAAAGATAATCAACATTCAACCATATGCTCTTATGCTCTTGTACTTTGCAATCTAACAAACGTCAAACGACTCAAACGTCAAAGTCAAACCCAAACGTCAACGTCACATTTATTTTATTAACATCACAATAATATAATACTCACAAATCACAACTATTCACAACATTAATAATTTGACAATCAACAACCGCAGAATCACAGAAGTATCACCAACTGTTGCCACGTTACAAGATGCCAGTTGCCAATGGTGAATTCATTCAGAGGGTATGGTCCGTATCTACGACTTGTCTCTAATCCTTGGGTCCGTATTATGCATATATGTATTATGTGAGCTAGCTTCCCAAATAGCGAATGCACCTCAGAGTTCTTCTTCTCATCTGTTTAATGGCCCCACCTGCTAGGACTATCCGGCCATCAGACAGAGGTCAATGACGACAGCTGACAATTTACATTGACATCTGCGGATGATCGTTACCGACGTTACCGTTCTATAATCTAAATATCTATGGTTTGTGTTAAGTTAAGATGTGGTTAAGATGTCATAATAAAGGGCATTGTGATGATTATTAAAGTGTTGAAAATTTCATACTATTTTATTTATGCTTTGGTGGCGATGTAAAAGTGAACAGATCGGTTTATTTATAACAGTAACTTGATGATAGAATTCCATACTATTTTCTGCCAGAAGTACTAGTATTCTCTTATCTATTCAATCATTTTACCAATTAAGAAAGTGTTTATGTAGAGCAGGCATAATAAATGGGTGATCTAAATATAGTTATTTAATGAAATAAGGCGATAAATTATTTATTCAGCTAATGTCAATTATTTATCATGTAAATTTTATTGAAATCTAAATTTATTGGAAGTTTTAAAAAATGACAACTGTGGCTATGGAAGAATACGAGTTGATGAAAGACCCTAAATATCGTTTGTATGTGGCAGCAGTTGATAAAGCATTGAAAAACTTTGAGTTCTCATCTGAATGGGCAGATTTGATTTCGGCCTTAGGAAAACTCAATAAGGTATATTCACACAAAAGTTCTCATAATTGGTAGTAATATTTTCTTTTCAGGTTTTATTGAGTTACACAAAATTTCCTGTTATTCCAAGACGTATCAAAATAAGTAAGAGACTTGCACAGTGTATGCACCCAGCATTACCTTCAGGGGTACATCTGAAGGCTTTAGAAACATATGATATAATATTTCGCTGTATGGGAACAAACAGACTAGCTTGCGAATTATTCATCTACAGTGCAGGTCAGTGGAATAACTTTCAGAAAAAAAGGTATTATTATTTTTTTTTAATCGCAACACTCAATACAAATAGACAATTCCCAACTTTTTTCGAAGGTTACGTCATTATTTTCATGCAAAAAGGTAGAAGCTATTTCATAATCCATGGCCAAGCGACATTGTTCTGCCTCTTCCCATGATATAGCTGACATATATGAATTTGGTATGTTGTACTCAGCAATCAAAATAAAATCTTTCTAAGGATCAGTTAATCGGCTCAGTCGCTTGCGACTTGATAGGTCCTTGATGCTACCTTTATTTTTATTCACAGTTTATACTCTGAAATTTTCTCTTGACTTGTTTCGTCTGATAATGATATGTCTTCAGTATTGTTATCTGCTTCTTTCTCTTGTATATGGGCAACACTATGAGCAGGAAATTCAACTGGTAGTTGACGCACTACTGTGTGCCTCTCCTATTACCCTACCTGATGCATTAACGGACTATGTGGCAATGCGACGCACCGATAACAGCTTACGTTGATATCCCTTCCTCGAGCGAGTAGAGGAGAAATTGTAATGCTCTCTCAACATATAGCTAGCTATTCTTTACTCTCTCCTGAAACCACCATACCCAAGATGAAAACTTTCCGATACTGTAGGTACACAAAGTTGACATGGCAAGAGGCATACGCAGCTATTATGAGAAATAACGATGTTGTTTGTGATAGAAGTATCTCATGAAATGAACTGAAGGCGAACACTTCTACAGCTTTCGATGCATCTTTGATGTCTTCTATCTAGGTGCTTATTAGGGTACACAATGAGTCCAAGATAAGGATGTCGGAAACTGGAATAAAAATAGTTTAAAAAGTTTCGTAA
Organism: Chrysolina haemoptera; assembly: GCA_958298965.1. Lineage (NCBI taxonomy): Eukaryota > Metazoa > Arthropoda > Insecta > Coleoptera > Chrysomelidae > Chrysolina > Chrysolina haemoptera. The sequence goes on along the minus strand of OY282587.1, from coordinate 40,153,169 downwards.
CAGAAGGTCCATTGACATAGTCTGAATAAAAAAAAATGGATTTTCAAGTTATTTCGGAAATTAAGAATTTTTGTTTTCTTGTTTAATTTCTTTTGTTATTGTCAGAGCTGTAACTCACTGTATAATCCGGCTAGTCAAGTAAGATAAATCGGAGATTGATTGGTGGGGTTATCAGCTATATGAATAAAGTTATCCAGTTTTTGTACAGACTGTTATCAGTTGGAGAATATACACGGAAGTGTTTGAGACAATAATCAATCATTCAGATTTAAATAATTAATAGTTTCCAACTAACACTCGAATAATTTCAATAAAGTCAATAGTAACGTCTGGTATATACTTTTATATTAATTAAAATGTTTGAACAAAATGAGGAAATGTTTTTTTATTATTTCTTCAAAAAATGAGAAACATAAGTAGGTATTTTTTCTGGGTTGTTCTTGGGATTGTATATTTATGAAGCAGTAATTTTTGTGAAGGAAAATATTGAACTTTTCAAAACACTAGAACACAAGTATAACACTAGATTCAAAGAAAATCTAGTCACAGACCTTAAACAGTTTACTTATATTCAAAGAAACGTGGAATTCTCAGTGATAAAAATTTTTAATCATTTGTCTGACAATTTAAAAAAAAATGCCAAATAATAAAATAAAGCATCATCTTAAACAATCATTAATCGAAAAGTCCTATTATACACTGGAAGAATATTTTAGCGATAGTCCTATATAATTACAGTATTGTTAACTATATGTGATAAATTTTATAAAATGTAATGTACCATAGATATAGAATATCTTTTTAATATGCTATTTTAGTTCATAAGCTTTTATATCTGCTATTTAGAGTTTCTCTTCCCTTATCTTTTATTTTATTTATATTTTTGAGATGTTCTACACCCCTTTGGGTATTATGTATTGTACACATGAACGAATAAAGACTATCTATCTATCTTATCTTGTGTAAACCTGACTTCCAATTTCATCGAATATATTCGCATATAGTTTCACCCGATTTCACCAGAATTATTTGCGTTATCTGTATGAAATTTTAAGTGACTGTTCAAAGTATTGTCCTGAAATTTTGATCAACTAGATCGAAACAACCAAGGATCCCGCACGGTTCTGATGGAAAATGGGTCCCAGTCGAATTGGCTGAAAATTCAGTATAATGTAGTTTCTGGTGTCCTGATCAAATGTCTCCACGGGCACAACGAGATCTAATGGACAGTTTTTGAGATACAGGGTGTCAAACGTGCAGAGAGAGGTTTTCTACTTACCTTTAGAAAATCAATAATGTGGCGATTATTTTGTTACAAAAAGTTAGGGGGAATAATCGAAATCTTAATATTGTCGACTCAAGTTGTAATAAAAAATTCTAAGACTCCGTATACAATGTAATTTATAATTACATAATTTTAATGTAATTATTTGAACAAAATCAGTCAAACGCCAAAAGCTCGTATACTTGCAGAATGGGTGAATATCATTTGATTTTTATATTGGGTGATCTGATGTTACTATTAGACAGGGTCACTCAAAATTTTATTTTTTGGTTGTATATATTTTAATTTTTTTAAGGAACATCTAGAACATTGTACATTGTACAGACAATAGTATTTTTTCTACAACTGTCAAAAAAAATTACGAATTCATATTTTTTTGCAAATATGAAATGAATTTGGCATATTTTTATTGATTCATTATTCGAACAAAGTTCGAAGAGTATGCCAGAGAGTTGAGTTTCAAACAAATGAAACAAATAATTTCAACAGACTTTGTTTAGTCATATGTCATGAACAAATTTTGTAAGTACCTGTGTGGTCCAGTGGTACACGGACCCGCGGAAAAGTTAAAGGTTGGTATAAGAGTGTGAGTTTGAATCCTACTGGTGGAAGTTTTTTTTTAATGTTCCCCTCAAGCATTTAGTTATTCATGTATAATTGTTATTCTTCCTTATATTGCTTTGTAATTTATACTACTTTTTAGTAATAAAGGCAATAATTTCGCCTACGGCTCGATTCGGAATCTTTATCCTCGAGAATAATAGCTATCATTATACCCTCGTTGAAGAATAGACTATTATCTCACATTGGCGCAGCCCCCCCCCCCAAGCCCCTAAATTACTACTGTTATTCATAACACTCGGATGACGAAACAAAAAAAAGCTCTTGTAACAGATGAATTGTATGTACGTTCGTTCAGTTCTAAAAACCAATGAAATTTGGTTTTTATATTTTATTTAGTATAACTGAGATTTCAAAGAAAATGCCAGAAAAAAAAAATTACTGTAGAAGAGACGTCATAAGTGATTTTATCGAAATAATAAATTTATATATTTCATCATAAAAAAAGCTATACAGCGTCATACATAAAGTATACAACAAATGCAAAACTTTTTTATTATTGATTTCATTAAAAAAAAATTCGTGATAAAAGTTGGTTCAATGAGCACCAACTCATAATGGGTTATCGAAAAGTTTTCTAGGTTCTTGGTTTCTGAAAAAATCCTTCTTTTCAAAAAGTCATTAGGAATAATTAAAGAACCTCCATTTTTCAAAATATGGAAAAAATTCATAAGGAATATTTCGTTGTCATCTAATTGACTATTCATATTGTGAATATCAAAGGGATTCTGATCAAACTGATTCATCATTTTTTTTTTATCATTTACATCCCACTGTCTCTTCTCATCATTCAAACCATTTCGATGAGAAATCTCCTAGTTATTGAAATAAACTCAGACGACTCCTAAATAATAGCCTACTGTTAATATGAAATACTAAGAAATAATCATATTAGTATAGTTGAATAAAAAGTTTACTTTTTTTATCATCATAAAAGAGAATAATGGATATAAATAGGGTTCAAATGTCCAACGTATTCAAAATAAATTTATTTTATGGTAATTATTGTGGTGATAGAGGTCTAAATCACTTTGCTTGTTATTTTTGTTTAGGATATGTATGTGAAATATTTCAAGATACCTTATCGTTAGATAAGGTATTGGTTATTGTATTTGTAAACACGTTTTGCATTATATCTACACGCGAGATGTGATTGAACGACTCTGCTGACAGCAACTCTACAAACTGAAATTACTCACTATCTACACAATATTACTAACAGGTAGATACCCATTTCGATAACTGAGTTATCAGTCGGCAAAACCACATTATGATTTATGAACACTCAGTTTGTGCCATTTCTATAGTATTACAGTAACCACAGACAAATGTAAGCCACAAGTGAAGAATGAATCGTAGCACTTTGAAACTCGGCACATGACTTCTTGACATCATGTATTGTTAGAATAAAAATTGTTTGTCAAAAAATTAGGGGTGAAACCTAAAAAAAAATTTTTTTTGCTGTTGTTTCGGAAAGTATAAGATTTATCAAGAAACAATTTTAACGAGGCGAAAGATAATTCAATTCTCCTCAAGAAATATACTTGGTAATTTTTCACAAAATGCACTCGTTTTCTCAGAAAACCTGATTGAATTCCGATATAAAAAAAAACTTTTTGCAGGGTATCACCGATACTACTTTTTGAAATAAGAAATATAGTAATTTTAAATGGCATGGGGTCAGGTGTCATATCGTTAAAAAAGGAATTCAATTATCTTTACAACCATCTATTTTTTTTTTGAATTTCGTTAATGTTTTTTTTTTGCAATTTAAATGCGAAATATCAATTATAAATGCGGTTCTGAATACGACTAACACCTCGACAAATTTGATCGGTTTGATATGGAACAATGAAACCAAAAATATTTTGAAGGGTATTATCGATGCTAGTTTTTGAAAGAAGAAACATTGCAATCACTCGGCAGATGGAGCTGGGGACACATCAACTTGAAAATTTCGAATTGCCTAAAAATCGAAACTGGGAAATATTTTTTAAATCAAAAAGTAGTATCGGTGATACCCCAAAACGTTTTTTTTTTTATGGTGCTACGTCGAACCGTTCAAAAGTTAACAGGGGGGGGGCTATAAAAAGCCACACTGAATAATGATTTTTTTTACTGATACTCTTACAGTTACACACTGAATTGGTATATTATAAATAAAAAAACTAAAGATTCGAAATTCCATGAATTAATTGTCAGATATCGTGAATTGCACTGGATATAATTGTTGTATTGGATTGAACATGTCAAAATTTTCCTGTTATTATCTCCCAGTCTGACACTGGTTTTATTGTACTTACTTTTATAAACTTTACCTTTGTTTCAACACAGGAAGTAGTAAAAATGTTTATTTCCCAAAATAGAACATGGTTAATGATTAGGAAATAATAAGATTGCGCGTATTTAACAATAAAAATTTACTAATTGGATTGAGTTATCCAATCTTAAGCATAAACGTATACAATAGGTCTTTTCGTCAGACTCTCTCCAACTGAAAACAACTACTGCCCCCTACGATCGTTGGATACTGCGCTCTACAAGAACTACTTTTCAATGCTGCTTTGTTAATCTTGTTTACCCAGCAAATATCAAAACCGATTAGTGATTTTTTTCGCAATTCAATCATTTTATATCATGAGCGGTAACTTATTCAATGAACGTTCCTCACTTTTCCAAAGAGAGATGACAAACAAATCCCAAAAAAGTGTAGTTGTTCCCTGTGACCAACTGCCAGCCCTGCCGAAAGGGAGGAGAAAACGTAATATTTCCCGTTCAATAATTTTTTTTAATATTCATGATTTATATTATTGGCACGTTTTCGATTCTACGAATAGTTTATAATGTTACAATTTACATTCATTATTTCCTGAATTGTGTATCTTGATTACCATAATACTTAAAACTGATTACTGTAACGGTAATTACCACTATCAAAACTTTAATTATTTTCTGATTTGTGTACCTTCCCGGATTACCATAATTGTCGAAACTAATTACTACAGTAACAGTAATTACCAATTATCTTGGTTAATGGTCAATTCTCTGTATTTTTTTGGCTTTGAGAAAGTTTTGAAAACGGCAACATATATTGAAAGAAAATTCTAATAAAGGTTATATTAGTTGAATATTCGAGAGCTCATAACATAACATATTCATTCCAAAATTTTGAAACGATTTCATCTCAAACAATTTTTCAATATACTGTCGAAGTTGTTTCGTTAAGTTCATATGATAAAAAAATATACAGTGCAGCATTTTATAACTGTTAACTTTTTTGAACGGTTGAAGGTACAAAAATGGAAGCAAAAACCGTTTTGAATGATACTATACTTTGTGGAATAATAGCTATTTTCCTAACAAGTGTGCAAAGTGACACTTTTCCGTATGCAAACACAGACGAACGACGCAAAGGCGAGTTCGGATGAGTTTTTGCGTGCGGAAAAGGCACTTTGGGCAAAAAAATCATAATTTAGCCTAGCGATCGACAGATACCGATATTTATATTGGCCTATCGGTTATATCGGCCTCATTGGCCGATTATCGTATCGGCCGATTATCGTATCGGCCGATACCAAAAGCCGATAGACCGATCCATTTTTTTATTGGAAAATTTGAACAATAAATAAAAAACACACACATACATAATTATATTTTATGTTTACAAGTTTTTGCTACATACCTACAGCTTGGCAAAGCTAGCTCTGAATGTGAAATGGCCACGCCGATCGATGCGCGGTAGTAGAAGGAATCAGTACAGTCCGTTAAACAAGTATGAGTTACAACTGGTGTTTTTTTAAATTTCCTCTCGCTTGCACAATGGACTTTGTACTTCAATGTTCAATGGGAGAATGATTTGAGATCTGAGAGAAATCATTCTTATGCGACTTATACGCGCGGAAGGGCTACAGGAATTTTCTTGTACAGACATGTCGGTCGACCCACATCGTCCTACTGAGAATGGCTTTCTTTGTGAATTATATTTTGTTTTAATTTTATAATACTCAAATTCATGAAATACACAAAATTAAAATAGTTTTAGGTTAAAAAATTGACATGAATGTTGACAGGTACCTATTTTATCGGGCATTAAGACCAAAATCAAAAAAATGAAAAAAATCAAAAAAATCATGATATTTTTATTTAAATCAATGATTTTTGATTTTTTTTATATAATTTTTCGAAATATTACCATAAAGGGCTTGTTTTTTGCATTTTGACATAATAATAATTCCATCGCCTAATTTACTTAAAAAAAAACCTCTAAATATAATATAAACAATTTGGCCTCCACTCAATGATATACTTCAACACAACTAAAATAACAGACAGAAGATAAATACAAGTAAGGACCTGCAGAAACGTGCGACGACGATAGCGCAATACTTGCATTCAGCAATACGGAAAAAATTCCAAGCAAGACAGTACGAACCACGATGGAAAGAAACGAACGGCCGATTGGCCGATATATCGGCATATCGGTATTTAAAATATCGGTATCGGCCGATTATCGGTATCGGCTAAAATTTCCATATCGGTCGATCCCTAATTTAGTCAATAATTTTTTATTAAACTTGAAAGAAAGAACTAACTATACAACAAATAATTACATATCAATGTGTCAAAGATGCACGCTTGACTATTGTAATCATATACTATTAAACAAGGTGTATTAGTTTTTTATTTCAAGCTGAAATACAACTATATGAATTACGATTGAAAGGTAAAACGGTTTCTCACATTGCATATAATAGTCTACAGCTACTGAAATAAATATTTTTCCATACCAATGTAATTTTTGAGTAGTTTTATTTATTTACTTAAAAAGAAAACAACACCCTGTATCTCAAAAATAAGTAACTCCGGACATATGTTCATGGGAACTTTTTTTCTTGAAACGATCCAACGAATCGCCCTCTGTAGTTTTGTACCGTAGTCAGGAAACACAAGGGAAACAAAAAAATAGTTATTTATGTACCAAGGACAAAAAACTGTCTATTATAGTCGAGCCTGTAAATTAATAGCTGAGGTGCAGCCGAGGCTAGCAAGCAGGCGAGACAATAGACAGTGTTTCGCCGAGGTGCATATTACATTTTTTCGTCGACCTCTACAAATTACCTACTAATTTCCGATTTTAGAATCAATAATCGACCATTTTGTTAGGCAAGTATTTTTCGTCCGCAGACACTTTTCGTCCGCAAACACTTTTCGTCCGCAAACACTTTTCGTCCGCAAACACTTTTCGTCCGCAAACACTTTTCGTCCGCAAACGCTTTTCGTCCGCCGTGATCACTATGCCGTATCATCAAAAATAGTCGAGTTTTCGTCCGGAATTTAGTACGTAAAATGTAATTTTTTGTAGAGGACGAGAAAAAACTCATTTTATAATCGTTGTTTTAAGGTATATTTCCACTCATGGGACATGCTGCAATGAATATAAGACCAACCTTGTTGACTATATATGAAACACATTTTGTACCGTTAGGAGACAGGCTTCGTCCAGCCTTGAGTGGATTTTTAAGTGGAATTCTTCCGGGTCTAGATACTGGAACTGACCATTTCGACAGGTAAATGACACCAAAATGTACCAGAATCATTCCTAATTTTTCATTCATTTCCAGGACTAACTTGTTACTCGAAAACGTTTGTGATGGGGTGGAACCAGCATATTTTTATACATGTATATGGCAGTGTGTTGCGAATAATAGTCCAGTAAGGTTACCCGCAATAAGTTATATATTAGCGCACTACAGCAGGAAAGTATCAATGGAGGATCAGTTGTATTTGATGGGAAACAATATAGGACTCATGGTAGATACTAACTTGCATACTATTTAATTTTTATAAATCTGATCCATTGTTTCAGGTGTCGGGTCTTTGTGCTGCAGTTCAAGACTACAGTGTACTAGTTCAGAGATCCGCCCTTGACCTGTTGATGGTTTGTTTTCCAATGCAAAATAAACAGCTGTTGTACGCGGATATGGTGAGACTGGTGACGGCGGCGCTAACAACAATATTGAGAAGGGACATGTCTCTCAACAGGTACAGTACAGTGAAACCAATCTACCGAATAGATATTAAATTTCCCGTGCGTTCATATTGAGGTTCTTGTCACTAGATACAGGGTGTTGATTGAGTACGTTGACAACCTTCGGGAGGAGATTCTTTGAATGTTTTCAGGACGAAAAGTTCATATAAACATATGTCCCAAACGGCTTGGTTTTCGAGATACAGGATGATAAATATAAATTTTTTTCAAGATTTTTTGGAGTTAACTTCGACATTTTCGACAATAATCAGTTCAAATTGGTCCTGTATCTCGAAAACCAAGCCGTTGGGGACATATGTTTATATGAACTTTTCGTCCTGTAAACTTTCAAAGAATCTTCTCCCCATATTTCGGTTAGACAATCACAATGGCATGAAAAAACAAACCACATATTCAGAATTTTTTCGAGCGTACAGGGCCGGCTTGACTCCAGCAATAAATCACAACTTCCTTATTAGGAACTCTGCCACGTTCATATTTTGGTTAGACAATCAGAAGGGTATGAGAGAAAAAAAACACATTTTCAGAATAAATTTACCGGGCGTCGAGGGCCAGCTTCACTCCAGCAATAAATTTCAACTCCCTTATTAGAAACTCTGCCAGTTTCATATTTTGGTTGGACAATCACAATGGCATTAGAAAACAAACCACATGTTCAGAATAATTTTTCTGGGCGTCCAGGGCCGGCTTCACTCCAGAAATAAATCACAACTCCCTTAATAGGAACTCTGCCACTTTCATACTCCGGTTAGACAATCACAATGGCATGAGAAAACAAAACACATATTCAGAATAGTTTATCCGAGTGTCCAGGGCCGGCTTCAGTCCAGCAATGAATCACAACTTCCTTATTAGGAACTCTACCAGTTTCATATTTCGGTTAGACAGTCACAATGGCATGAAAAAACAAACCACATGTTCAGAATGGCATGAGAAAACAAACCACATGTTCAGAATACATTTACTGGGCCAGCTTCACTCCAGCAATAAATTACAATTGCCTTATTAAGAACTCTGCCAGTTTCATATTTTGGTTGGACAATCACAATGGCATGAGAAAACAAACCACATGTTCAGAATAATTTTTCTGGGCGTCCAGGGCCGGCTTCACTCCAGCAATGAATCATAACTTCCTTATTAGGAACTCTGCCAGTTTCATATTTCGGTTAGACAATCACAATGGCATGAAAAAACAAACCACATATTCAGAATGGCATGAGAAAAGAAACGACATGTTCAGAATAAATTTACTGGGCCAGCTTCACTCCAGCAATAAATTACAACTGCCCTATTAGGAACTCTGCCAGTTTCATATTTTGGTTGGACAATCACAATGGTATGAGAAAGCAAACCACATGTACAGAGTAATTTTCCAGGTGTCCACTGCTGGCTTCACTCCAGAAATTAAATCACAACTTCCTCATTAGGAACTCTACCAGTTTCATATTCCGGCTAGACAATTACAATGGCATAAGAAAACAAACCACTTGTTCACAATGATTTTTCCGAGCGTCCAGGGCCGGCTTCTCTCCAACTATAAATCTGAACTTCCATATTAGGAACTCTACCACTTTCATATTTCGGTTAGACAATCACAATGGCATGAAAAAACAAACCACATATTCAGAATGGCATGAGAAAACAAACCACATGTTCAGAATAAATTTACTGGGCCAGCTTCACTCGAGCAATAAATTACAACTGCCTTATTAGGAACTCTGCCAGTTTCATATTTTGGTTGGACAATCACATTGGCATGAGAGAACAAACCACATGTTCAGAATAATTTTTCTGGGCGTCCAGGGCCGGCTTCACTCCAGCAATGAATCATAACTTCCTTATTAGGAACTCTGCCAGTTTCATATTTCGGTTAGACAATCACAATGGCATGAAAAAACAAACCACATGTTCAGAATGGCGTGAGAAAACAAACCACATGTTCAGAATAAATTTACTGGGCCAGCTTCACTCCAGAAATAAATCACAACTTCCTTAATAGGAACTCTGCCACTTTCATACTCCGGTTAGACAATCACAATGGCATGAGAAAACAAAACACATATTCAGAATAGTTTATCCGAGTGTCCAGGGCCGGCTTCAGTCCAGCAATGAATCACAACTTCCTTATTAGGAACTCTGCCAGTTTCATATTTCGGTTAGACAGTCACAATGGCATGAAAAAACAAACCACATGTTCAGAATGTCATGAGAAAACAAACCACATGTTCAGAATAAATTCACTCCAGCAATAAATTACAACTGCCTTATTAGGAACTCTGCCAGTTTCATATTTTGGTTGGACAATCACAATGGCATGAGAAAACAAACCACATGTTCAGAATAATTTTTCTGGGTGTCCAGGGCCGGCTTCTCTACAGCAATAAATCTTAACCACCTTATTAGACACTCTGCCAGTTTCGTATTTCAGTATGAAAAAAAATAAAATTATTGCTGAAATTTATTTATTTATTTTCTGTTATTTTTTGTTATTACGAATCTCCCGGGTTTTCGTAGAAAACCCTTCAAAAGCAGAGCTTGTCCGAGCAAGGGAGACCCGGCTTAAAAAGTGTAACCTGTGAAATGCGACTACTATTATACTATTATTAGCATTATTGTTATTTCATTTCAGTATACATAATTTAGCAATGCGTTGAATTCCAAATAGAAATGGCTAATTTATATCTTCAATTACAGGCGCTTGTACTCTTGGATCTTGGAAACTGATGTCAATAATCCACAGGTGCTCCAAATAGAAGGTGAACTAATCAAAACTTCAACTCATCAACAACATTCAATAGCCTATGACTTATTAAATGACGCACTGAGAATAATTTTGAAAAGATGCAGCACCAAAACTCCCATCGATATAAAGCCATATAGACTGCTTACATCGCTATTTGATAAACCTCAGATAGGACCTGTTATTTTGGATAGTATTCTTTATGATGTTTTCAGAACATTATATCTATCTTGTCTACATCAACAAAAACATAGAAATAATGTCGTCAGATGCGTTTCATTCAATGGTGATCTGACTAGTTTGAAAAATGATGATAACACCCTGAATAAACAGTTTGTTACTAAAAACTGCCAAGAGCTGATTAAAAATGCTAATCTTCTATTCAATACTCTACAGAGTTATTATATCTGGTCTTATATTGAAAAGTTATACATTGAATCAGTAAAAACTATAAAAGATTATAAATATCGAGACAGATGCCAAGTTAATGAAATTGGAAGTGGATCTCCACATGTGCTGGAAATTTGTATTTTGACCGACTTTTTACTAGACATTATACCAATTGAATCTTATGCTGAAAATACGTCCAATATCTTGCCCAATTTATTTTCGAATATGATTATCACCTTGAAAATAAATCTGCCAGATTTAAATCATCACGAAATAACTGAAAGTTTACGTCTATGCAGTAGAATTTTAACTAAAATTCAGCCTATAACGTTGACACAATCACAAAGAACTGATAACGAATTGGAGACTGATTCCTTCAATGAATCGATTGAAAAACCCCAAGATAGTTCTCATATAATGGAGGATAAAGTGGAAAATGAAGAGCAAAGAACGCTGGAAAAAAGTAAGTCGGATTCGAGAATAAACGAAAATTTTAACAATTTAGAGAAAAATGAGTTAACTATAGATGAAAACAGCAGAGAAAGATCTTACAGTAACCAAATGTTGAAGAAAAAAGAAAAAATGAGTCCGAGGATAGAGAAGAAAACAAAAAATAAGAAGTCGAAGTCCACTCCAAAACTAAATGAATCAAAAAATGAGAATATCGAATCTACCAGTTCTGAAAATGCTTCTCCTGATAAGCGGGAACTAACTGTTCCTGAGGTTAATGAGACAACTAATAAAATAACCAAAGTTGAGAATAAATACTTTATTAAATGCCTAGAAGAATACAAAAAGTTCTACGTCAGCTTTATTAAAATTAAGCTCCTGCCTAGTACTGATATAAAAGCCTTTTTCCAATCTTTGATTTATGATACCAGTGAAAGAATCAATGTTTTGAAGAAAATGCTAGATTCCCGATTACAAGATGATTCTGCAAGTGAATTCTCACCAGTTGATTATGCTAATATCTTAATCAAAAATGAAATTTTATCAGTTTTCAATAGAGCTTCAAAAAGTGTTGAAAGCCATTATGAGAAGTCTATGAGCGTCGCTTCGAATATACTTCTAGAATTTTCGGCGTTTCCAAATTTATTGGGGAATCAGGCTGAAAATTATGTACCTGACTGGGTGGAATCACTTACAGTGGTTGCATGTTGTAAAGAGTCTCCAAGAGAAATTCAAATTACTGCAATGAGCACTCTTTTAGAAATGTTTTGCTTGGCAAAGAATCAGATTTTGAATAAGGAAGAACAAGTCTCAAGTATTGTCATTACTGGCATTTTGGCTTTGTCGAATGTGAGGTACATTGAAGAAAATACTATTGTTTTAGAGGTGAGTATATTTTTGGGAATTGTTTGGCTTATGTTAAAGTGTGTTTCAGTAAAGACAAAGCTAATAGAATCAATGCCTCATTTGTGTCAATGTGTTTGTGTTTCATTACATCCATACTTTCCAGAAAAAAAAAACGAAACATCTTGCATTTCATGAATGTTGATGGATTTTCAGTTGTATAAAACAGAAACATGTAGTTCTTGGGTAATAAAGTTGATTGATAAAAAAAAGAAACAACTGAATATTAGAATTTTGCAATTATCCTGTGTATGCTGAAATGGAATAGAGGTTGATTTTATTTATTTTATTTTATTCTTTTAATGCCAGTTTCTTGAAAACTAACATTGAATATTTCATAGCACTATTTTTACTCATTTTGTTTAATTTTTTTATGGAAATGAAGACGTATATGAATCAGTATAAAATACATTAACATAATAAATTCCAGTTTAATACTTTGTAAATAGTCATTTTTTTGCATGTAATTCATTATCAGTAGCTCTGTTGTTTTGTCGGGCCTCTCTGTTAGAGAAAAGACTTGTAACTAAAAATTATTTCAATTGAAATTTTCATGGTTTTTAATGAAATATATCTCAAATCATTGACTAAAATGTCTATCCGGTCACACAGTTAATTTTTTCAAAACATATTATTAACTTGTCATATCGTTCTAGGAAATGTGTCAGATTTTATGGAAATTTCTTGGGATACTCAATAACCAGAATCAACTGATTTTGTGTATTTCATTATTGTATCAAATACACAATATATTCGACACCAGGCTCTTTGTGGAAAATATTATCTGTCATTTTCTCACTCTAGAAAATATCAATGTTCAATACATCAAACAATTTTTCCTACTGTGGCATTTAGGGAGAGATCTAAACATCAAGTTACCACCTAACAGATCTAATATCAGGAATTTTGACAGGTAACAAATATATTAAATAATAAACTATAAAATATATCTTTCTGTTTTCCTAGATGCTTACTGAAAATTCTGGATAATTTGCAAAACAAGGATAAACCAAATCTTCAACTTTTGTCAGAATCTTTTCTGACACACAGTCTTCTGCATAATGACATTCCTAGAATAATCAACCCCATTTTGATGAAGTTATTGGCATCCAATACTGCCAGAGTTTCTATAGTACATGTGAATATTCAGGACAATGATTCACAAAGTGATACAGCATCTCAGGATATCAGACTAGAAACTGTACACTCTAAAAACGTATATGCTATAAGCAATGTTGATGGTAATGTCATGTATCACGTAACTGACAATCCAAGTCCAAAGCCTGCAAAGAAGAAATGGTTCACCTTCTCGAAGACTGGCAAAAAATATTCATCTTCAGTTATCAATATGACAACAAGCATAACAGAGGATTCAAATGTTGTTACAAAAAAGAATGTAGATTTTAAAGGTGTGAATATGTCTCCCAGGTCGGAAAAAAACAATAAAAATGTCAAATTGTTTATCAATCCTTTGAGTTCAAAAGAGGTTTACCCTATTGGATTAGATGGTTCTTATGCCAAACGGGAATCTCATTCTTCATTGGAAAGTCTCTCCTCCTACAATGAGTATACACAACTCAGTAACGATGATTTTTCGATTCCTCAAGAACGTGTCATTGGTGACAGAGATTCAGGATTTGATAGCCTTAAGAACAAAAGTCAACCAGAACTCTCAAATATAATTAATGGAAAAGATTTTACACCGACGTTTCTGTTAGAGAGTATGGAGCCGATTTCTGATGGAATTAAGGCAGAAGCGATCAATGGCACGGTGAATGTATCGAAAATTCCTAAATCTCAAAGCTTCGATGAAAAAATAGGCATTTCAAAAACGACTGATATTGAGAATTCATTAGTACAAAGTTGGTCTTATTGTATATCGGATTCAGCCAGCTTGAATGCAACTTGCGAGTTAGAACTAAGCAAAAGTGCTGAAGACTTTTTCAAAGGCAAAAACGAAGAAAGGGCCATTGTTAATGAAATTCTGAACACTATTATTGATAAAGTCTGTTCTGAACTAGACGAAATAGACTACACTCCACAGAGACCTACAGATTTAGATTTGAAACCCAAAATGACTTCTCAGCCACCGAAGAATATTGTGTTATATCCAATTCATTCCCATATATGCCTGTATTATGAAATTTTTGACTCAAACCAAGTTATTTACGCTCTTCAAACCCTGAAAAACTGCATTTCTGCAGAGCCTCAGTTATTCATTAAATGCTTGGCAACAAGTGGCATAAACAATTTAAAAACCAACGAAATTCTGTATTTCTTGGCAAGACATAGAAAGTCTTTACTTGGTTATGGATTTTCTGGTGAAATAGGCAGTGACTACATAAATTATTATCGGGGATATATGTTTCTTGACGTGATTATATCCATCTGCTTGAATTATTCAAGGACGTTTTATCCCTTTATAGAGGACTCCACACTGGTTTTTGAAGAAATGAATAATAATTTAAGGATACAGCTAGAAAGCTTGGAGATTCTCGATATGATTATGAAAAATTTAGTTACAATGGTAAAGGAAAATTCAAAAGGCTTTTCCAGCTATATAGCCGATTTGTTAGTGAAGTGCAAACTGCAAAAAATTCTATTGAACTGCTTGCTAACTTCTGTGAGGAACTTCGATGAAGATATGACATTCGCTGAAGAGGTTCTAGCGTTCAATAACTTCCAGCTTTGTGATAGTAGAAATAAAGTCGGAGAACACGTGGAAGCTTTTCAAATACAGATTTTAAGATTAATTCACTCGCTCATCATCTTGGAGTACAACGTCTTCCCTGCAAAATCGTCAGAATCTACCCCTAGTAATGGAGATCAGTTGAATTCACCAATTGTTGTGATACCACAGCAGCAAATTTTTTTGTCTGCCATAATGAGCGCTCTGCGTCAACAAAATATGAAGCATATACATGAGAAATGGTTACACTTGGTAACATCATGCCTTCCTTACTTTGGAGATAGTCTCAAACAAATAACCATCAGTGTCATCCATCAAATTTGCAATAATATTGAAGAAATGGCAGTAAACTATAAATGTACAGAATTAGAAGATGAGCTATGTTCTGACTATGCAGTTATCCAACTAGAGGCTTTGACAATTCTTTGTCATTATTGTTTGTTGGATTCGTCTCAAACTATCAGACAAAATATTCCAGTAAATCCAAGCACTCCAGTTTCTAATCCAGGAGAAATTATCAATAATCTCTTCAATGTATTTTTTCTGCCTTTAAGTGTTGATATGAACTTTTCATCAAAGCACAATTCTGACAATTATCAAAACGCCAGAAAAACTATATTAAGCCATATGCCTAGGATCATTTCTAGCGTGGCCAAGCTGTGGCAAACAATCATTACTCTAGATAGTGACTACAGCGGCATCTATGGCAACTCCAAAGTTGTTGAGCAACAATTGCTGGAGTTCCTGAGTCCGATTTCTGTTCATCATAGTGCCAGCTTTATAGCTGCCATCTCTGTAGCTTGGTACGAGAGGAGGAATCCTTTCAGTAGTGTGAAAACAGTGAGTACTCTCTACTTTCATCCATTCTAGAAAACAAATGATATTCATTGTTTTTTTTTTGTTTATAGGTGCTTCCTGAACCGAACGCTGGTCAAGTCAATTTGGTACAATTGATTTTGGCCATTAGAGTCATTCCACTAGATAATTTAGTACAAACTGTAACCGCTGTGATAAAAAACCCTCCTCCCACTGAAGGTCTCAGTGCAGATATTTGTTTGGATGTATCTGTTCTTGAGCTATTTTATTGGTGAGTGATATTTTTTTCATGAATCATTAAATAATTGCTTTTGTCAGGACTTCCAGAACAGTATTAAAAAAAATAAGATTCTGGTATTTAATCACCAGTAATGTTATTTTTAGAAATATAAAAAAGTGATAAAGTTTGTTGTGGTGTCACGTAAGCAATGTGTTTTTTCTGGATCACCGTCAGTTTGATTTTTTGGAACGTGTTTTTGATGATTGAACAAATCGAAAATTATTTCAATATCAATAAACTCTCTGTCTGGATTTCGTGAAAGCCATTCTTGTAAGACACATCTTCCCTTCTATTTTTTTTTATCTACGTAGAGTTTTTGAATAATTCATCAAAACATTCTACAGGAAAAATCAAAATATTACATATCTGGAAGTGTGTTGAACTGGTTTAAAAGTTACCAAAGTTATTATTTCAAGTTACCAAAGTTATTATTTCCAACAGTTCAAGGTAAACAATATTCATTTTTAGAAAACTATAAATGAAATGGGCTTTCCCTAAGGAAGTCTTTTGGAACCACTTTTATTCTTTAAATCTCTTTGATTGACTTGTGTTTGACTTTGATGATAATATTAAGAATGCAATCACAAACATTAACATCTCACTGAATAATATTAAAAAATATCTGAAAGTGAATAAACTAAAACTTAATGTCAGCAAAACGAAAGCAAAGATCATGTCCTCGGAATATAAAGTTCAATATTAATGGAGAAAATGTGGAGACCAACCTCCTTGAATGAACTTTTTGATGTCAATACATCTGATCAAAATTCCTATTTTTGGTTCCCCCTGTACAACGTTTGAAAATTTGAAATATAAATAAATAAAATAAATATGCAAGTATTCTGCAATGCACTAATTTTTATGAAGAATACAATTTTCTGTCAAATCGATAATAAAAAAGTATTCCATAATAACATCTGAACTGGACTGCATATTGTTACAGTCAGATCTACAAAACTTGGCCAACTGGTGTGAGTTAAATGATCCAGCAAAATGCCATGTTGCGCTATTTCATAGATCTCGTTACACCACTCAGTTTCAATACAGTATCAATGGTGTCGACTTAGATGTAAAGGAACATGTAAAAGAGGAGTTACTTTCGATCCTTAACTCTCTTTTACTGTACATATATCAAATATAATTACCAAATCTCTTCAACTTTTAGGCTTTGTCAAAATAATCACTGAAGACTTTACAAACGTTAACACACTTAAGTTGTTGTACTTTTCTCTAATCAGATCTCATTTAGAATACGCTTCATGTGTCTGGTCACCTTTTTACCAAACTCATATAATCAAACCAGAGATAGTAGAACAAAAATGTTTGCGCTATGTAGCTTTCAAACAGGGTATCAATATAGCAAATATTGATTATGCAAACATACAAACTGAATTAAATCTGCTGCCAGTCACAACAAGACGCAATAGAAGGATCTTAGAACACTATATTGTGTGCAAGGGAGCTGGAAAACCGACACCTCACACGAAAAACAATAAAAATATTTTCAGATAGTCAAGCAGCATTGAAAGCGCTTGAATCCAACTGCTTTAAATCCAGAGCAGTATGGAACTGCAGAGACACCTTGAACCGACTAGCACAAGGCAACAACGTTACCCTACTTTGGATACCAGGTCACACGGGCCTAGAAGGAAACGAAATAGCGGACGCCCTAGCAAAAGGGGGGGCCGAAACAACGTTCACTGGGCCAGAACCGGTCATCGGTTTAGCATATAGCACTGCCAAGAATGCTACAACCGCCTGGCCAGACAATAAAAGACTTGAGTATTGGCTCAGTCTACCAGGACTAGCCCATTCCAAAGCATTTATTGCTTGTACAAGGAAAAAACAGGACTCTGACAAACTTCTAGAACTCAGTAGAGCACATCTCAGAGTTATAGTAGGTTTGCTCACTGGCCACTGCAAACTCAAACAACACATGCATAAAATCGGACTTGCACAGGATGCAGAGTGCCGTCTATGCATGGAGGATGATGAAACGGCTAAACACATCCTGTGCACATGCCCTGCAGCAGCCAGAACCAGATTTTCAATATTTGGCAATACAAAAGTAAGGCCAGAAGATCTGGTAAACTGTTCTCCCAATATGTTACTCAATTTCGTTAAGAGATTGGATATGCTGGGAGAAATATAACCATAGGGTGAGCCACAATAGGCCATTGGCCGCAGTGGAGAGCCTGATATGGGCTCACTCACATTTAAACCTAACCTAACTATATGATATTTTCAACTCTCTTATACCATGCCCTCAATTACTTGGTGAAATTGGTATCCATGTCCCGGCCAGGACTCCGTTATATTTCATAACTCACTAGTAAGTTATGGATTATCTCACGTAAACTATCAAATAGCAAACTATCAAATAACGCACTAGTGTGTTATAATCCATAACTCATGTTCATATTTATAACTTATTAACTATCATCTTTATGGTTATTACCATAAATTAAATTCATCTTTATGGTTATCAATTTCTTTTATATCATACATTGGATTCGAAAGCAATGATTGTTTCAAATTATATTTCAGTTTTTTAGTTGGGTAAAGTTTCCATTCCGTTGGTATTTGGTTATATAATTTTAATGGCAGGTATTCAGTTTGTTTCCTTGTTTTTTCGGGTATCATGATCATGAATTTCTGTTCTGAAAATGAACTTAGTTTTATTTCATTTCATTCTAGACATGTAAATGTGTAATATGAACTCCTTCCTATTAGAGAATACATTTTTTTTATACAATTTCAGTTATATGCGAAATGCTTCCTCTACGCAGTTATTCGAGGCATGGGGCTCACTACTTACACTGATTAGAGAAGGTTGTTCTTTGCCTCCACCTGCCCAGTTTTTACTTGCCGCTCTACTGCATGAAATAATGATTAAGTGTTGTCCAATAGAAGAAAGAAAAGACCAGAAAGATTTGCAAGATGTTACAACAAAAGTAGGTTTAGTGTCGATCTTCGGATGAGATTTTAGACTAATGAATTCATTTAATCTTTGACCTAACCTAACCTAACCTAACCTGGGGTGGGATTCCTTGTACCATAGAATAATATTGTCGACAGTTTTGTCTCTGTTTCTTCCATGAAATCAACGATAATGTCATCTCACTTTTTCTGTTGACAAATGAATTCTATGGTACACAGAATCCCACCCCTGATTCTTTTGTATTTCTAGTAAATCGTAGTATACTGCGGTGCTTAGCCCATAGTGGTAACTGGCATTCAATTATATTGTGAGAAAAAGAGGTTTGAATTTTTATTTTGAAATTTTAGTACATGTTGAATGTGTACCTTCACTTGTAATGCTTCAATTTATTAACAATTAAAGCATCCCAAGTACCATAGGATTCTAATTGAAGCATCCCAAGTGAAGGTACGAATACAACATGTACTAAAATATCAAAATAAAGATTCAAACCTCTTTTTCCCACAATATAGTCGAATGTCAGTTACCGCCAATGGGCTTAGCATGGCAGTATAGGTTTTATGAACTCTTCTCCTGATCTGTAAAATTATCTTGAGGTGATGTGAAATAGAGCAGTGTCAGTGGCAGTGGCGTAATATGACAATTGCGGAACAATGTCATAGGGGGACAAACAAGCCAAACTGAACAGAAACAAACCCATTGAACCCATTTCCCATAAGGCTACGTGAATCATTCTGATCAATTTTCTGCGAACAGTGATTTATAAAAATCGCAATTATCCACTAACACCCACAAAAAACTAATTTTCATTTCATCATATGTCAAATGCTTTGTGTGCCTCCCCTTGTCCGCCATGATGTGAAATAGAGCTGATAGAGCACTGTCAGCTGACGTCACAACATGGCGGTCATGGGGACACACACACAAAGCATTTGACATATGATGAAATGAAAATTAGTTTTTTGTGAATGTTAGTGGATAATTGCGATTTTTATAAATCACTTTTCGCAGAAAATTGAGCAGAATGATTCACGTAGCCTTATGGGAAATGGGTTAAATGGGTTTGTTTTTGTTCAGTTTGGCTTGTTTGTCCCCCTATGACATTGTTCCGCAACTGTCATATTACGTCACTGACAGTGCCCTATTGATTCACTTGCTTGATTTTTTGTTATTTTCAGTTGATCGATTGTGTTTCACAAGTTTGTGGCTCGTGCTTGGAGCAAACCACTTGGTTAAGAAGGAATTTTGCTGTGAAAGAGCAAGATGAAGATAATACTCCTGAAGCCAGTATTATAAGTGGAAGTAGCAGTGAAGTAATTTTGAACTCTAGTCATAGTGTACAGGCACAATTGGTGAGTTTACGACAATTTTCCTGTACCTCGAAAATACTAATAGCTCTTTTTAGGTGTTATCGGAAATTCTTGCTCCAATTTTAGATATTTGCTTTGGATCTTGTGAAAAGGACAAAGTGAATGGAATCCTGACCTCCTTAATGTGCAACATTGTTCCTTATTTGAAAACTCATACTGTACGTAACATGCCAAGTTTCAGCGCTTGCTCCAAATTATTAGCAAGTCTAAGTAGCTATCAGTACACGAGAAAGGCCTGGAGAAAGGATGTTTTTGACCTATTATTGGATAACACACTTTTTCAGATGGACTACTCATGTCTAAAATTCTGGAGAGTGATTGTAGACAATTTAATGACCCATGACAATACAACATTCAGAGATTTGATGAGTAAGTTTATTTATTAAATAAGAAGATAATAATATATAATAATAATAATCTTTATTCAAATAGGCAACCTAATATACATACGTTTTTACATGTTACAACAGAATTCAAATCTGTAACATTATCAAGTAACAAGATCCATTACAGTACATTTTCTATAATATTTAAAAAACTAATGAAGCTAGACTAACTCTCTCTGACATATGTATCACTACAACAGTTAACTGGAAAATGTTCTCAGTATCAATAAACTTCATAATATGTATTTCCTAATGTTAGTGTTACATATTTATTTCAGCTTTTTGTAGCCATAAGAAGAATATTATTGGAATTAATTTTCGATATTAAATTTTAGTATTTGAATGATTTATTCAGAAGAGAGTCAGACGAAGAGGAGGCTCATTAAAAATAATTGACTACTTTTGTGTGAATGATCTTTTTAATTCATTTATATGCTTGTTTTATCTGTTTGTATCATTTATTTGTATGTTTGTATGTTTATGTATATTTGTATAACAAGCTTTGTCGATAAGTGTATTTACTGGTGTTGAAGTATATACCGGAAGTTACATGAACTTGTTAAAAAGTACAGTTTTGGTAGTATACAAATTCTCCAAATTTTATTCCACTATCTATAAAGCCAAAAAATTATAGGGGCCAGCCGCTTTCTGTGGACACACTGTATACTTACGACAATAAAGCATATTTTGAATTGAAGATAAAAAATGAATGAAAGAATGTATGAATGACGAATGAACCCATGCATTTCTTTTCGCTGGAATTACCTATGTCATAGTGCACACTGGATTGTAAAGTTACCAACTTCAAGACTGGTCTTCGAGTATGTTAAGTTCAGCTCCTAAACGTACATTAAAGCTTTTAAATGCTATCCCTGATCACCAACTCGCGCACCTATTAAACAATACAGAAAAGTTCTTGTTTTTATAGTTATTTTCATGGCAGATGCTCTTCTGAAATATGCAGTTCCTTTAAGATTGACCTAACAAAAGTTCAGTTTTCACAAACCTTTGTTGTTACTCTGGAAACTTGCTAAATCTCATTTCACATCAACATTAACAAGCTTTTATTTGCTTCACATGTCTTGTAACTAATAACCAACAAACTACCAAACTTTTGGATTGACGAGGCCGTTATTTGAAAATCCATAGTTTATGACACTCAAAATTTCCACAGATTTTATTATCTCCGCGACATGTTTCTATACACGGTATGTTTCTCAAGCGAATGCAGTACTACATTAGGTTTATTCGTCAAGGTGTAGTGTAGTGTATAGTATAATTTACACCACATTTTGAATCGAGTGTAGATGAGTGCAGTTCAAACAAAGGAATGTGCCAAATTGATCTGCAAACGAATTCTAAAATCGAGTGTAAATTACACCAGTAGGAAAGTACTACACCTCGATGCAAATGAATAAACCTATTGTACTTATTTAATCGTGTTTGATGTCCAGCCGGTTGATGGAAATAATAATAAACTTACAAACAACGTAATCAAATGCTGGAAGTCAATTTTCAACCACTTCCAGTTGTCCGAGTAATCTGAAATTTGACACACATATTATGGACCGAAGAAAATACAAGAATTTCATAATGATCATAATGAGAATTTTTTTATTTGATTCCAATCGTCTGATAATCTTAAATTTGGCACGCATACGAACCAAAGACAATACAATAATTTCATAATATTAATGTATTAATAATAATGAGAATTTTTAAATTTAATTTGTTGTTCGATAATCTAAAATTTGGCACACATATCAAGGACAACAACAATACAAGAATTCACATGATCATGGACTAGTCTTTAACTTATTTGATCATGTTTCCATGAGATATTCATTACTATTTATTATATTGACATTGTATTTGTTATTTTGAACACCAATAAATAAGTAAATCAAACAGATTCAATGATAAAGACATACATGCATTGATCGTAGTGTTCACATTATTGGTGTCCAATTATAGTTTTCAATCATTTTGGCAATGAAGATTCAAAATAAGAACAACGCATTAAGATCGTAGTATTCAAATAATTGGTGACCAATTATAGTTTAAACCATTTTCAATAACTTCTAGGGTATATACGTGTACACGGAAAGGATATACGTGTACACAGGGGGCTAGGATCGTCGCGCGAAGCGCTATAGTTAAGCCGCCGGCAGGCCAAGTGTGAGCGCAAGGCGTATCCTAGCCTAGGCGGATCCCGCACCCACACTTGTTAAATACTCTAAATGTGTAATAGATTTGACTCGGTTTGTTACACAGTTGATCAACATGGGTATCCCATAACAAAGAACTGTCAATATAGATCCCTATGAACTTAACGTGTGTACAAATAGTTTCTTTTAAACAGTACAACACTTATTTTGTTTTCTTCGAGAACCAGTCTGTTTTGGCTCTTTCAAATTCTAAACATGCTTTGATAGTTAGACTGATCATATCGGGAGCCATAACTAACATATTTGGTTATCAGCATAATTTATCAACATGCAAGTTTCATTCAGTTTCATGATGTTCAAATCATTTACGTAAATTATGTAAGGGTCCTGTTATATTGGTCGGTTATATTTTCCGACAATGTTCCCTCACATCTATCTTTTGTGATCTTAACAATTTGTTTCCTTTCCTTCAAGTAGGATTTGAACCACATTAAAGCAGGACCCTTTACTCAGTAACCTTTCAACTTATTCAACAATATCGCAAGAATATGCCTTGAATATCCCAATATTGAAGTATCATTCTCCAATGAGTCTATTACATGCTACAAATATTCACATGTTTTTTGTGTTTAGGTAAATGTTTTGTATTACGTATTTCTAGATCGAGTCTCTTTGAACCAAAGTGCAAGTTTGAGCATATTTTCATCTAGGGAACAAGAGTATGAGCAGAAGGCACAGCTATTGAAAAGACTAGCCTATGTAATATTTTGCAGTGAAATGGATCAATATGCCAAGTACATGCCTGACATTCAAGGTAATAATTCAATATCAATGGCGTTACTCTGTTATAATTATTTACTTATGTTTCAGAACAACTAACAAGTAGTTTGAGGTTAAATGCACCAGGTGTACAAGCACAAGTGTTCTTTTGTTTCCGGGTAATATTGTTGCGAATGAGTCCATTACATGTTACCTCGTTATGGCCAATCATCATAAGTGAAATGCTGCAGGTGTTTTTACAAATCGAACAGGAGTTATCAACAGACACTGAAGAGTTCAGGTATTTGACAGTCAAAACTTTATGTTTATCTAAGTTTCATATATATTTCTTTGAAAAGTTGAAACGTAGAGGGATTAGTAGATTCAAACCATTCCTAATGTTGACAAGAAACATATCCAAAAGTCCAGAAATGCTCAATTTCTCTTTCGATTCAATGTCGTGTGTAGCGACATAAGTTTACGGCATTAGTATCGAAGATTTGCATAGCCTTGTGTACGTAGGGTCTTAGTTTCGGTGTCTGTGCATTTTTCTGTCTTTCTTGAATTATCAATAAGTTCAAAAAAATTTCAGTTTTTCTTTCATACAAATTCATTCTGAAGGAATTGATAGTTGCTGAACTTTCTGAAAAAAAATCGTACGAATCGCTCTAAGAGCATAGGGAAATCTTATGTATCTGTGTACATGAGCAGTTCAGAAGAGCATTATCTAGATCCCAGTAGAGTAGAGCGGCCACAGTGCAGCTTGGTCGAATATGTTTCGCTGTTGTCTGTGCTCTAATCTGACTCATGTATATACATACATAGCATTTTCTAGTATTACGAAATTGTTTCACCGTACGGTATATATATTTTTGTAGTTATTGATTTGGTTTTGAAGGTGAATTTTGGGAATTTTTAATTTTCTCCATGTGATATTTTCATGTGTGTCAGTTTTGAGTTAATGGATTATTCAATATACAGAGTGACCCATTTCAAAGCGGGCCACCTCTCTAAAACTGTTATTTATTGTCCGATTCTAGTTCTAGTTGAGTGACATATATTCGAAATGAAAATAAAAATTTCAAGGCCTACTTCGAATTTTTTTCAAGGTCAAAAATACAAAAAACATACTATCGATTTTTTCAGATAGAATTAGATGGCGCCACTGGATTCACGACATTCTCAAGTGATTTATGTGAAAATTACGTAGGAATGTCTCCATGAATAAAAAAGTTATATGGGAATTAAATTTGAAAATTATGTCTATAAATCAACCCACCTCTTCAATTTCAGAAGTTTCATCAAAATTCTGACTACACCACTGGATTCAGAATACTTCGAAATACATTTGGTCAGAATTTCATCAGAATCACAAATAAAAAATATATAAAATAATAAAATTTGAAATTTTAATTTTATTTTTTTATTTAGGAACAGATTTCGATGAAATTCTGAACAAATTTATTTCGAAATATTTTGAATCCAGTGGTGTCAGAATTCTGATGAAAGTTCTGAAATTGAAGTGAAATTTTATACCCATATAACTTTTTTATTGATGGACGCATTTCCACGTAATTTTCACATTATCCACTTAAAAAATGTCGTTAATCCAGTGGCGTCGCCAAATTCTCTTTGAAAAAATCGCTAGTATGTTTTTTGGATTTTTGACCTTGAAAAAAATTCGAAGTACCTAGGCCTTGAAATTTTTATTTATTTTTTTTTCGAATTCATGGCACTCAATTAGAACTATTAATGTTCTATCTATTGAAAAACAAAAACTTCTGAATCGGATAATAAATAACAGTTTTAGAGAGGTGGCCCGCATTCAAATGGGTCACTCTGTATATTCACTGGTTTGGCTGAAACTCTCTACAATGGTTATAATTTTCGGATTATTTGTCTTTTGGAATGGTTGATTACATTGAGCCAAGTATCCACGCTATAGCATTTATTAAAAGTAGTTATAACAACGGAATGTAGGAGTTTAACATTCAGTAAATTTATTGATAACTCATCTGCTACCTGCAAGTATTGAATCATGATAATTAATCCACAAAGTATTTCCCTAAGTATGAATAAATAAGTCACATTTTTCATTTTTCAATTTTCATGGAGAATGTTCCCCCTTTTCAGTATAATAGTATTATTTGTATCGACCTATCCTATGTCATGCCCATGATATACGGTGTTTGCCATAATCTTTGAACCATATGGGAAACTTTTTCATTAATGATTTCTCAGAAAATTTCATTCTTCAAAAAAGTTGGTGCATTCATTAGACTAAACACGCAATAGACGCATAGCCGTTACTAGTCTGGTTCACAAGTGCTTTTTTTCCAACTTTTTTCAGCAGTCTCGGAAAAATATAAATGATGTGTCATTTGATTCGGAATAACGTCTAGATGATTTTCCCATATGGTTCCAAGATTTTGGCAGACACTGTAAATGGATAAATAAACATATCTACTTATTATATGACAAATAATTCAAGTTATGATATATTTAAGCTTGTTTGTTGATGTTCGTGATAAATTTTTTCATATTGTTGAAAACTATATATTTATCAAAAGTAAAATAAATTATCAATGGGATAATATGATCTTTTTGGCGATAAAGCCTTTTAGCACGAGATCCAGGGGTTTTAACCTGACACTAAATCCAATAGAAATGATTTTTGGCACACGGGTAGTTCTTGAGGAGTACTCGAAGAAAAAAAATTGTTCTGCACTCGAACACCTATAGAAAGTGGGGAAAATTCCCTGGAAAACTCGGAAAATCGGTTTTCCATCAATAACTTGGAAGGGGTTGAAAATTTTGTTATAATGTACGGAACAAACTTGTAGAGCGTAAAAATCTTCATAAAAAAGTCTTCACATATTTATTTGAAAATAGCTTCCTATGAGAGATAATGAGCTTTAACTGATATTATCAAATTCCCGTGAAAACTCGAGATACCATAAGATTTACCCTGACGCTCGACTAAAATCTCTCTATCTCCCTTGTTTTTGGTGGAAAATTCATAAACCAAACGGTGTTTTGAAGAAAAATCTTTCAACAATTATATTCTATAGCTGGCGGGCGTCAGCAGAAGTGGTTTTATTTGATATTCGAATGTGAAATAATGATCTTTGAAGAATAAACAATGCAATTTTACCACTTTTTATCATTTCCTATGGAATAAGCTCGACAAGCTGAGTTTGCTCGAAGATTCAGTAGGTCAAATTTGAGCAAATGAGATATAACATTCATTCCCAACTAATGAATTTTATGCAATTACAGACAAATTTTCTTTAGATGAATTGTATAAAAGAAAAAGCCTAAACATGTCTTTTAATATTATAAATAAAAAATTAAAATCAAATTTTATTTTGATTAGAAATGACATAGTCATTGCAGTAGACAACATAACTTGTTTCACCTCGATTCTGCTACCTGTACAGTTGGTCAAAAAAGATTCACTCACTCTGCTCTAGCTGAATTTAATAAACAACCTAATGCTATAAGAAATTGCAGAAGTTTTTCAAAATTCGAAATTTCTGTGAAAAAGCACATTGTTTCCTTACGGAATAAATAATATTGTTAACATTTCAGTCTTTGTTCACTAATTTATGAATTTGTCATGATTATATCATTATAGTATGATTAACAGTGATTCTTCACTGGATAATACCACCTGGACCGGAAGCCAGAGTGATTGAAAAATCGGCGCTTTTAACCACTCGGCTACCTACCTGACCCTCGCATTTACTCTCTCTGGAGTATCTGCTTTGAATGATTGCTCATGTCTTGCCCTCGAGGGGGTCAAAGCCGGTCTGCATGTGGACACCGTGTCCAAGTTGAGTATGAGCTCTACTGTTGATTTGTCAGACGTAATACAATATCCGTCGTGGTATTAGTAAGGAAAGTCCTACCTGGTAGGATTATTGCGAGATAAGAGTATTTCGACGTTCTAGAAATTATTCGCACTGATATGCAAACGTTTCAAATCATAGCTGCATAATACAATCTGGTTACTAGTAATTATAAAACCAATATTAACACGACAGTGTTTAACCAAAAATGTTTTCAATAATGTAAAAATATTATAGCAACAACTACAAAGAAAATTATGCTTATAACAAAAAACAATATTAATTTTTAACAACTCTTGGGGAAATACGTTGCAGAAAAATGTGTGATAGTACGTAACTAACATAAATAGCATTTTCATGTAGATTGTATCATATTTAATATTGAAATGTTTGTAACCTCCTGGATGTCCATAAAAAATTAAATTTTTCCTGTAAAAAAAAATCTGTATTAACTTTTTGCTTAATAGTTGATGAAAATGTCAAGTTAGTGTCCAAGATTTTTTATTGGTATTCATCAAGTTACTGACATTATTTTGTATTTTATGTTATTAACAGTATTATTTATTTGTTTGTAATTTGCTACGGTGGCTGGATGCTACAGGACGAACAACAGGTAATTCCATTATTCCTCATTCCTAACCTAGTTTGTTTCTGCATTATTCACCCAACTTTCATTCATTTCACTCCTCAAATCCGTTGTATTTGGACTGATCAATAACTGCTTGAAATTAACTTAAAGAAACAGACAAGTTGAAAACAAACTGTTCTAATATCTCATTGAGATTACCTCGCCATTAAATTAACTTATGTTGAGATTCAGTTTCAATAAGTCTGTCAACTCATGTACTTTTCATATTCTACTACTCTTGTTGGTATAACCACTAATTTCATTAAATTTTTTCTGACATTGTTGAATTTCTTTCTGATGTTGTTCAATTTCTCTCTTCTCCTTCTTACTTATCTCGAAAATGTTTCTAATGTTTTTCTTCAAATAGAGCACTGTCAGCTGACGTCACAACATGGCGGTCATGGGGGGACAAACAAAGCATTTGACATTTGATGAATTAATTATCACAATGATGCAAAGAACTTTTTCCTAGGAAATCACTTTACGCAGAAACGTAGGAAATTTACCAGAAAGATTCACGTAGAAAATGGGTTCAATGGGATTGTTTTTGTTCAGTTTGGTTTGTTTGTCCCCCTATGACATTGTTCCGCAACTGTCATATTACGTCACTGACAGTGCTCTATTGATTTTTGTATCTTTTGAAGTGTATTCGTCACTATTCATTCTTGACGCCTCAAAGGTCTCCCCCTTTCATCCCTTTGGGCAGCTTACTTGATTATTATAACAAGCTCATTTCCTAAAATTGTTTATTTCTAACCTTCTATTGTTTTTTATGACTAAGCCGACTGTGTGTGTTCTTACTTCAACTTGCATTTCTACAATTATCATTCTGATTTCATCAGAATTCTTGTTTGCTTACAATAGCACTCTCTTGTCCTGTTCAACGTGTCAAGGCCCGTTACAACTCAGTTGGGGCAGGTTCCCTTTAAGATTTGGATGGGAACTAGACTCAAACCTTTCTTTGTTTCTTCCTTTCCGAAGGAGAACTGCGGTCTGTCTTTATCTCACAGTTAAACGGATTTTCTTTTCGTCTTGCTACCGTCAAACGTTTGCTTTCTATGTAGCACAAAACTACATTTAAAAAAAAAAATATTTTTAAAAACATTTAAATTACAAAAGATTTCCCTATTGATCATATGTAACTTTCATGCTTACAATCGATAATTTGTCAGACAAACAGCAAAGTATTCTTGTGAGTAGGAATTTAGGGGGCGCTTCAGTAAATTACTTAAGTCTGCTTCAGATCCTATTTTATTATTTCTTCTTAATTTTTATTTTTGTTTTTTTTTCAAATAGTTCTCACATAAAATTAATGTCATCTCTTGATGCAAGCTGGGCTACTAATAGCAACAACGGCCTGCATGCATTAGGACACCCTCACTGGTTACGACTTCAGTTAGCAACGGCCAAATTTCTGGATCTGTCACTGCTTCTACCAGCTACCACCCTTCCTCAGTTCCAGATGTGAGTAGATATGTTTTTGTTCAAATTGTGACAGTTTTTTTTTGGTGTTTCCGACCATGTCAATTATCAACAACGAAAATATATGGAAACTTTTTAGAAAAAAATTTAACTGACTTTAAAAGGTAGGATACGCTAGACCACTGAAACGTAAGAACTAATTTTTTGAACTTGAATATACTTATTTTGAATATACCATTGGTTGGTAACTAAGTGCTCCTTAACGTTGTTTCATTACATTTTGTTGTAGTTCATTGTGAGCATAAACTTCTGTAAAAGGACCAAGTCTATTAAACTTTTATCTAAAAAGTCTTTAATTTTCAGTGTTTCATTTTCAATTTGAATATATTTTTTACACAGGATGTCATGACCAGCTCTTGACCGATCAGAATATGGTCTAAATCTCTGACGCTAGTGTATTAGGGTATTTATATTCCTTACTTTATCACTCTGGTTGACTGAAGCGAGCAAATTCGTCAGTTAACATGATAATAGCTTTCCCCTTGTGCGGAACACAATATTTAATAAGAAGCGAAAGAACAAACTAAGACACCCGGAAAATCAACTCAGCTAAGTATCTTCGTAGATGCATCATATAATAGTATATTACACATTGAGGTGGGAAGAGATTAATTCCTGTCGTGAGATTAGTTAGTTAACCGAGACGCAAAGCGTCGTGGTTAGCTATGATCATCTCGAGACAGGAATGAAACTTCCTACCGAGGCTTGTATACTATTTTATTTAAAACCATCATATTTCGATCAAAATTAATAAATCTCTGTTTCGTTCTGAACATACCTAAAATATTACATTTAGTAACAAGAACGCGGTTTTCTCAGAATAATCAAGTAGATATATTGTTACCGTGACTACGGGGTACACATCAATTGTCACCAATATAAATAAATGTCAGATAAAGTCAATAAGGATATGTTCCAAAAGTAACCAGTTGCTAACCGCTACTAACCAGAAGTTTGACAGCGGTTATCTGAAAAATTTATAATTACTGGTTACTTTCCGAACACTTTGGTGATTGTGTTGTGATTACTGATTGGTGTGCCTGGTGACAAAAAATTACATTTAACAGCACAACGCATAAATACATGAGGCAGCCATTAGACTGTCCAGCGTTCCCAATTCTTCCTGGCAATAACCACAAAAGCACATATCTTCAGTCAGAAAAATCGCAATTAATGATAAGTATATACAGTTAATAGAAAAAGTACCATAGTGAAATACTGCAATCGCAATCCATAAATTTGTGGAAAGATAGGAGATGGGACAATTACAATTCACAATCAGTTTTATCTCATCTCAAAATCTCAAATAAAACAACAAAATGAACAGTTTTAAGTTTTACGGTTATCATATTGTAACACCTATGTTACTGCAGTTTTGTTCTATATGAACAATTTCAAAATATATTTCAAAAGTTTGAAAATGTCAATATAGGACGAAACTGCAGTACCGTAAGAGTTACTGCATTACCGTAAGAGTTACTGCATTGGTAACAAACAGAAAGTTTTATATCTAATTCTTCCTGATGATCTCCTATCACTTAGTAACGGCTACATCTCACTTACTCGATTTCTAGCTTGTAGATCCCAACGTAAAACCATACCAGCCAATCAAGGGAAAACCTAATATCATTATGTTTGTTGGTTTACAAGGGTCCGGAAAAACAACAACTTATCTCATCTCAAAATATCAAATAAAACAACAAAATGAACAGTTTTAAGTTTTACGGTTATCAGTTGTCACTTTTGTCAATCTCACCGCAAAGGAAGTGTTGGTTAGTAAATTGACGTTTGGTTCACCAGCTTTCAGGCAACCGTGTTTCAAATATCACCACTTTTTCAGGACTACCGAACTAGCGGTGATTTTCGGAACACCAAACCGCATTTTCGGTGACTTTTGGAACATATCCTAAATGTCAGAAAAATATTCATCTAGAATAGATGACATGAGGGCGGGAAATGAGGGCGGGAAGTGAGGGTGGGAAATGAGGGCGGGAAGTGAGGGCGGGAAGTGAGCTCGGGAAGTAGAGGTGTGTAATGTGACACTGCCCAACCTTCAATGATGTTAGTAATGACAGCATTACATATATGGTTTTGAATAATTAAATATAACTGACATCTGTAGTGGATGAGTCGAGTTGTGTTGATCAGAGAAGCCAAGCAATCATGGGAGCAGTTATTGGTTGAATGGTTGACCGACATGCTTAGAAGGACTCATTTTCAGTTGGAATTCTCGACCGTGCTTGGGATCGCACGTTAAAAGGTAAGACCTTCGTCATTCCCAGCTCGTACAAGTCTTCTGAAGGCTTCTGATGGTTGCTCTTACTGGTGCAGCCAGATGACGGTTAGAACAAATTTGAACAAAGTTCAAAGTCCCCTGACCAACTGCGCCCCTGTACATCTGGATTCGTTCGCTGTACGCTTATATGCTAGCCTTGAGAGATTATAGCGATGTCTCTCGTCTCAAAAGAAGACTTCTTTCCTATTACAAAAAAAAACTACTATTGTTTTGTCTTTTATTTATTGATAAGAAAAATCAGATGCGATACATATAAATGAATCTATCGGTAATTGAGACAAATTAGTGTGTAATGAGAATAATTTGAAACTTGGAGAAACTATAGGGATATAGGAAGCTTGAATGTGAAATAAACGACAAACCACTGTAAAACAGTTAAAACTTACATTAAACATGAAACATAGACTATCTCTTTCCGGTACACCAGAAAGTGATAGCGTATGCTTCATTTAACTTCGTTTTGCTTCGCTTCGCTATGTCAAACAAGTTACAGATTCCCGCCCATGGAGTAATGAAAGGCATGAATAGCTCAAAAATTGGTACCTCTAGGTAGATTCCTATATCCTACAGGTCTTCTAGGGTTTTTGATGATTCGTTATGCTAATTGGCTGGGGCAAGTACCGCCTATAGAGGGTGAACTACGACAACTTATCGAAAATTATACAGTGTGCTCTCTCCACCAAAAAACGTAGAATACTGAATGAAATTTGGAAATTGGGACCAAAAAAGTTACCTTTTGTATGTGTAGAAAAGCGCCGCCCCTGGACAAAAATAGCCAAATTCAGTATTTCTCTGCTCCTTGTATTTCATCAAAAGTGATACGGAAGCTGATGATTTCAAAGAAGTTTCAGCATGCCACTTGACAGATTTAATGAACATTAATTGAATATTTTAAATGTATGAAAAGTATATTATTTTGAATGAATTTTTTTATATGTCATAGGTATCGATGGGCATTTGTCGGCGATGACCTACTGAGGCGAGATGACCCTTTTAGCCAAGTCTCATTTCTTCCTCACGTTGTTCGGATTGCTAATCTAATGGACAAAAAGTATCCTGACAACAATATTGATATATTGCCTATGAAGAGAAATGAACTACTATTGACAGCTAACAGCATTACACAACTGAAAGACTTGCACAGCTTCTTCAAAACACTCAGCAGTTGTTCAGATAGACATAGAACAGAATGCAGTAGACTCACTCCCAGTGATTACGTTTATTCCGAAAAGCAACATGACAAGCAAATGGATACAATATTAGAAAAGGTCGATAGGGTGGTAGAGATGGATTTCCTTGATAGAATTCCAAGATGAAGGGGATGAAGTTTTATTTTTATGTGTTTATAATATTATATTCTAGTATATTTCCGTGTATATATGTAAAAATCATATTTTGAAGAAATTCTATATTTTCTCCAAAGAATCAGTATTAAATGCGGTGCATTTTCGTTGTTAGAAGGTTGTGAGAATTTTGTGTTTCCTGATTGGGTCTAGATTTCTTGTCATGTCTCTCATAATTACTTGAATTGGGTCGAACTTTTTGATTTTTTTGCCAATTTTGTTTCAGTCTGAGTAATTAAGTACAATATCCCCTCCAAAACTCAATGAGTTTTGTTATATAAGTATTTTTCTGTTGTTGACGGTCCCATAATTTTTATAATAATACCTATTACCCCAACATAATTATTCTGATTTAATCTAATTGAATTGACTATATCCTTTGTAATCTATAAAATCGTTATGCTTATAAAAATCAGTAAGAGTTATGAAACCTTACAATAGTGAATATTAATTTTTATCATATGACACAAAAACCAACCACTAGTTTTTAAATATTTTTTAGAATTTGAAGATCATGCTCATGCTTATTAATGCATGAGTGAGCAAAGTTTGAAATAGAAACTTATCATATTATAAATTTCTCATTTCGGATAGAACATTATATTATCTTGGCAAATCATAAATTATGATGAAATTCACTTATCTGCTGATACACGAGTTTGTTATTCTATTCTATGGGTTAGGTTTAGTTTTTAATGCAATGAATGAAAATAGTGTAATTGTTTACAAAATAGACAGTTATTTTTATATGTTCTCAACATAATTTCTGTAGATGATAATACAAAATCTGATCAATATTAAATGAAAACTAAAAAATTGTAAAACAAGTTATTATGAAAATTCTACTAAATAGGAAAATATATTTCTGGTTTGTTTTTATGATTACTATTGTTTCGAATAATACCTGGAAAAACCTTTCTGTCGAGGAACAATGAAGGTTGGGATTGAAATGGGTTATAGTTTATTTAAACTTTATGAAAAGATTCAATATCTCAAGCAAGTCACGTTACCTGAAGACCTCCTTTTACTCATTTTATTCTCCCAATTTCTTCTTTTCTTACAAATTAATTCACTGAAAAACCTTTGTTGAATTGTTGATAATATAAGCAGCATACGTTTCTTGTGAATAATAAAGTTATTGTTATTATTATTATATATAAATTTATTTTGAAACTAATGGGAATGAATGAATATTTGGAGTCTGTGGTGTGAATATAATTCAAGAAATGGAAACTACCCAAAACACCAAAACTACTTCCATTTAACTCGACGCTCGTTTCTCTAACGAACTTAGCATCCTCAGGAGCTCAAAGCTTATTGAAGCAATCATTCTATTCTGAGTGGGTAATAGCTCTGATTATTTCCGCCTACATCAAATGTTCTACTCTGTTTTCTTTATTTTGGAATTTATCTGCCGTACTACTTAACCCAGCCTATAACAGATTGTCTACTTTAATTGTTAGAATTTTCTTGCTCTGAATTTAGAGTCTAGAATTAACCTGCTCCAAACCTCAATAATACTATTTTCATTAAGGCCGATTCAGATACATGGTATCTGAAGTAGTTTTGGTATTTTGGGTAGTTTCCATTTCTGAAATTGAAGTTCATTAGGTAACTAAAACTGATGATACCCCATTATAGAGCAGAAAGTATACATAAATACAATTTTTGTTATACATGTATTTCTAGAACTCTGATCTGATATGCATTCTGAATGTTATAATTCTTTAAATTAGTGCTCCTGTAGATAACTAACGATTTTCACTGACTTATTTTTTAAGCTCCTAGCTCCTATTGTGAAAGTATGCATGAAGAAAAACAGTCATAATAATGTATTTTATTCACATAGTTGTTTTTTTTTATAAAAATATTTATTTAAAATTTTATTGAGATGATTTATGGCCGCGATTCTTTTTAAATTGTTAATCAATCATGTGCAATTTTATTGTATAATATATCATATAGAATTGTGATTTATATTGTGATTAAATGAAAAATGGCAGTTTTGCCTTAACATTGTATTATTTGTACTTTTAAGTATATTAAAATATAACTAACTTTACGTTTTGCTACAATAAATTATGTTGAACTAAAGGATGTATCTTTGCCCCAACCATCAACATATTTGATCATTCGAATGTTTTTTTACCATAAATCATATTTGCCAGAAAATAATTATTGTAAACTTGTACTTGACAAGCTTTTTAAAAATTATTTAATATTATTCGATTCACCATATAGAATATATGAATTATATATCTATACTTATTGGAAACTTATTTGAGAATAGAAACTAATAGATTTCTCAAAAATCAATAACTTACTTCCGAAACATCAATATGGTTCTACAGATGGGGGTATATTCCTAGACTTAGCCAAGGCCTTCAATACGGTTCTTGAACAAAACGGGGTGATGGGTCCATATTGAAGATTGTTGAGAGAAACCTTACTGGAAGAGAGCAGAGGGTGAAAGTATGGGATAAAGTTAGTAAACCTGAAATTAAAAAGATTGGTGTACCCAAGAAACAGTCTTAGGCCGATACTGTTTACTCTATATATTAAATGCTTAACCGAAATTGACATTTCTGGGTAAAATATTATATGCAGATGATACTGTACTCACTTTCAGTGACAAGGATTGTTAAAGTGTAAGAAGACGTGCTATAGCAAGAACTGGTTCAATACTCATAAATTGTCACTAAATGTGAATGAAACAAACTATAAGTCTTTCTCCAAAACATTTACTGATCGTCCTCATTTCGAAAAAATCATGTGACAACATAGATTCTGCTAGGAATGAAACCAAAAGTATCAAATACTCTCGAGCATTATTATTATTGACCAAAACAAAATGGGATGCTCATGTGACGTATATAGCGAAAAAACTAAGATTCTTATAAATTCAAATAATTTCACGGGATTTATATCTCAGATCAATGATCTGAGATTTATATGTTGAATTCTGCCATCTGAAGATTCAAATTTGATAACCCTTATCTTTATATGGTTCTCATTTTACACCTGATGTTTCTCTCTCTGGAGATTTATAAACCTTTTCCGAAACATTCCAGTAAATATTAAATCTGTACACAGTGGCAACTGTTGTAGAAACTAGAAAAATGATTTTTGAAAAAAGTTTTTCTGTTGAGTGAATCAATGTTTGAAAACCTTCCTGATTGTTGTAGTCAAGTGTATTTTGTCTTCACCCCATTCTTCAGCTACATAAGAGAGAGTTTTCTCTCAATTGAATCTCCCAACGCAATCGTCCTCATACAGTGTGACCCATTTAAGATGATGGGCATCATTATAAAACTTACATTTTTCAACCGATTGAAATGTTTTTTTTTGTGTTCTTCCATATAGACAGAAATCTACGCGATCAACAAGGAACGCATTGATATGATAATACCACATAAATAAGACAGACTACTGTGCGCCTATCCTGTTACCCCACCCGACGAATTAACAGCTCACG
The DNA here is from genome assembly GCA_958298965.1 of Chrysolina haemoptera. Lineage (NCBI taxonomy): Eukaryota > Metazoa > Arthropoda > Insecta > Coleoptera > Chrysomelidae > Chrysolina > Chrysolina haemoptera. The sequence goes on along the minus strand of OY282587.1, from coordinate 40,116,247 downwards.
TCGATATCCCTTCCTCGAGCGAGTAGAGGAGAAATTGTAATGCTCTCTCAACATAGAGCAAGCTATTCTTTACGCTCTTATAAAACCATTATACCCAAGATGAAAACTTTCCGATACTGTATACACATGTATAACATAAACAACCGACATAAATGTGAATGTATCCTCCAAGATGATTGCGAAGTCAGCTACAGTTGGTCTGTTGACGCCAGTAACCAGGGTAGGGTAGGGCAGATCCAAACGTAATGAGAGAACACTGGCGAAATTTGCCATAGGGAAGCAAACCAGAAAGAAGAAGAATAGGTTATATACGTGTTTTGAATCTGTCAGTGAGTTGAAATTGTTGCAAAAAGGTCTAACGTGACAGACCATGAAATAAACAGTAGTTAATGAAATTTTAGATAAACCATAAAATATAAAAAAACAAAATGGTTTTAGCGGATTTGGGTCGTAAAATTACGACTGCTTTGCAGTCCCTCAGCAAGGCAACAATCATCAATGAAGAGGTATTAAAACAACATATGTCTTATAATGGCTAATGTAAAAGTTCCTTATTTTAGGTCCTGAATGGTATGCTGAAAGACATATGTATGGCTCTCATAGAAGCTGATGTAAATATTAGACTGGTTAAATCACTTCGAGAAAATGTGAAATCTGTGATTGATTTTGATGAGATGGCTGGAGGGCTCAATAAACGAAGAATGATACAAAGTGCAGTTTTCAAGGAACTTGTGAAAGTAATAAACTCCACAATTAATTTCCTTTAAATATGAAGATTGAGAAATAAAACTTTCTATATTTTTGCCACATTATATTGTAACACCTATGTTACTGCAGTTTTGTTCTATATGAACAATTTCAAAATATATTTCAAAAGTTTGAAAATGTCAATATAGGACGAAACTGCAGTACCATAAGAGTTACTGCATTACCGTAAGAGTTACTGCATTGGTAACAAACATAGAAAGTTTTATATCTAATTCTTCCTGATGATCTCCTATCACTTAGTAACGGCTACATCTCACTTACTCGATTTCTAGCTTGTAGATCCCAACGTAAAACCATACCAGCCAATCAAGGGAAAACCTAATGTCATTATGTTTGTTGGTTTACAAGGGTCCGGAAAAACAACAACTTGTACAAAATTAGCATATCATTATCAAAAGAAAAACTGGAAATCTTGTCTTGTATGTGCAGACACATTCAGAGCTGGAGCTTATGATCAAGTTAAGCAGAATTGTACCAAGGCTAGAATACCATTTTATGGAAGGTGAGAGAGATATATTCAATTATTATCTAAAGAATACTTTCTCGTTATTAATTTACTAAATTGAACACCAAGTAGTTATAAATCCACAATCAACACAAATGTGGAGATAGTTATTTCATTATACATTGTGGGAACCCTATTGTCTCATTTGAAAAATTCATATTGAACCAACAACTTATTTTGAACCTTACTTACAATGTTTTCTACTCCTACCATTAGTTTTGAACAATATGTTTGTTCAGACTTCTAGATAAATCTAATGTTTAAGTAGTATATATATAGATATGTTTTAATAAATGTAATTGATGTTATAAATAACTTCTAATTCTTTGTACTTTTAGTTATACAGAAGTTGACCCTGTTGTTATAGCTCAAGATGGTGTTGATATGTTTAAAAAAGAAGGATTTGAAATAATAATTGTTGATACAAGTGGTAGACATAAACAAGAAGAATCATTATTTGAAGAAATGTTGGCAGTTTCTAATGCTGTGGTGAGTTGTGTTTGAATTTTTTTTTGTAATTTGGTTGTTTCATATACTACCTTAGATTAATATTTCAATAATTTTTTAGAAACCAGACAATATCGTTTTTGTTATGGATGCCACTATTGGTCAAGCATGTGAGTCCCAAGCTAAAGCTTTCAAACAAAAAGTTGACGTTGGGTCGGTAATAATCACAAAATTAGATGGACATGCTAAAGGTGGAGGAGCTCTCAGTGCGTAAGTTGTATTATTGTTATTATAGAGACACATAAATTATTAACTTGTCCATAGTGTTTCAGTAAGGATAAAACTGCTTAAAATAGAAGAATAACACTTCACAAGTAAAAAAAACAAAACTTTTCAGTTGAATCTGTAGAATGGGTTTATACACTTTACACTAACTAACATCTTTGTGCTCCAACACATAATTTGAATGACCCAGCATTCCTCATGTAGAGACATTTTGACCCCTTTCTCTTATAGCTCATGTCTCATCAAAGGTTTATATCAAGAGGCATTGGGAGCCATCCTCTGACTCACAATTTCATTCATTTCATTAATGCCACCAGACATATACTACCTATGCCTCATATTATATAGTGCGGCTTTTAATTTGTAGAGATTGTTTCGAATTTGATATCGCAAGTTTTCGCAACTTTCTTTCATAAAGGGGTAAGAAAAGCCCACTGACAGACATATTTTTCGTCGTAATTTTCCATGTATGAACCCGTTGGAAATTTTTCTGAATTATTATGATATTTAGGCTTCGAAGAAGAGCAGAGGGATGAAATTTTTTTAAACCGTATTATTTGACGGTCACACAATTTTCACTATTTTAACAGATTTTTTCAATTTCCATTTCGCGAGTTTTCCCATTTTTTTTCGTGATAGGAAAGGTTGGCGATTAATTTTTTTTCCTACTTATTTTCCATGTCCGAAATTGTTGAAGAATTTACTGAATTCCTTTGTGTTCTTTATCCAGCTTTCGATGGGGCAGGAGCAGGGGTGGTGATTTTTAAACCATTTCATTCGACGGTCAGATGTTTTTCACTATTTTTACGGATTTTCTTATTTTAATTTCACGAGTTTTTCAACTTTTTTCGAGAAAAAGAAAGAGGGTTAGCTCTCAGACTAAATTTTTGTTTTCGTAATTAAATTCATCAAAAAACTTCCGAAACACTACGCATTCTTTATCTGGCTTTCCGGGGCAGGGGGGGGGGGATTTTTTTTGACATTATGTCATAGTAACTGAACCAACTCCGTAGGATACCATGATTTCCGACGTGAATGCTATCGGGTCAAACTAGAAAGTGAGGTAAAATATACTACGAAAACCAAATGAGTAACACAAATTTTCTTTTACCATTTCGTTCAAAACATTGTTCCGCTACTTCGTCTCAATTCACATCTAATCTTTTCCTAAATTCCCAAATTATTATCTTCTCACAACAATAAGGGCAAGGAGGCTACCCAATTCTCTATTCTGAATTTTCCATATTTCCTGGTCTATTCATTTCGGGACATATTTTTCTTGTTTCTTAACAGCTGCAGTGCGTTGTTGCCATTGCTCTTGACGTGGTGATTTTTATGCTCTGATCGATCAAAACATTGCCGACTTTGGGATCTTGTATTTCGATAATTAGACAGACGAATTTTTCAAGATGTGGTTATTAGCATTGTTATCAAGTTTATTGACTTGTGTTAGTTTTCCATCAAATTTGTGAGACGCGTTTCTTCTGTACAGCGTGTTATTTGAAACACTTGATTGCATTTGGCCTATGTTGCTATGATTTAAAAGTCTATTAGGAAGCAACTTTGAGTCCAATTATCTCCGATTCTAAATGGAAGAAAATTCTCAAAAAAATTCAGCTGTTGTAGTAGCTGTCGGGAAATATTATATCAAATTTTCATTGAATTTGTAAGAAAACGGTTCTAGCGTTCCAAATACCTTAAGATGGCAGCATTTTTTCTCTACATCGTTACTATATATACTTCTTTTTAGTGTTGCAGCTACGAGTAGTCCTATTATATTTATTGGTACAGGAGAACACATAGATGACTTGGAAGTATTTAAAACGAAACCTTTTATTAGTAAACTTTTGGGAATGGGTGACATAGAAGGGCTCATTGATAAAGTCAATGAGTTGAAACTAGAAGATAATGAAGAGTTACTGGAGAAAATCAAGCATGGACAATTCACCTTAAGAGATATGTATGAACAGTTTCAAAATATTATGAAAATGGGCCCCTTTTCACAAATAATGGTGAGTAAAAAAAGATACTCACATAATGGAGAGAAAAATAACTCAAAGTTCCTTCATCCTTCAGGGCATGATTCCAGGTTTCAGTCAGGATTTTATGTCAAAGGGTAGTGAACAGGAATCAATGAATAGATTAAAGAGGCTTATGACAATAATGGATAGTATGAATGATGGAGAATTGGATAATAGGGATGGAGCCAAGTTATTCACAAAACAAGCTGGCAGGGTTACGAGGGTAGCACAAGGATCAGGAGTAACAGGTAAAAAACAAAAAAAAAATGAAACTAGGTGTTTGGTACAAGAATTTTTGAACAAGGTTTATCAATTTTTTCAAACAGGAAAGTTCATTCTCAATCATATGCCATCTGAGAGCCATAAATTCGAAATAAAAATCAAAATTGCAAGGCCTAATTCGAATTTTTTTCAAGGTCAAAAATCCAAAAATCATACTAGCGATTTTTTTAAATAGAATTTGATGACACGACTGTGTTCATGACATTTTCAAATGGTATATGTGAAAATTACGTAGGAATGCGTCTATCAATAAAAAAGTTATAAGGCATTCAACTTTCAAAATTATGTCAATAAATCAACCCAAAACTTCAATTTCAGAAATTTTATAAAAATTCTGACTACACCACTAGATTCAGAATATTTTGAAATATATTTTGGCAGAATTTCATCAAAATCTATTCATAAATAAAAAAATTATAAAATAATAAAATTTGAAAAGAACGTTATTTAGTGGAATTTCAGAAAATTTTTATTTTATTATTTTATAATTTGTTTATTTATGAACAGATTTCGATGAAATTCTAACCAAACATATTTTGAAATATTCTGAATCCAGTGGTAAAGACAGAATTCTGATAAAAGTTCTGAAATTGAGTTGGTGGGTTGATTTATTGACATAAACTCCAAATTTTATTCCAATATAACTTTTTTATTGATGGACGCATTTCTATGTAATTTTCACATAAGCTGTTTGAAAATCCAGTGACGTCGTTAAATTCTATTTAAAAAAATCGCTAGTATGTTTATTGGATTTTTGACATTGAAAAAAATTCGAAGTGGGCCTTGAAATTTTGATTTTGATTTCAAATTCATGGCACTCAACTAGAACTTTTGATGCTCTATCTATTGAAAAAAAAAAAAAAACTTCTGAATCGGATAATAAATAACAGTTTTAGAGAGGTCACTCGAGAATATTTGACCGGGATCGACCGATACCGCTATCGAAAGGCGATAGATTGATACATTTTTGGCAGATTTTTTTCAAAATATTTTCATAAAGGGCTTTTTTTCGGCATTTCGTCACAATAATAATAATTCCGCCACAAAGTTTACTTTGTGCAAACACTATAATACATGTTGAATACCTCCCAAGAAGTTATCTTGAACAATGGAAAATAGTGACTAAAGTTTGTTTTTCAGTCGCATATGATTCCACAACAGTTTTAATGAATGTCCTATTCATATTTTCGAACTATAATACACTTTAAACAGTTGAACAATTTGACCTTTATTCTGTTCTATATTTCAAACAATTTTTAAACCCAACGAAAATAAATCACAAATTAAAATTAGCAGGCCACAACACAAAATAAAATTCTGACGTGCAGAAATGCTCAACGATGATAGCATAACATGTGCATTCAGCAATATGGAGAATTTTGCAAGCGAGAATACCAGTCATTTCAATTATAATAGAACAGTTATCATTAATGTTAAATGTGAAACCAATTTGCCCATATGAGCCTGATAATAATTTATTGGTTATTATAGAAAAAGAGGTGAAAGAGCTAATTACTCAATATACAAAATTCGCTGCGGTGGTGAAGAAAATGGGTGGAATCAAAGGACTTTTCAAGGGAGGTGATATGGCTAAAAATGTCAATCATAACCAAATGGCTAAGCTCAATCAACAAATGGCTAAGATGATGGACCCCCGAGTTTTGCACCAAATGGGAGGCATGTCAGGTTTACAACATCTAATGAGAAATCTTCAGGCTGGTGCAACAGGAGGTATGGGTGGTTTAGGAAATCTAATGAGTGGTTTTGGTGGTAAATAATACATATTTCAATTCAGTTTTTGTTATTTCATCTATGATTTTTTATTATTCACATCTGTTAAAATATTTTATTGTTTTTTCCATCTGCTAGACCGAATTTTTATATATACTATTGAATAAATGGACTATCTTAAACATTTAATTTTTTTTCTTTTTTTATATTGACAGCAGAGTTCAAAAGAACGATTTAGAAATGACATACAACAATTATTTGGATACAACATAATGGTTTATAAACATAAATCGAATTTAACTCTGAATAATCATACTTATAATAGAAGGAATAATTTTTGAAGTTTGAATTAGCAAGACCTTAGCCCTTGAGACCCTGAAGTGTGGAGGCGGGCACTCCGAAAAAGAGAACCACAGAAACTGAAAACACAAGTTTGCAGGGATACCTCCAAAGGGACCCCTGTAACCATCTACCTGGGCACCTCCCAGGTAGTCTGGCTGTTGTAAGCAGCGACTACAAAAGCACTCCTTAAAGGGTAACAGATGCAGGGACCTATGGAACCCATTTGAAGGGAGCCAAGCCAATCGTCCCAACCCCGCCGACCAAAGGAATCCCAAGGGGTATTTCTGAGAAGGCAAACCTAGGTGCAGAGGTGAGTACTTCGCAAAAGGGAACCAGAGGAACCGAAGGCACCCTCAAACACAAGTTTACATGAATATCCTTCAAAGGGACCCTTGCAACCACCTCCCTGGGGACCTTTCCAGGTATGGTATGGCTGTCATAAGTGGTGACTACAAAAGCACGACTTTAGGGGACACTGAGGCAAGGACCTATAGAGCCCATTCGAGGGAAGCAAAGCCAACTGTCCCGAGGGCGCCGATCAGAGGAACCCCCAATGGTGCCTCTGAGATGGCAAACCTAGGTGCCGAGGTGGACACCCTGGAGAAGGGAACCAGAGGTACCCCCAAAACACAACACAACAGGGGAACCTCCCGAGGGACCCCTTAAACTACGGCTGAAGGCTACTCAAACTCTTCGACATATTGAATTGAACGTGTGATTTTCTTAACGCTGTCTTGAAATACGAGTTCATGGCAAATTTTCTTACCCAATGACGTTTTGGTATCTAGGAGTACACGCAATATTAGACTACACAAGACGTATTGACGTAAGATTATGGTTGTAAATAAATTTTACATGAATACATACTCCTAATGCTTTCTGTGAAGCATCACAAAAGCCACGTAATTCTACAATATTCACTTCAGACATACGCACATGTCAGCAGAGTTCGGATAGTTGATTGCTGAACAGAGACCTCATTGATAATACATGGAGGCTTGTGATCCCAACCAACAGATCATTGCCATAACGCCGATTGAATCATGATTTTTGTCTTAATGGATGATGATAGGAGATACGAATCCTAGGGGATCGAATATTTTCAAAATCAATGATATGATTACTCGTTTTGTAGCCTGTAAAAAAAGTCGAAATGTCAGTTTTTTTATGCTACATTCAGCCTTAAGTTTTTTGGATATCGTCCTCGATAATATAATTAATTGTGGCACCATTTAATCAGTATATAAAATATGTTCGTCATTTGATATCTATTTGCAAAGTTTGAATCCATATTGCTTGAGTAATTTTGTCAATTTGCGTTTCAACTGGCAACTCACTCAATAGTATCAGACCCTCTCAGAAGGTCATCAACGTAAAAATCGTTAATAATGATATGACAAGCCTCTGGAAATTCTTTCTGATTTTCGATTGCTAACTGTTGTAGACTGCATATTTCAAAAAAATGTCTCTGACTTTGTTCCATAAGTGAGGTATTTAAACGATAGTGTTTGATTTCGTTTTCTCTTGCCTCTACATTTTCTTGAAATCTGAGCTAATTATAAATTTGTGATCATAAAACCGAAGTAAAATATAGAATAGGTCGTTTTGAAACGTCGGTACGACCATTAAAATATCGTTCAAGAATACACCCTTTGATGATTTACAAGATATATCGATAATGACTAGACCAAGCTATAGAAGTTTTTTTACCCCCCAAATAAAAGACGCAAATGGCATATGCTAATTTTTATAAGATAGTTCGTTAATGAAAACCCCGGTTTTCGCCCCAGCAAAATCGCTTTGTGGATTTTTTTTTTAACAAGAATAGTGAAAAAAATTACAATTCCTTTGTTTTTTTTACAAATATTCTCAAAACTATTGAAGGCAGTCAATAGAACTTTTGTAGAGAATTATTAAACATATAAAATGGTTTTTTGAGACCATTTTTCAAAAATCACAATTTTTATAAATCTAAAACTCGACAAACAATATTTCGGAAACTGGTAGATAATAAATAACACCTGTTTCAACTCTGCTCAAGATTTTTTCTGTTTGATGTGTAGTTTTTGCACAATCGCGTTATAAACCATTCAAGGGCTTATTTTGCAATATGCGCAGTTTTGAAGGAAATCATCATATTCAAATTCTGTGAACGGCATCTGGAAGTAAAGATCAAACACTACAATTTGTATATTTTGGATTTTCATCTGAGAGGTGGGAAATGTGTCGAAAATACCACTGAAAGTTGCTCTAAACCTTGAAAGTGTGTTCATCGCATAGTCGAGTAGCAGTAGTGGGGGAACTATCGAGGAGAGGAGAGTATAACCGCGCGGGGATTTGAACAATGCAATTCCCCCACTACCGCTCCTCGATACTGCCACAAACACACTTCTAAGCGTTTGGAGCAACTTTCAGTGACATTTTCAACACATTTTCAACACATTTCCCACCTCTTAAGTGAAAATCCAAAATATACGAATTATAGATATTGATATCTTCTTCCACATGCCTTCAACATAATTTTAATATGATTATTTCCCTTGAATCGGCACATCTTGCAAGATGTGCCCTTAAATTTTTTATAACACAATTGTACAAAAACTACAGATCGGACAGAAAACATCTTGCACACAGGTGAACCACATGTTATTATCTATCAGTTTCCACAATATTGTTTGTTCATCTTCAGATTTGTACAAATTATGAGTTTTTGAAAAATGGTCTCTTTTTCGAGGTATTCCCGGATTTTCTCAGTGGAAAATGCACCGATCCTGTCGCTTAAAAAACTGTTTTGTAGGTTTTATAATTCTCTACAAAAGTTCCATTGACTTGAAAACGATTCCTTCAATACTTTTTGGGATATTTGCAAGAAACCAAAAAAGTTGTAATTTATTTCAATATTTCGTGTTAAAAAAATTCTATGGTTCCTACAATATCATTACTACATCCTGAATTACCTGACTCTGGCTGGACTCTAGTACGAGAAGGAATCTTTCTGCATTGAGCTTCCTGTGTACTTCAGTCATCAATTATGAAGTGAAATTAAATACACTCTAAAGGAAATATGTACATCACACATTTATTAAAATAAAAAAAAAACATTATAGAACAAATTGTTTTCTAGAATATAATAATTCTATTTTGAAATGTAAAGCATTTATTGAATATATTAAAATCTATATATTTATAATAAAACTTTCACAATCAACTATAATATGGAAACTTTTAGTACCCTTGAATGAATTAATCTCTTGCACCACAATGAATCTGAATGAAAACAACAATTCTTAATAAAAATATTCTTTTAAGTAAAAACCATAGTCTAGGCACTATACATAACAGCTATTAATCACTTAATCAACTGGAATTGAACAACTTTTTTCTAGTTAAGCTGAAAATGCATTTATATTACTTTATGTATAATTTTTCTTCGAAAACTTGAAAATATTTAATAAGTAGTAGAATTTACATATAATTTTAGAAACACCTCTTTGATTTATAACTTGCTATACATTAATAAATATTTAAAAATCTCACAACTGTCATAATTGGTCGTTGAAAATCATTTCATAAATTGATTTAAAAATACAACTGGTTTATTTTCAGTTGTCAATTAAATAAGAATTATTCAACAATCAGATAAGCAAAATATGAGTAATAATAAATATAACTGAAAAGTGTATAAATAAAATCACTGGGACAATACTGTTAAAAAGTCAATAAAAATGGCTTTTCCAATTTGATTTAAGTAGCAATTGTATTGCCCCTAGAATACGAAAAAATGTTCCTTAGTTTATTGGGGATTTCGCTCCTCGAATATGAAGTGATCCAAAGCGGTTGTTGTCCTAATTGTTCTTGTAATCCTGTAAAAGACGGTTAAGTGATGAATATATTTTAGTATCAAAAATGTTTATATTGTTTATATGTATATGTTTATATTACGTCATGTTTGTGTTACAGATAAATAGCCTGGCGTCATTTAGCCAGTTTTTGGAACAGATGGCGCGGGCGGTTTCAATCTTTTAAAATTACTATATATGTCACAATTGTTTTAAAAAATCTTAAAATTGGTTTAAGGAACAGTTAAATAAAAAACTGTGTGATTATGGCCATTCTTCAAAATTTTGAAACGGACCCGTCAGCAGCGCGCAAAACCAATTAGCTTCGTTAAAGTACTTTAAAAAATCTATAATTTGATTTATGAATAGTTAGCCTGAATTTTTATGTAGCAAATGCTGTCAGCAACAAAAAATATGTTCATAATTATAATTTCAAAAATATTTTTACAAATTGTAATCTATTTGACAAAAATATTAACATTTTGTATATTTGTATTGTATTTGTACTGTATTTGTATTGTAAATACTGACTATTTCTATACATGGTAAACATGTCGACTGGAAAATAAAGATATTATTATTATTACTATTAACTTGAATCGCTATTAAAATTGTAGGTTCAGTCAAGCTCCTCGCAATTTTCTTTGATGTTAGTTACATCTCTTCATTATCCTCAAAAACCGACACACAACTTGTGAAAGATTTGTAAGTACTTAACCTCGCAGAAGCTGTTTGGAAAATTCTCAACTCTGAACTTTACAATTCAATACATAGAAGCTACCCAAAACACCAAAACTACGTTACTTTCACTTGACGCGGTTTCGACAACAAAGTTAGCATCCTCATGAGCTATAAGCTTACTACCATTCGTTTTCGATCTGAACTTTGCATTTGCACTTTCTGTTCCTGACTCCCCGCCTATTATGTTGCAGCAGCACGTCAAGTTATTTGCAGCATTGCCAAACATTTCAAGTGTAGGGCTCAGACGTAAAAACTTTATGTACTTTTGTACTGAATAACTCGAGAACAAAACACAGGAACTGGTCAAAATTTTGATAGTAGTTTCATTCGTTCGAGTAAAAGATAAGAATTCTGTTTTTGTAATCAGTCTTAAGAGCGGTTCATGAAATACTTATGTTTTAGACACATTTATGTTCAGCTTTCCTGTACCGTACATACACAATATTATACCTCTTATCAAGACCATGCATGTTATTCTAAATACTGAGTTACTCAAAAACTTATTTTGAAAACCCTTATCTCAGTTAGGAAAGATTTAAGGCATTTGTTGATTATAGAGACATTTCGTATTTCTTTTCATAAAGGATCAGCCCAAAGGGTTTGTCAGTCTTATTCTGAAGCACCATGTATAAATAACAACATAATGAAAATTTAATAGATTGGAAAACTTACTTTGCTCCAGTGACTGGGTCAATCTCTTCTGTGGTTGTTAGTGTAAATTGGGGCTCTTGCTGGTAAAAGTCTTCTGAAAATGTATTCGGAGTCTGTGTTAAGGTTAATAGGTTGGAGTAAATGAAATAAAAATGACATATTCAGAAGAAATGATCAAAAAAACTAAAAAGTCGAAAAACCGTATTTTGTACAACTGTCATTGAAAATGAAGTTTTTAATTGACAGGCATATGAACTAAGAACTGACGTTTTCACATAATGTATCAAAATCACTTTTATGACGAGTATTAAAAGTAAAATGACAGATGAGATGATGGATATAATATAAATCTCTTCAATAGAAACACTTTAATCAGATACTATAATAATACGAACACCTACTTAGAAGGAATTATTTATAAACGTTCACATGTATCTGGTAGTTTGTACAACTGGTAATATTAATACCCAATTGTAGAAGGTCCTTCATCAATTATATTAACAATGATGGTTACATTGAATAAAGTACATTAGCATGTGTAGTTGGAGCCTCTTTTAAAAACAAGCTGATACAGATATAGTGTGTTCGATTTCTATGGATCATATGAACTTTGTTTCTTTTTTTTGTACTAGTAGTAACTGTTGTACAAAAAATATTGCATGATACATTTGTTAAAAGTGATTTTATTTTGCTCGTAGAGTTGCTCCACTCGCTGACACTTGTTTCGCAATATTCCCCAATCACAAAATAAAATACCACTTTTAACATATCATATTGAAGTTTCAATAAGGTTGTTTATGAAAATCATACATGTTTTATTATCGTCATTATTGCAGACACAAAAAAAATGGGAGTTGTTAATGGATGTTGGGAAGCATTTTTGTCTATACTACTCACTTCATAGTAGTTTTGATATTAATTGATTAACAAACACCCATTTTTTTATTGATTGTATAAAATGTGCCATTGTTTCAAGAATTAACGAGTATTTTGTATATTGAATGAAATTTGTGCATATGTCATAGTGAAATAATTTTCATCTGTCATTCTCCAGGGGCAACTGAAATTTAGCAAGGATGTTTCTTTTCGACTTTTTATATTTCTGATCATTTGTACTAAATCCTACTTATTGGGTGATCTTATCATTAAAACTCAATGAAACGGAGAAATAATATTTTGTGTTCGAGTGTTTTTGAGTATCAATGATTGAAATTAATTACAAGTTGATATTTCATGTACAATAGCAGGGATGAACGATTTTGGAAAAACCATTTTTGAAACATGACAATAATTTTCATTTTAAAAACATGAAATAGGTTGGTGACTGATACAGAGATAGAGAATTCCTAGAATCACAATTATTAATACAAGTAATCTTGAAAGATGTCAATTGAAAGTATTATTCCAAAATACTGACTTATTTTTCTCAAGAGTTAAGTGAAGTGGTCGAGTGGTTCGATCCCCACCGCCATCAAGGGGCTAAAGTGGTTCGGAATTCACTTTTTAAGCTGTAGGTCCCGCATAAGCTTTGCTTTCGAGGGGATTTCTCTGAAAATCTGACAGTTTCGTAATAACAAAATTGAAAAAAAAATAAAAAATTGGTGTTAAAAAGTGACTACAATAAGGAGATTGAAAGTTGTTTTCCATCTTATTTATGACCAAAAAATGATGAATGGTTGAGTATGAAAATCCATTTTTAACCATAACTTCATTCTTTCCATGAACCAATTAGTCCTTCCATTAATTGGTTAGTCCTTCCCTGATATTGCTAGCATATTATTTCACAGAGATCTAGAAAACATTATGTGTCAAGCAACTGAGTTGAGATTCCACTTTCTTATAAATAAGTAGGACGAACCTGAAATCTGTACGAAAAGAACAGAAATAACGAATACCGAGAGTAGGTAGGAATAGTTGTTCTAAATGAGGCAGAGAAGCTTCGGAAATGGCCGCAAGCAAAAGAATTAGAATTATTAGAAAGCATTGTTAAAAGCAGTTCTTTGCATACAGATCAAATATGTGCAAGCAGTGTGTATTGTGTTCAGTGTAGGGATTCTTTAAAATAAATCATCACATGCCTCATTTTAATATCATTCACATCATGCATAAATAAAATATATCTCATTAATTTTCCTTGTGTGTGTATATATCATAGAATATACAGTATGTTGGTACATGTAAAAAGTAGTTGTGGAATAAAACAAATAAAAATGTGTAATCGAAAAAGTAGCAAATATACAATATATCTATAAAAATGTGCTCAATAAATAATAATAAAATATTACTCCTGATGAACACTCGTGGAGTGTACCCAAAGGCATAGCCTGTGCGGGTGAAGGACGGCTATTATCATTATTTGCCGTGATGACCATCACATTCAGGAATGATGAGAAGAGCTATAATAGTAATAAGGTGTGTTTGCTACATTTTCACAAATAAAAAATCGGTCACTATGTATAAAACTATTCTGATTATAATAGATGAAAAAAGTCCAAAAAAATTCTTGCATACCATTAGTCAGTGTGTGCGAGCAGTGCCAACACGATCATGCTTGTTGCCAATGCGATTAACGACCACAACAGAGGGTAAAGAACATGCCATGTCTCTAAGGTTTTTGGGTTTTTTGATGCTAGGCAATAAGACTCAATCAAAATGCATGTTCAGTAGAATTGGGAACCACCAAAATTAACATTAAATTACAAATCATGTAGCACTAACTTGAAAATTTCTCTATAAAATGAGGCCAGATCATTCTAAAAGACGAACACAACGACAATACAACAGAAATGTTTAGTTTTTGTTAGTTTTTTTTTAATAGGGTAAGATAATGTTAACTTGAATGGTTAATATCTAATATAAAAAATAAATTAAAAAGAGAAAACAAAATAATCATTAAAATATCAGCAACATGCACTAATTTGTTTTACTACCAAGAGCAGACTGACCATTTAGAAAAGTGGGGTATTTCCCATCAAGAAGGAAATATTAATTATTGTCATACAAATAAACTTTCCGTTTATCAGAAGTTTCTTATACATTTAAAAAAAAATTCTGTAGGCTGATTATTCCATCTAAAATTTAAAAAAACAGTTGCAAATTGTTGATTGAACTGTAAAAAAAACGGGTAGGGCTATATCGGGGCACACGCAGACTCGAAGAACTAAAAAGCCAATGCTGTACATAATATAAAAACGAACCCTACCGTACCTGAAGTGAGTCACATGAGACTGGCGAATGTATTTATACAGGGTGAGTCAGAATAAGACTGACAAACTCCGAATACAGATTCCTCACCACATTTCGAGGTATATAATAATAATAATACTCTCTCATAAACACTTGTAGATTGTACCCAAAGGCATAGCCTGTGCGGGTAGAGGACGGCTATTATTATTATTTGCAGTGGCGCTCCGGGGCGACTTACTGATTTTTGATGGAGTATTCACTTTTCAGCTGCAGGAAAACCTACAGCACCACCTCGGGTGGCCGGCGTTCACTCCAAGCTAGCACTAGACGAGATTGGCATCTAGACAACACAAAATACACTTGCTTTCAACAAGGACTGTGGTCGTCTAGCGATTCCGATATTGAATACTTGAGAAAAAATCCCTTGTACCTACATCGGGCTCGAACCGACTACTGCTTTACTAAAGTTTCGAACGGCCTGCGCCTTAGACCGCCAAGCTACCGGTGAAAAGTTTATATCAAGATATATCCTAAAATGCATCCTCTCTGTGATACAGGGTGTCAAAAGTACGAAAAAAATTAAGATTTCATTGTTTTTCTCAGAAACTCCTGTAGGAAAAAATTTCAAACTTGGTACACTAATGAAGGTTTATCAATGACGTAGCACGTTGACAAATTGAGAAAAGAAGGGAAAATCACTTCGACAATTTGCGTCTGCAAGCACGAAACTAACAATTATCATAAGTTGAAAGTGTATAGTTTATTAGCCAAACTATTCTGACTAGCCTTACATAGACAGAATGTACTGTACCCATTCCAAAGTGCGATTGTGTCATTTTATAGTGGGTCAAGTTAAAGTTGAAATGTACCCAATTCAAAGTGCGACTGTATCATTTCATAGCTACTATGCTTCAACTCAACATTTACTTCATGCCGAGTATCATTCTGCTATTTCATAGTTTGTAGACCCAAAGTTAAAAAAATTGTCAAAAGTGCAATAATATATTACCCTTATTGATGTATCATCGTGTTTTTCTTTTATTTTATATAATTCATTCCACGTTGGTAACAATTTTTACCAACTCCAAACTCAGTTAGAAGCTATCTTAGAATGGTGTGAGGACAATGAACTACATCTGAAAGTTAAGAAATGTAATGATGTCACATTCTCAAAAAAACATACCACTTATCAATTTTCGTACAACATAAAGAACTCAATAATTTGTAAAAGTAAGACACTAAAGGATTTAGGAGTAATTTTCAATAACTGTCATTTTCACAACATATTTCGAAGAAAATATCAGAAGTTTATAAGTCCTATGGATTTCTAATAATAAACTGTAGAAATTTTACTAATACAAAAACTCTGAAATCTTTATATTTATGTAAGATCTAAGTGTGGAATCCTCTATATGTGTGTTACAAAGTCAATATTGAAAACGTACAGAGAAAGTTCCTAAAATTTTTGATTTTCAAAATAGATGGAATTTATCCAGTGTGGAATTAGTAATAATGAATTATGTAGTAGATTAGACATCCCTAGTCTAGAAACAAGAAGAATTTGTGCGACATCAATATTTTTATATAAAATACTAAATAATCTTATTGGTTGTAGTGACCTACTCACCAAAATTAATTTCAACGTGTTTACTATCAACACCAGAAAAGTAATGACATTCAGACTTCTTAGAGCACGAACAGATATTCTTCGGAAATCCCCAATCTTTGTTATGTGTAACAATTTTAACATAATTTGGACCGTTTTTGATATTTTTTATAATTCACTCAAAATTCTTATGAAACTAGTACTCACTTCATAACTTTTCCAAAATTTTAATGTTATTTTTATTTTTTATTTGTTTTTTCATATTTAAATAATGATTTGATGTTTTTCTCATATTGTTTTTTGGGTACATCTATCACTAATGGGTGTTGAAAATTTTCTTTTTTTAAATACTTTGTAATACTTTGTATTGAATATATTATTCTAATTTGATTGTCCTGTTGATGGTATCTGTTGGACAAAAAAACTGTTATTATTATTCCAATATTCTTTATCATATTTAATTTTATTTAGTTTGATAACACCAATTAACAATCACATTTTCTCAATTTGAATGCTGGAATAGTCCATAAAAAAAAGCGTGTATAACAATCTATTCTCTATTTATTCCAGAAACTCTGAAGTTTATTTATATGACTTTTTCAAACATGATATAAGACAAATTCCATTAGATTTTCTAACATATACTATTTATGGAGTCAGCCTGCTTAAGTATTAATAAAAGGAACCATTTGTTGGTAGTGAACCAATATCAGTAAAATAAAAAGTATGAAAATATTCAGGTAAGTATAAATAACAAAAAATTAGGCACGGAGCTTTAAATGCCAACTTTTCGATTATATAGGTACATGCTGAAAAATAAAAAATGGTTATACTTCTTGCGTTTTTTTATTGATTATATAAGAATATTCTGAATTTACAAAAGTAGTAACGTCGGAAACAATTTTAATAACAATTTAGTTCTAATATAGATTAGGGCATAAAGAAAAATGACTGAGGTATTTTTCCAAATTCAAATAAATTATTGATCATTAGTTATATAGAAAACAAGCATTATATAAAAGTTCTCCACTGGAAGTAGAAGTGAAGGATTTCTTTTCTATTTGCAAAATCTACAAGGCATCGGTATATAAATGTATTCAATATATCATGCAGTGATGCTAAGAATTTAAAAAATCATCATTAATTTCATGTTAATTGTATTGATATGAATAAAAAAAAATGTATGTAGTATACTTACTCAATTTGTTATTTCAATAAATCTCTTAGTTTGATTTTAAAAAATATTCAAATTCTACAAGAAATGAAAAGTGTCTTTCATTATGAAATCATTCTAATAAAGCAAGAAGGAAAGCGTAAAGAAGTAAAATTATAGGAGAATTAATTTCAAAACACTACAAGTTTCAAATTAAAAAATCACGAAAAGAGCCAATACTGTTGCAGAACACTGAATTGAAAATAAATTCTGAATATAAATGATATTTTGAAATATTTATATTTAAATATAGAAGGGCTTTCAGAAAAAAACGTGATGATTTATATAATAAAAATGCAAATTGGCAAAAGCAGAAAGATTATCTAAATTCTAAATTTGCTTAAAGCAACTATTCAAAGAAATAAAAAAAACTATTACCTGATTCATCATCACTCAGCTCAGCACCTTCTTCATGAAGAGCAATGTCAGACCCGCTGGAACTCCCGACTGTTCTCATTGCAGTCTTTTTCAAAATTCCCCTCAAAGGCGGACTCCTCCTGCTATCATCATCGGACTCTGAATCATTTGTGCTACTCTTGGTAGATATTTTAGAACCTGGAGACATTATCGTTTTAGTTGTTTCCACAACTTTAGTGGAATCTGGTGAAATGATTGTTCTTTCTACTTGTATCGTTTCTGGGGAGGTTATTCTTGTACTTTCCGTTTTTAATACAGGAATCTTACTTTTGGGTGACAGTTCAAAGTCATGCTTCTCAGATACATCAGGGAACGGTTCCGATTGTAACAAAGGTATTTTGCTCTTGATGTTCTCTGGAGTACCTTCAATTACCGTTTTCGTAACTGTTTTTATGTTCTCTGGAGTGCTTTCAATTACGGTTCTCGTAACTGTTGTTTGGATGAGAGGGTCATTAATAATTGTAACCGTGTTGAATATTTTATTCGTTTCCTCATCATCATCCCAATTAACATCTTTGGAGAGATTCACAAACTCCTTTAATGGATCTTTGGAGTGTTTTTTAATAGTTTTTACCTTACTTCCTTTCATGGATACTGGAATTTTAGTGGATATTTCACCATCTGTTGGTGACAAGGCTCTTTCTTCATTAAACAAAAAGTCTATATCTTTTTCTTTCTCCACACTTTTTCTAGGTTTGGCTACTGGAATTGCACTTCTAGGACTTTTTGGTGCTAGATCCTCAACTAGTGTTGCTTCTAATTCTCTTTCCAAAAACGTTTTAGAATCATCTAGCCTATTAGTTAAAGAACTAGAAACTTCATTTTCTAAAAATCTGAATGCTTCTTCACTCTTTTCTTGTATTGCTGATATTGAGTCATCTTTGAGACTCTCTAAATTATCCAAGGAGTCTTCAGTTGTGGTCTTCATATTCTCAAAAACACTGTCAGCTTTTTCTTCGAAAAAATCTCCGTCATTAACTATTTCTTCTCTTATCTCATCTTTGAACCGTAATACTTTAGGTGATTTATTCTCTTGAATATTATCTGATTTATTGAACTTATCATTTACCTCATTCTCTGCCTGTTTAATAACTTCATTAACTTCACTTTCCACAACATCCCGAAGATTATCATCATAATCACTGGTAGACCTCTTGGGAGTCTTAAGGCTGATGCTATTCAAATCAATTTCTTTTGAAATATGATCATCTTTTCTAGTTGGAATGATTATATCATCTTCAGAAAGGAAGTCGTTTCTTTCTTGATGCAAAAATGTAAGTGTATCACTAACATTTTTCTTGAGAATAACGAGTGGATCTACAGAAGTTTCCATAAATGTCTCTTTGCTAGGCGTGGACGAAATAACGTCTTCACGTTTTGGTGTTCCTTTTGAAAATATCAAATAGTACATTCTACTGATAGATAAGAATGTAAGATTACCTAACATGCATTGTTAGTAAATGAGATGTGCAAATTAAAAGAAAATAAATTAGGCTCAAGCACCACACCATGTGCTAAGGAAAAAATAAAACCCTCTGCCAACAGAAGTGTTGAAAAGCATAATATTAAAATGGGCATGACCTACATATTATTATTGAACATGAAAACAATTATTAATTTCACTGCTAAGTAATAAAATAAAAAGTAAATATTAACAGGTGTCTGCAGTTCACTGAACACATCGATAAATATAGAAAGATAAAAATATTAAACAAAAAAAAACTCAACTTTTCCATTCATTAATCATCATCATTTAGAGTGTTTTTTGAAGTCTGGTTGAGAATTTATCGATGAGATTCAAGAATTTTTTTTTTTCCACCATAAAGCTACAAAAGGATTGCAATAACGATAACTAAACTTCAATTTGACGTTACTTTTGGAAAATATATATATATACATATATATATATATATACATATATATATATATATACATATATATATATATAAAACTCATTTGTTCTTGATCTCAATATTTAGCTAATGTTTATTAGCTTCATCAGGAGAAAAGCTACAGAGAAAATGACAGAATTAAACAAAATCAAATTGAAAATAACAGTTTTACTCACAATCATAGAGATGGTATTATTATTGTGTTCATTGTCTTGGGAAATCTAAAACTAATATTTATTATCCGATTCAGAAGTTTTTTTTTTTCAATAGATAGAGCCTCAATTGTTCTACTTGAGAGCAATAAATTCGAAAATTCGAAATAAATATAAAAATTTCAAGGCCTACTTCGAATTTTTTTCAAGGTCAAAAATCCAAAAAAAAAGTAGCGATTTTTTTAAATAGAATTTGACAACACCACTGGATTCACGACATTTTCAAATGGTTAATGTGAAAATTACGTAGGAATACGTCCATCAATAAAAAAGTTATATGGGAATAAACTTTGAAAATTATGTCAATTAATCAACCCAAAACTTCAATTTCAGAACTTCTATCAAAATTCTGACTACAACACTCGATTCAGAATATTTCGAAATATATTTGGCCAGAATTCCATCGAAATCTATTCATAAATAAAAAAAATTATAATATAATAAAATTTGAAAATAATGTTGTTTGGTGGAATTTTAGAAAAAAATTATTTTAACATTTTATAATTTGTTTATTTATAAACAGATTTTGATGAAATTCTGACCAAACATATTTCGAAATATTCTGAATCTAGTGGTGTAAACAGAATTCCGATAAAAGTTCTGAAATTGATGTGGTGGGTTGATTTATTGACATAATTTCCAAATTTTAATCCCATATAACTTTTTTATTGATGGACGCATTCCTACGTAATTTTCACATACACCATTTGAAAATGTCGTGAATCTAGTGGCGTCTTCAAATTTTATTTAAAAAAATCGCTAGTATGTTTTTTGAAAAAAATTCGAAGTAGGCCTTGAAATCTTGATTTTCATTTCGAATTTATGGCACTTGATTAGAACTTTTGATGCTCTATCTATTGAAAAAAAATCTTCTGAATCGGATAATAAATAACAGTTTTAGAGAGGTGGCCCGCTTTCAAATGGGTCACTCTGTATATATAAAACTGTGAATCAATTTTTTCAAAGTTTTAAAGTCACAACAATAAACCTATTTCAGAGTCACCCAAGATGAGGTGAAACAAGCACTTTTTTTCAGTTTTCATGAAGAGATGCACAATTTTTGCCTTACTTATTCAAAAATCATATGTAGCAATTATTCCATTACATCTTTCCAAAAGATACAAATTTAAGTTTAGTCCCCCAGTTTTGAAATCCCTTATACCCTAATAAAATAATATCCCCTGGTTTTTCCCCTACTCACTTCAAATTGCAAATAATAAAAAGCACATTTAATAGATAAAAAAGCGCTATTCACTCACCTAAGACAGCTTCATTTTTGGTAACATGTTGTTCAACTGAATTTAGTTCTTTGTCAAAACCAAGCTCTGCAGGACTGGAAGGGGGTGTATTTGCATTAGGGTCTCCCATGACTTTGGGCGTTGAGTGTAAGAAATGCAACTGCTGTGTAATCTCTTCAAGAACTTCTGCATTGGCATTCTGAGGAGTTGTAGGTCGATTATCTAAATTTTCAGTTTCATAAAATCCATTTCTGTTCAAGTGATCACTTGTAGTATCAGTAAAGTCCTTTCCTGATGAATTCTGGTTCTGAGCATCTTCTGAAACAAATAATAACATACAAGTTTTTTTTTCAGTTTCAGAAACCCAACTATTTCTTATATAAAAGTTAAAATTATTTCATTATAGTGACACAGTTCGTGAAGTAACATTTAAAACTTACCACTTTTTTCGCTTTTTTCAACTTCATCCTGAAAAGATTTATCAATATGAGTATCTCTTCTCAAAGAAGTGTCTCTAGATGGTCCTAATTCATCCTTCAGGGTATCAAAGCCTGATTGGTCCAGATGAATTTTTGCCAGAGCCTTTTCCATGTCATCAGTTACCAATTCAACATTGCAGATACATTTGTCCACAATATCTTGCCTTCCTATTTTATTGAGTGCCAGCTCCAAAGTGTTCCCTACAAGAAAAATATGGAAGTCATAATAAATAATAGTATTGCAAGTGAGATCTAATTCACTCAAAAGAGGAATAATAATCAATTCAAATCAATAGTAAAATTTCGGTAAATACAAGGTGTCCAGTAAACCATGGATCATACTGGAGCTGGTGATAAACAAGTTCATAACCTATCAGAAAACCACAACTTGACCTCAGAAAAAATATCACGGTTTTCGAGATATTGGAACTTTTATAAGAAAAAAAAAATTATAAACAACTTTGATTGTAGGATGGTGGTGATAAATTATATAACGCACAAAACAATACAAAATATTCATCTTACCAGTTGCTTTGTTTGCCTTCTGCCTCAACCATAACCTGAACATTATCATAGCTTGTTGGGGATGATTTTCCGGATACTCTTCTTTGATCAGTTCAATATCTGATGGTGGAATATCCAATTCCATTGCCAGTTTTTCCCAATCCTCGTCTAACAAGTTGCAAATATCAGAAAGTCTGAAATCTGCTCTATGAATCATATCTGGTTTGCCTGAAATCATTTACACTACAAATTTACAATATATTCGATTCGAAATTATTTACTTATATCCAAAATACAAAGATATTGTAACTACTTATAATCCTTCACCTATAAGATTGCTAAAGAGAATGTTCAGTATCTTAAAATATGCACTTTTTTCCATGTATAACATCGTCCTAACCATTTATTTACTCTAAATTTTGATTTCAGTATCCATAAATTCAAACGCTCCTCAGCTGTGACGTCAGTGTTTTCTTGTAATACGATTGGCTGAAGTTTGGGATGGCGCGGACACAGCCGAGAGTGATTGAGGGGCAAGAATTCCTTTCCACATCACTTCCCAATAGGCAATCTGCATGGACCAATCAAAACTATTTTAGTTGCGCCTGCGTGATGTGCAATGTAATTTTAGGTTGGAAATGTCGAAAATGAATTTTCCTTCCTCAGTTGTGTTCAAATTATAATTCACGAGTATACACGAGATGACATCACGAGTATACACGAGATGACATCACGAGTATCCAATCAGAATCACTCGCACACTGACGTCCACGGCTTCCCGCTCTTCTGATCTTGGGTAGTCCATTTTGGCATTTCCAATAATTTTTATCTCAATAAATTGATGAGAAAAAAATAATCGACAACTGAACACGAGTTATGTAAGAATACACTATATCGAAATATATTTTTTCTGAAAATGACTAGAAACGCTCATTAATATTAGACCAGAAACATAAGACATAAAATTTCAATTAACTTACTAATGCCTCCATGTTGAAGGAAACTGTGATCTTTATCAATAGAAAGGAGATCTGATTGAGAGTCTCTATCTGGAAGCACGTCTTTTGGCATCACAAGATTGAGCGTGCATAAAGGAACTTGGTTTGGTTCCCCTCGTGGTACCTTAGCTTCACTCATGAATACAATGCGTCCTGTTGCTTCTTCATCCTTGAATAAGTTATTTTGTCTCAAATTTGAATCCTCATAAATCCTCAACAAATTACCTGATCTCTCATTCTCATGTTGAAAGCTAATCGATTCTCTCTGAAAGCTTTGAATCCTAATCTGGGTTGATCTCCTGACTGCAGAACCGGTACAAGATTTCCAGCAAATTCCATGAAGATATCTTTTCCTTCAAGAACCTGTAATAATCAATGTCATCATTTACACTTGAACTCATAGGTTAGAACAATTTCTAACAAAAATACCAAAGTCGCGAGCATTTTTTAAAATTATTAAATCAATGTAATTTTTCCAAAATTAAATCTTAAAAAAAAATTCTCACTTGAAAACGACCAAAAACTGTTTTGGGAAGTAACGTTATAAGTCCTTTAGCCTAAAAATTATAGAGTTTTTTCATAACTGATCCACATGAGCATAAGATAGACTTTTTGTAGAAGTATGAAGTTTCAGCAGTACTCATATTCTATTATAACTTTTTTATAACATTTCAGATACTCAAATGATATGACCATGATTTTTGTTTGAAATTATGAATAAGATATTCATAAAATCAGCCGCAGATGATTCCACAACAGATTTTATGAATATCCTATTCATAATTTCGAACAAAAATCAAAATGCAATGCCCATGACAGGTCTATGTAAAAAAAAATTACTTTCAAAGTGTTACCGCAGACGAAATATTTCCATCAATTTCCATCCTTGATGTATGTAATTGCTTCTGAAGAGCCTGCTTTCCAAATATATCAATCTCCCTGATGAGCTTGGCAAATCGAAATAGATTTTCGGCGACCAAAATGTATTTAGGATTAAATACGAGAGAAGCGAACCTTGCTTCAATGAAATGAACGATTTCTGTGAGTGATATTTTTAATAACATTCTCCCTATCTGATTTATTCAATGAATTTTCAATGAAAACTAGAGATAATTATTAAAAATCAACTATCTGAATGAAAATGCGAATTTTCACTTTCAGACTTTTTATTTTCAGTTAGGAGTCTTTTCACAATATCTATCAGATGTAGTTCAATGTCCAACATGGCTTTAGCGGGAGGAGTAGTTGTTAGATATTACAAATAAATCACATATTTCATTTTTCAATTTTCATGGAGAATATTCCCCTTTTTGTTATGATCATATTCAGTTTTTCATTCTCTTGTTTCACAATATAACTTAATCTGTGGATACTATATTTCAGTTGAATGCTTTTTTGCACAGATTTTACTCATTATTATACATAAATATTTCATTACCTCAATATCTCTGCTTTTGGCTATCTCTGTGAAATGCTCCTGGTGCTCCAATGTCTTATCCTCTTTATCATCCGTCATACAGAATACTCTCAATCTCGATTCTAGAAGAGATACTTTCTTTGCAAAAACCACGAATTTAGCCATGAATGGAACATGTGCTGCCTAAACAAACAATGATTGTGAATAACATATTACCTCTATCCATTTATATACTCAATATTTTCTTTGTGAATCAAAGTGCAATATGTTAAAAGGAAACAATACCTGCGTGTAGAGTTCAGTAGCCATTCTAGCAGCATCAGCAACATTCCTACAGTCCATTAGCCAGAATCTTGCTGATACGGTGGTCGTGAAGGACACGCAATCCTTAACAAAAGTTAGAGGAGTAGATCCAGTAACATCTTCCCATATAGCCTTATTCTGACCACCTATTTACATAATTTTCATTCGTTAATATAAATTTGGTTGGCAAAATCTTTCGAATTTTGCAGTAGGTCAAATCTCCCAAAATTTCAGCAAATAAAAGAAAAATATTTTCGAATTTTCATTTCATAGTACTCAAAACTAATCGAGGAAATGCATTGAATGGCCATGATAATTATTCTATACTGAAAAAACGTGTGACCAGTCATAACAATGATATTTGAAAAATCCTTGGACGATTCAAAAAGCAATCTTCATTTGTTTGTGTTTTGTGTAGGTTTTATGATCTGAAATTTTAGAGAACCTATCGAGAAGTATTCGTACTCATGACTAAAACTGTTGTTTTATACAAAGAGTTCTTGGTTGAATGATACCCTAGTTTGTTGGGTACTGATTGAAGAGCAACTTTTTACAACCAATTAAATTATATTGCAAGTACCCACTCTTGTATCGCTGACTCTTCCAAGGTTACATAAGTTTTGCTAGTTTATTTCGGTGAATCAAAAAACGAAAAACGAAAAACAAAAACAGGTATCGGAATTCAACAAGCGGAATCAAGACTTAGTGAAGTCAAGCCTCCTATTAGAGCAAGAGCCCGCGACTCCAGACCTTCCTTATTTCATAAAAGCTGAAAGTATTTTTATACCGGGTGTCCCATCAGTGCACATTTGCTCGATATATAGATAAGGCTGATTCATATGAAAAAAAAGTCTTATATAAAAGTTACACGGCACCAAAAAGGCCATGTTTTGAGAATAGTTCCAGATGCACAGGGTGTTGCATTTTTCCGTAATAGCAAAAACAATATTTTTTTTAGATGGAGCAACCAGTTAATTTTTTTTCATTGAAATGGTCTCTTCGTTTCCTATCCAGCACTGAATTTTTTTCCAGCCACAATGCGCCGGTACCAAGTTATTAATTTTTTCGACAAAATAGGGAGTGATGCAGGCTCTGAATAAAATAACTGTAGTTAAGCTGTTTCTTCGAAGAACTGAATTTTGTCTGGTGAAGCGTCGTAGAAAATACCAAAGAAGCCGGTATTGTTCTGATCATCATGTATGTTTATACAGGGTTCCTCAAATGTTACGTTCATTTTCGTCCACTTCGATTTAAGCTTACGCGAATTTTTCAAATGGTACACCCCATATATTAGTTTGTCTTTGCATTCTACATGAAATTACCTATCTGAGGATACCAAAATTTTATATGTTATTCCTAACAGTTTTTTGATTATTGGTGTTTTTCAAATTATTCTTACATAATTAATAAAGTTGTATCAATGACATGAAGTTACATTATTATCTCAGAATATATACCTAGGAAGGTAGGTAAGTATATATTCATATTCTGTCTTCTCATCTCGAATTTTCCATTACCAACCTGAGATACCAGCGGTTCAAAAAAGGGATCAAAATCGCATTGAACAACATATCCTAATGTTAATCTTGGATTGGTTTGCAAACCTGGTTTGGCTAACTAGTAGCTTAATCTCGTATTGAACAACCGGTCCTCAATAATTAAACCTTGATAGAATGATGATGCTAGTGGTATACAAGTTTTGTAAAAGTTACAATTTTTTTTAAGATGCATCACCACCAGCGCGTCATCACGAAATTTCATCATTGCGACGCACATCTTAGGTGTGTGCGGATATATTTTTCAAGAGTGATATTGGAGGTAAAGAAGAACCTGTCCGTAAAAAAACTACATAGCTGGGAGCACCAATTAGGTAGATAGCTCCTAATCATAGTTTCGGTTTTGCATAAAAACTAATGATTTTATAAAAAAAAAGTTTTTCCTCTGGTTCTATAATTTTCTTAAGAATGCGAAAATCTACCTATTTTTTTAATTTATAAAACCATAATTTTTATTTCGTCGGAATCATCAAAATCAAAAATCAGTTAATTTCGCAAAAAACTAAAACTGAAGGCTCAAGACCGATACTCGTTTTATCAAAGGTATTGTTTGCTCATAACGCATTGGAAATTTTGAAAATATAAAAAAACGGATAAATCTAAAAGTTGCAACAGAACTTTCAAATTAACTTATGACAGATAGCGAAAGTCACGTGACCTAGTCCGAGTACCATTTTTCATATTTTTCAAAGCATGACTCAACGCCCAAGTTGAATTTCATAATAAATTATCAATAAAAGTTTTTCGCATATGATGCCAACTCTTTGAAGGACACTGTATAACATGAAAATATTGATGTTGAAAAGGGGAACATTCTCCATGAAAATTGAAAAATGAAAAATGTGATTTATTTGTAATATCTAACAGAAAACAATTACTCTGGCTAAAGCCACGCTGGACATTGAACTAAATCTGATAGATAACAGTTAGAGTCTTTTCAATGTCCAGCGTGGATTGCGCCGGGGAAGTAGTTGTTTTCTGTTAGATATTACAAATAAATCACGTTTTTCATTTTTCAATTTTCATGAAGAATGTTCCCCTTTTCAACATGAATACCTCTTAGGTATTCATTATCTTGAATGATGGAAAATTGCGACTAAAGTTTATCTTTCAGCCGCAGATGATTCCGCAACAGATTTTATGAATATCCTATTCATATTTTCGAACTAAAATGAAAATATTCCACGTACCTCTATCAACAGACTCCATATCAATATATTTATATACTTCACAACATAAGTTCAAAAATCTTTATGTTTAATTAAAATTTATTATTGTTTAAGGATGTCCGGCGGGTGGTTGGTACCCTACTAAGTATCTAGCAATGAACGACGTGATTTCTAATATTACTCCGAATAAAATATATAAAAATGGAGCATTAAACGTTTACGAAAGTTTTCTGCAAAAGGCACCACTAACCAAATTTTATAGTTGGGAATCGTTCTTACCTGTGTTGGGAGTATATTTAAAAAAACTCTCAGCTTTTATAAAATAAGGAAGGTCTGGCAGTCGTGGGCTCTTGGTCTATGTTAGAGTAAGCATAATGAAATAATAAATCAGCACAGACACCGAATCAGTTAGAATTAAATGAACGACTAGAACGCTTCGTCCGTTACCGCACCGCCTTTGAATATGTCTACCGCAGAAGTAGACGAAACGTCAGGAAGAATTACCTTAAGACCACGACCAACAAATCCGATAGTTCGGAGGAATGGTTGTTTTGAATAGGATTTCAAAACTTTCTATGTTTGAAAAAAATGTCCATCAATTATCTCCATATTTATATAGAATTTAAAAGCCAATTTTTTTTTACGAATACCCCAGGTTTCTGGAGAAAGCTCTCAGAAGCTCATCTGAAAGCTTGTGTGAGCAAGTTAGATCTAGGACCTACAGCTTAGGTTAGAGTGGATCTGAATCACTTTGGCTCATTGGCAAACAGTGGACTGAACTTGTGTCATATGCGTGAGAGGCAAACGCTCTCCAGGCAAGAGTCACTTCACTTCATTGAAACACATTATCCCTCCATCAAAAACAGAAATAAATTTTGAAAATTTTCAAGAATGAAGCTGAAGTTTTCAGTTTTGCCAGTTCTCTGTCCCTGGATGCATAGTACATAGAAGATATATTCTTATCACTATTTTCCCTATTAAAAACATTCATGAAATGCAAAACAGTTACAGTATTGAAAGACAACAAAAAAGACAAAACAAGCATATTTCCATTCCATCACAAATACAAATATGGGAACTAAATTTTACCTGATTTAGTTCCTATTGAAGCATGAATAATAATAGTTTGCAACAGTAAAGACAACATTGATTATGGTTACATCTAACATGCCAAAATTTCAGATATGTAGATCACTGTTTCAAGCTGAAAGCTCATCAAGTAATTGAACAAAGTCTTTAGATTAGAACAAAAAATTTCAAAAGCATACGGGTTGACACAGCAACAGATTTTGTTTCCTTGGAGCAGAAGTTTTGATTGGTTGGGATACAATGTGACACACCTATTTACAGTATGACTACACTAATCTATTGGTGATACTATTTTGTTTCTATGCGCTATATGAACCGAAGTAAGCATTCAAAATGGTCGGACATAAGCAAATTTTCAAAAGCTTAGGCAACCATTTGAGAGACAATAGATAAGTCTTAAAATTTTATTGATTTTGACTTTTTTGTGAGAAATCCAGACAATCATGATGATTATGTTGATACCGCCTTACTGTTATAGGTTTCAAACAAACTTTCGTTAAAAATAACTTGAAAAGATTACTGAAGATCTTTCTTAAACTGTAACAACATTTCAGATTTAAATACATTGGGTAACCTGTGACCTACATAACTGATAGAACAAGGTAATTAAGGAGTATTGAAAAAAACATTTGATAGTTATCTTACCTCACTTCTCCAAATCTAAATTAAGAAACTTTTCTGTACACTATTGATTGAAAAACATGTGAATAATATCATTTATACAAGGAGATGTTAGTTTTTGGATTGATGGTTTTGTTATATCATTTGTGTTGGTCACAGGTTACTTGATGAATTTTAATATTATTTCAATCTCAAAAAGAAAGATCTACTGTAATATTGTTAAGTTTGTTGACGAAAGTTTCTTCGAGACCTAATAGTGTGCAGTATCAAATTAATCGTAATTAAATGCTCTTTTTTTCTGACTCGACTATATTGCGATTTGAAAAAAAATAGTAATTATAATTTGAAAATCAAATTTTACGCAGCAGATGCATTTTAACCGAAAACCGTAAAGTTGTATTTTTTCCAATACTTTAGGACTAGAATTAATAATTTGAACGTATTCATAGCCCTCTAGATTCAAAAATAAATTTCAAAATTTTAATAATTTTTGGTCACAAAAAGTAACAAATAAGTAACAAATGATACATGGTTGTAATCAGAATGTCATATGGAAACAAAAAAGTAAAAATATACCGGGTGTGTCATTTAAAAATCAAAAGTTTATATCACCTCCGGTGAGACCGGAAGTTGCATGAAGCTGAGTCACTTATCAAAAAATGTATTATATAGATCCTCCAAATTTCATTCCAATATCTTCAAAAACAAAAAAGTTATAGGGGCGAGCCACCTTCCGTGGACACCCGGTATGTATATAATGAAAGTCTCTGAAAGACTTGTGGGAGCTCGGGAAGATGGGAGCATTAGCTATTCACCTGTGATTCCAGGCACTTGTAAATTTATATTAGAGTATTTGGAAAGAGCTCAGTTGTTGTCATTTAATTCCTTCAATAATCTTATTCACTTTTGATATATACTTGAATTTTTTTATCAGATGGTTGTCTTAAGAGCAGTGAAGAAAGCAACTCCTAATATTCAACTAGATTCTATTCTAAATTAATGTTTGACAAAAACACTATAGCGTAATGAAGTGGTGAAAATTAAATTTTGTTATGGAGCTTACCAGTTATCGAACACAGCAATCGAAGAGTGGTATTTGTACTTCCTTGATACTGGTTGATCATTCCTTGTGAGTGGGCTTTTGGAGCTGGCATACTCAATGTAATTGCTTTATGGAATTTGCGCCTTCTAGGTTCCACAGTGACTATAGGAGAAACTGCAACACCGTGACCAAGTAATTTTGAAACAAGTTCAGGCTCTATTGCTTGTGCCTGAAAAATATGTTTGATAATTTTGACCAAGTGCGGAAAAAGCAATTGCAAGAAAGAAATTGACAATTTAACTGTATTTCCTAATAATTTTATTGTTACTGGTAACCTATTTCACCATTCCGTCAATTATACTTTTAATGAGTAGATTATATTAGATTATATATTAGGGACCTTCGTGCTACAAACCTCTACACCGCGACCTTTTCAGATCTATTGTGTTTGTCCTCGAGATCATTTAGAGTTCTTTGTCTAGCCCTGTCTTCTTTACGAGACTCCACAGGCTAGTTTTTAGAACTCCCATGAATCTGGGAGCTCCTGAGTAACTGAGTGAATAACAATCTGCTGTAAGAGTGTATTTTACCGAATATTCTAACTTCTAATTGTTGTATTGAAAAAAAAAAGTGCGTGGGGTGTGTGTAGGCCACGCGATAGAAGTGAAACTCCTTTGGCGACGTTACACTTCTTCAGGGCTCTCTACTCGTTACGATCCTAGGCCAGAGATATATTCATTTATCAAATTTTCTGAGAATTTTGGTATTCTATTTATCGAATAATTATAAAAAAGTTTGTAGGTTAGAAACTAGTTTAAATGCTATAAATGAAATATTGGCAGGAATGTAATATTTAAAAATGTATGGGTTAGGTGGAAGAACAGACATTCTGGGCCCTTACCAGGAATTCAGAATGTTTTGAACCTTCGCTTTTTTTTTTATTGAGATAATTATTGTTGCATCCACCACTAGGGTTATTAGCAACATAACAATGATATGTTATAACAATAAGGCTGGTAATAACACTTGTAAGATGGTATCAATTCAAAGCTATAGAATGTAGACTAAGGAAGATTGCCTGATACTTGGTATTCACAATTTGTTGAGTAAACCTATTTTAGAAAGGAATCTGATTGTGTTTTCAAAGTTACAGTTCACACCAAGAGCAGTCTTTAGATCCGCACTTATACTGTATGTCTGTCGTTGTTCCGTAAAACTCGGACACTCCACCATGAGATGTTTAACTGACATTGGTATCTGACACATATCACACATTTTCACTGTTTCACCTTTCAGCAAGTGTTCGTGGGTATATCTTGAATGTCCAGTATGCAACCGAGTGATTATCATTTGGTGCTTACGCTGGTTAGGGATGTTTTTCCACGGCTTGATGTCATCCTTAATTCCTTTCAGTATTTTTATAACATTTAGATATACCTGCTAACCACGAGGTGTACCGGGTACGCCCCACAATTTTTCTATAGCTTCAAAGATACAGATTTCAAATTTGATGTGTCGCTATAGTACTTGAATACGCATATTTTGAAACCTCTACTGAACACCACTTCCGGTTCAACCGGAAGTGACCCAAAACTTTTTTTTTTTTTCAAATGTCACCCTGTACATATTTTTCATTATCCGAAAGAGCACGCAATTTGTGATAACACTGTTTTTCAAAATTTTAAATCGGTTGAAAAGTGACGGAGATACAGTTGATTGTTCAATCGAACAAAGTTGGCTATGAAACTCAAACTTAATTCATTACAATTGACAAACAACATCAGAAGTTACAAGAGGAAGCTTCGAAGTGCCATACAGTTGAAAACTGAGGCTCTCATGTATTTGCGGCTCCCATATATTCCTACAATTATCAAAAATTACCTAAAAACGGAATGGTATCCATAAAGAAATGCTCACAACTGCCATTTCTTAAATGGCAACATGTACTTTTCAATTTGTCATGATATAAAATCATAAATTATCAGTTTACTCGTGTGAAAAGTTTTGGAGAATTCCTAAAGGAAACGAAGATACAATCAAGTTTAATGATGAGTGTTCCTAAAATTCAATGTTTTTCAACGTAGGCGGCTTAGAACATAATTAAGAAAGCAGTACACAAAAGCTCATATTATTTCAACGAAGTCAAAGTTTGTTCTACTTATTTAAACAATGCTACTTTTTTGTTTCACTTTTTTATGTTCATGGCCGCCTTCGTTGAAGAATATCTAATTTTGAGAACACTCATGATAAAACATCTTGTATTTTCTTCTTGTAGCTTCAATTACACGAGAAACTCAGTTTTCAACTGTATCGCACTTCGAAGCCTCCTCTGATAACTTCTGATGTCGTTTGTCAGTTGTGATGATTTAAGTTTGTTTGACTGACTGACAGTGTTATCACAAATTGCGTGCTCTTTCGGATAGTGAAAAAATATGTACAGGGTGTCATTTAAAAAAAAAGTTTGGGGTCGCTTCCGGTTGAATTTTCAGTAGATGGGTCAAAATATGCGTATTCAAGTACTATAGCGACATACCAAATTTGAATTCGAAACTATAGAAAAAATTGGGGGGCGTACCTCACCTCGTGGTCACCCGGTATATTTCTGTTTATTTCTGATTAATGAAGACCTTTAATATATCATTATTATATGAAGACGGTGAAGTTTTTCGGGGAGTGTATGGGTTTCAATCAGGTCTGGTCTGGTTTTTCATCTCATCGAAATCTAATTTTCAATATTCTGAATATATTTTTTTAAACAACACTCACCTGAAGACCAACTCGAATTTTTTTTGTCAAGGCATTCGGTGGGAATACCGCTTGTACCAATGGAACAGCAGCACTAGAAACTGTGCCCCCGTCAGGACCAATGGCATGCACCTCTTGCCTGATACGAGAAACAACTGCAAAATAATGTGGAAAGTCGTTCGTTAAAATTCGTGTTATGCGATTTGTATGCAAATCTTCGATTTGGCTCAATTCTGAAAAATAAACACAAAATGAAAAAACTTCATATTGAATCGATCTGAGATATAACCTTCGCCATCGAAACTGTGATTCAACACATCTTGTATTGCTTCTTCATTAGACTCCAAGGTGTGTTCTTTCCAGGTCTCACCATTGTCAGATCTTAATACAATGATTTCACGCTGTTTTCCTCTCAGTGAAGCAAAATGAGGCACTTCAATGATGACAGGTCTGAAAAATTAAAACATTCAACAAAATCTATTTTTTTAACAAAATCTTCCTGCCCTACCCCAAAAATTTGCTCCCAACAGGGCCAAGTTCCAGAAGTCTACTGGCTAGAGCTTCTCCTTCCATGAGAGGGGGAGGATGGGGTGTTCGTTGAGGTCTGACATACCGACAAGTAATTCTAGTGGGGCTGGAAGCACATCGAGGTGGTACAATGACTCTAACACCTGAGTGACGGCATCCTCTCATAGCTCCTCCTCTTGCATCAACAATGAACGACACCAAAAAACTAATAGAAAAAGACAGGATTATTTTAGTGGTATAAGAGAGACAAATGGCCATTATAAGTTATTTTCGCAATGATCAAAACAAAAAAGTGACAACGAGATTCTTATATAATTTTTTGGGTTTATCACCTTCCACAATCTGAAAATGAAAAAAATTTTTTAATCCAAAGAAATCTGTACAAGTGTAGAAGGGCAAATTAATTAATTTGCCCGATAAGTTACTGCGTTCACAAGACTGTTGTCTTGAAAGAAATTAATTTTTGTCAGTAACGTACCCTACACTGAATTTGCCTATCTGAAAAAATGAGATCGAATTAACAAAGAATACTTCTCTTTTTTTTTTTTTTTTTTTTTTTTTTTTTTTTTTTTTTTTTTTTTGAAAACTGTTGACGTCAACAGTTTTCAAAAAAAAAAAAAAAAAAAAAAAAAAAGAGAAGTATTCTTTGTTAATTCGATCTCATTTTTTCAGATAGGCAAATTCAGTGTAGGGTACGTTACTGACAAAAATTAATTTCTTTCAAGACAACAGTCTTGTGAACGCAGTAACTTATCGGGCAAATTAATTAATTTGCCCTTCTACACTTGTACAGATTTCTTTGGATTAAAAAATTTTTTTCATTTTCAGATTGTGGAAGGTGATAAACCCAAAAAATTATGTCAAGAACTGGATTTCCTCCACAAAATCAAACTTTTAATCAAGAGATTCTTATAATTTTCAAAAGGTGGTATATCACAATTTATTCATAATTCATTAGTGTGATGGTGAAGTGAACTACAAATATTGGGAAATATAATTTTGAATAAACAGTTTCAAGTTCAATAAAACTGAACGGGTTTTGGTAATGCAACTGAATTTTTTATTTTTTTTTCATTATAACTGTTAGGTACAATTACTGATAACCAGTTTTTACAAGTACGTAAGTGATTTTTCAAAATGTTTATCATACTTATCATCATGAATAGAACAGATTCTATAACATTATAAACAAAACAGCCAATTCTAGTAAATCAATGAAAAATATATAATAGAAGGTAGAAGGTATTTGATAAACTTGAATGGTTTTCGCTTCTCGAGTTCGATTTGAAAAACAAAACATTCAACAAAGGGAGAAAATCTATAAATACTCTCCTTGAGAATATGTAAATGATTCTCACACGATTTTCTCAAACAGATGAAAACGAAACAGTATGTTTTGTCATAGAAATGTCAACGACACATTTTCTATATAAGTTCTGTATTATTTAATATTTGAATAAGAATATGTGATGCTGAGTATTACATCATTATCAATTTCTTGTTATCACTGGAGATATTTTTGGTATCAAACCGACATGTGTTTTGTTTGATTCACAAGAATATTTCTCTTTTTCCTCTGATATTGTATAAAACTATTTCGTGAATATCTATTTGAATTCCCCTTGTGCATCTTTTGTAAAATTAAATTAAGTGGAAGAAAGCAGTTGTCTGATTCCTTGTGGTACAGATAAAAGCAAACTGTTTTTTTGGTAGGACTTCGCTTTTTTCAACAATTGTTAACGTATTTTTTCTCTCCTACCAATATTAATATTATTTTTATTACTGATAACTTTTGAATAATGCATTATCGGTTGCGGTACAAAAGCAGAACAGTAGTTGTTTGAGACATATTTTTCCATCCATTTTGTATTCGTTAGCACATATGTAGATTCCCTTAGTTTAAGAGAAAAGAATTCATCAATTTGTTATTTGATATTTTATTTTTTTAAATATATTGCTATAGTTAGTTGTAACTTTTTTTGTTTAGTTTTCATGTGAGTTTGGGATTAATTTCTTTTCTTTATGTACTTTTTTTTTTTTTTTCGGTAAGCTATGTTCCATTGTTTCCCCGTGATTTATGACAGAGAACAGAGTCCTTTCAATAGAACCATTTTGTATTTTTATGTTTGTGAAATATAATTCAATCGTTTCAGTTTGTAAAAAGGCTTATCAAATAAATATATTATCATTATTAACTTATGTTGCAAAGAGCATTTTATTTGGATAATCTGAAAAACTAAAACTGAAATTGATATGTTATTGGCATTTGTTCATGTCTCATTCCTCAACGTCAACAGACCAGTTCTCACACTACAATAAAAAATTTCAAAATTGATAGAAATTAATTAGAATAACTCCTCATCGAGTTTACGGAAAGTTGTAAAAAGGAATTTTTTCCTGATGTTTCGCCAGCTTCTTCCATTACCAAAACCTTACAATTTGAGGACTCTGAAATACTAATGACTTCTATGAAGAGACATACGAAACTGCAGTAACGCAAGTGTTTTTCTGACATTTCCAGGTTTAACCAATTGGTAGCAACCATGAATTTATTATTATTATTTTTTAATATACATGCATCAGAATCCTTGTCGAAAGCATTGAAAAGCATGCGAAATTTTCAAGATTACAACACACAGTACTATGAATGCTGTTGCTAGGTAAGAATGCTAAGTTCTCAGTTTTATCATATGAAATGTCAAATAAGCCTCAATGTCAACTATACAATTATTATTTTTGTTTTTCTCAGTAATTTTTTTTTTTGTATTCATCCCATGATTACATTAGTGTGTACACATGTATTTTTACTTTGTATCTTTCTATGTAATTGTAAATTGGCTTGCCGTTTAAATAAATAAATAAACATATTTAATTAGATATCCATCAACTACTTGATTAGATGAAATAAAATATAAGGGGCATCATATTCATCTAAAATTCATTTTCAGCAGGCATAACACGTGTATAAGTGCTCTAAAGACCCACTTTTATAATTTTTTTTTTATTTCAAAGGGGGTAGGAGAGATAATAACCCCTATAACCCCCCTGGATACGGCCTTGGTATCTACATCGGAGTTGGAAGATGCTGCTCACTCATGCTAACAAAACGTTAGGAAGAAATTCCAACTTATGATGGCCTCAGAACCTGTCAATAGTTATTCTAATTCAAACACTAGTCACCAAAGCCTCAATGAATTCAACAATAGAAATGTTTGAAAAAAATCATTAATTTTGAAGTTATATTAATATGGGGTACGTAGAAATATGTTATGTCTTTGGAACAAAGAATTTCAATTTATCGCCCAATATTACTCAGTAAATCTCGAGTTTCATTCAGTTTCAAATTTTAAATTCAATTAAAAAACTATAAAGAATGGTTTCAACTGAATTGAAATGAAATCTTTGGAGTTTTTGACAAATATTTTTAGAAAGGATAGTTCAAGAATAATATGAGAGAATGTTATCAAATGATTCGTTAAAAAAAATAACGCATTCTAAATTAATAATAACATTGTGAGTTATTCTGTCTGATAAGAATAATTTGAAATAAAATCACACTATTAATTTTCATCAACTGCCCAAGTGATTTTAACAAACGATGCTTTGAATATTATTCTCATTACTGAATGTTACAATGTGTACATATTTATACATATTTTATTTTTTAAATTTTGATAAGTTGCAGAAAAGAATGAATGTTAGGAATATTGTTAATAACACCCAACCTTTTTTATTAGGCATTCTACACT
Organism: Chrysolina haemoptera; assembly: GCA_958298965.1. Lineage (NCBI taxonomy): Eukaryota > Metazoa > Arthropoda > Insecta > Coleoptera > Chrysomelidae > Chrysolina > Chrysolina haemoptera. The sequence goes on along the minus strand of OY282587.1, from coordinate 40,078,671 downwards.
ATACTATACTGTACAAAAAACTTACTTCTTCCAACTTGGTATACTGTTGGCAACATAAAACAGCAAAAAAAAAATATGTTAATTATTGAAGCAACAGTACACGTTTGTTCTGATGAGGTCATAAATAAGATACCACAGAGTGCAGAAGGATATAGAGAATGTCTCTGAATGTTCAAGACTGTAGAAAAGTATTTTCAAAACACAATCATATCTTTAGAAACAGAACCGGGCATTTTCACGGAGACAGAGAAGGAGACTAAGGAGCAAGTCATATAATTCTACTTGCTTTAGTAAATGGTTCATGTATAATACATTGTTGTGGTACCAAATGTCATTAATTCATGGCTACTGAATTGAAGATCGAAGTTAACTCAAACGCTCTAGACAAGAGTGCCAAGAGAACTAGGATTAAAATGGTAACCAATTTGTTATTGGGAAATTATTGTTTGTTTGACGGTAGGTAGAACTCATACGATCGCGTCAACTACAATGTGTACACGTTTCAAAATAATACCTGAAATATACATATGAAATATTGTATACAGGGTGAATTACGACCTCTTAAATATACAGTGCGCTCTCCCCTCCAAAAGAATTGGAAAACAAAGTGAAATTTAAAATAAAAAAATCCTTTTGTAAGTGTAGGAAAGCGCCGCCACTGGATGAACACACGTTCATTCCGTTCATTCTCTTTAATAAATCAGCTAGTGACTTGATATGAAGGTCTATTTAGCGTGATTTGTGCACAATACAAATCACTACCATGAAAATTGACAAACACAATATTGTTTTGGGCACAAATTACATTCGATCCAAGCGATTAATGTCTTTTGCACGATCGATTAACAAAAATACGTCGAAATGAGAATCTCGGTAAACACGGTAATTAACAACAAAAATTACATACTCAATATCCAGTTGTTAATTCGGATCTTGAAAATAAATTCAAAATTTTCACCGGATCAACACGGTTTTACAAAAAATAAAAGCACTGCACTGCAAAGTTTGTCAGTGAAATAGTTGAGACTTTGGATAAGTCAAGGGTGGTTCTTGGACTTTTCATAGACTTCTCCAAGGCTTTTGACTGTGTCAATTACCAAATTCTATTGCACAAATTATTAAGTTACGGAATTAGAGGTGATGCCTATGACTGGTTCAGTTCATATCTTGCAGATCATTTTCAAAAAGTCAGCATAGGAAGCAATGTTGTGAAGTGGAGTTCTGGGTAAAAAAACTCTGTTTGAACGAAGACAAAACTGTATGCACTTCAATAACTTGTCAATAACTTGTAATAAAACAATTTCTTAAAATACAACCAAGACACTTGAATACCAAAAACAATGTAAGATGCTAGGGCTAACCATTGATTGCAATCTCAATTGGTCTAAGCTAGAGTCCCTGTATGCAATTTGACATTTGATCATATATAAGAGTCGGGACACTCTTTGACAGGACGTCGAAAAAACGCGTTTTAGGTTAAATCTCAAAAATTACGGCAAAACCAAATATTTTCTAAATGGCGAATTCTATCAGTCAAACAAGAACAGAAGTAACGGTCGAACGATAGTATTAAAAGTTGGAAATATATTTCCTTTTCTGTCAACAGTGGCGTTTCGTGAACAGGGTGAAACAGGGAGAGAGAGTTGGATGGACCTGACAGAAAAAGTTTCTCTCTCCTACTCATTGGCGATATCTCCGTGGTCATTAGAGATAACACCATCAAACCTGCTATCGTTGGATTCCTCATGATCATCCCTAACCGATCATGTAATAATATACAGGATGTCCTATTTCAAAATTCAAAGTTGATGTCATTTCCAGAAAAACCGGAAGTTGAATTTGTTTTACAAATACGTCAAAAACTGCCGTGTATTGAGCATATTAAATGTTCCAAATATCAGAAATATTGTTAAGGAAACAAAGGAGAAAAGGGTGGTGTACACGGTATAGTGGATGAAACGATTTTTTATGCTGAAATGGTATTTTTATCGGGTGTAATAGAAAATTCGCGTATAACATAATGAAAGTCGGTAAGTGCTAATGAACTCCGAATATTTTTTGGACTTATGAGAACATGGAAAACTGATAGAATCCAGGATTATTGGAAAACTGATCCTTTGTTTCAATTAGGATGTTTCCATGATAATATGAGTAGAAATCGATACATGCTCATTTTGAGATGTCTTCATTTTGCTACAAATCCGTAAGAGGGTATCATAGAAGAAAAACTCTATACGATCAATTCAATTTAAAATATTTCAATGACGTTATGGCACAAACATATCAGCCTGGAAAAAATGTATCGCTTGATGGGGGGTAGGTTGTCTTTTAGAATTTACATAAAAATCAAACTTCATGAATATGGAATCAAATTAAATGTATTAGCAGAACCGGATGGCCTAACTCTGAATATGAAATTATATACAGGACTTTTCGACTCTGCAGGTGGAAATGGTCACTCCAAGAAAGAAGTTTTGGAACTGATGCGAGATAAACTCAACTAGAGGCACTCACTTTAACTGGATAATTTCTATGGGAGTGTTGATTTAGTCAAAACACTTTTACAAAATAGAACCTAGTGTATACATGAACTTTGGTTTCAAAAAGGAAAGGCAACCCAAAAAATGGAATGGAAGCTAAATTAGCAGCAGGACAGACTGTAGGACCGTACAAAGATGGTATTTTGGTTGGAAAGTGGAAAGATAAATGGGACATTTTATATTTGTCTAGAGTCCCTGTATGCAATTTGACATTTAATCTTATATAAACACTTTGTATATTAATATATCGAACACATTACGGTATGAATAAATTATTTATTTCGTTTCGAAGCTTCACTTGACAACCTTGACAAATATTCGATTTTGAAAGATACCATCAGTTACCCGAGTTACGTGTACCTCAAATCATATTTTTACATATTCCCTCCCTTGTGCTCATTCAGCCTCACAAGGTAGACATAACCTAAAACGCGTTTTTTCGACGTCCTGTCAAAGAGTGTCCCGACTCTAATATATGATCAAATGTCAAATTGCATACAGGGACTCTAATCTAAGCATATTGAATATCTTTGTACCAAATCGGCTAGGACGGTATATGATCTGAAAGTTACCTCAAGACAATGCAGTAGACCTATACTATGTCAATTATATTTTGCATCAATTCATACTTATATTAGATATTCCATAGTACATTGGGGTCAGACTGCAAATGTTGCAAGTGTTTTTGTCCTTCAAAAAAAAGACTATTCGTAACTTGGCCAATTTAAGCTATAATGATAGTTGTAGGGAACATTTTAAAGAGATGAATATCTTAACACTTGCTACATCAGTATATATCTCACGAGATAGCCTGCTTTGTTTTCAAGAATAAATCTGCTTTTGGTTCAAAAACGAACTGAAGTCATTATTATTAATGAAGTCTATCTATTCTTTTAACGAATTTTACTCTATGTGAACAATGTGCATGCCAATTTTCATATACATTTATATATAGACTTATGTAACTCTTCTCTTTTTCTTCTATGTTTTAATTTATTCAGGCACTATTTCTGTAAAAAATGTGATATTTTTATTAACAATGTTTTAATGAAATAAAGAAGCTATTATTAATTATTATTATTTTTATTATATACAGAAATTGCAGATCGAGAGATCGTACCTAAACGGAGGGACAAAATATTCATTCAGTGGCGCGTCTTTGAAGGTTGACGAGCAAAAAAATTATATAAATGATCTCGGATTTTTCTTAAATTTTTCACCCTGTATAAGTCGGATCACTCCACACATCGGACACCTCAATTAACTATGTATGATTTGTCTGAGAAGTCATTCAAAAAGCGAAACAAATGCCTCTCTAGGTGGATTGAAAACATATATTACCAAAAATTTAAATTGAGTTTTCACCTGAATCAACCCTGTAACATTTGTCTGAGAAGTCATTCAAAGGGGGAAATAATCTTGGAAAACGTCTTGCAGTGAATTTTGAAGGTGAGAGCGATTTTATAAATTAATGAAAGTATGCTGCTTATCAAAGAAAAATTAAAACAATATTATCATATTGAAACAATATCCAATTTATATATACGATACCATGTACCCATTTTTAGTGCCTGAATATACCAAAGGTAGATTAAAACAACAATCTATATACATATTTACTACTCGAGTGCATGTTGCTTGTTATACCACCATAAAAAAAAGAAAAACTATTTTTACAAGTAAAATCCATACTAGGAACGGTGGAGATATACATATCACACGTGTTAATTCAGTGCAGCATTCAGTGCATATGTTTACGGTACCAAAATGGTACCACTTAACAAGTACCTTTCTCTGCAAAGACCAGTCCCTTGGCTTTTGGGGCCCAATCGATTCAACGAATATTCTAGTCTTGTCCAAGCTCCTCTGCATAAGCTTAAATACATACACACTAACTACTTAGCATAGGTAATTTGGTAGCAGGGGGTCTATTTAAAGTAGATATGTCTCGAAGACAGTTGTTTATTTACATATCAGGCACTAGGAGTTGAAATTGTTAAAGGATAGAAAATTAACCGTGGAGGAATTAAACCAAATGGTTCCATAATTGTTTCAATTCAATGATTTATCCTGCATGACTTTCTGGATATGAAAAGTTATGGACACAGTTATAATACTATGAATATGTATACATGGTGTCCCAGAATAAAGGGGACAAACTCCAAGAGTAGAATCCTCACTTCGTTTTAAGGCTGAAAGTTCCAATAAACATATACTCTAAAATGAGTTTCAACCGAGTTACGGGGTTTTGAAAGTGACAAAAAAATATATTTTCCAGAATAACTCCACAACTGCTTAACTTTTCTTAATGAAATTTGGTATGTCACTTAACAGCATTCAGTTTTATATTTCAAGGCAAATCATGTGTTTGTAACTCTAAACAGGGGCGTACGGCAGGTGGGTACCCCTATTCGCCCCTCCCCAACTTTCACGCCACTGAATTAATATGGATTTCGTCTTCTTTTTCTTAATCCCCAATATTTTCTATCCAAAAAAGGAATACTTTTCGTTTCACAAATATCAATGGTTTTCGAGATATTTGAAGTCGAATAAGTGCGTGCGTATCAAAATCTTTACTATTTTTGAAAGGAATGTGAAGGTAACTATTGGAGAGTTTAGCATTAGGTCACGACCCCTGTTGGAAAATATTTGAATCTATCGAGCAAGTGCTAGCACGTGCATATCAGCTGTTTTTTATTTGTGTACAACTTAACCTATACATATCACAGTTATTATTTACTTCGATATTTTGTTAACACTTCAATCTAACGCTTGAAGGATATGAAAAACCACTAGAGGGGATTACAATAATAAATCAAATACGTTGAAATTCAACGAGTCTACAAATGACGATGATTTCATATTTTCACATAAACAAATGTAAACAAACAAACAATGCCTAAGTCGCCATTTTCCTAGCGATAGTAGCGACACCATCGGTCGATTTACTCTCCTATTCATAACATTATAACCAACATATTTCATACCTTGCAATGAGTATAAATTCAAATATTTCGAAAATTGTTGGTATTTACGAGGGATTTTGTTCAAAAAAATATCCCGATATTTAAAACTTACATAGCCACTAACAAAATAATGGGTCTTATGAATAAACCTTAAGCAAATGCTTTTACTCAAATTTCTTGAAACAGACCTATTCATTTTTATGAGTTATGAGAGAGACAATTCTATAGTACAAGCATTTGCTAGCTTTTATTCATATCACCCATTCACTAATGAGTATCCGTATTACATACGCACACACTTATTCAACTTCAAATATCTCGAAAACCGTTGATATTTGTGGAACGAAACATATCCCTTTTTTGTATAGGAAATATTGGGATTAAGAAAAAGAAGACGAAATCAATATTAATCCAGTGGCGTACGCCGTACGCCCCTGTTTAGAGTTACAAACACATGGTTTGCCATGAAATATGAAACTGAATGCTGTCAAGTGACATACCAAATTTTATTAAGAAAAGTTAAGCCATTATGGAGTTATTCTGGAAAATATATATTTTTGTGTCACTTTCAACACCCTGTAACTCGGTTAATACTCATTTTAGGGTATATGTTTATTGGAACTTTCAACCTTAAAATGGAGTGAGGATTCTACCCTCGGAGTTTGTCCCCTTTATTCTGGAATACCCTGTATACAATAAAAACCAGGCAAGTGCGAACATAGGTCCAACGTGGAAGATAGCACAAGATCCAGGGGTTTCAACCTGACACTAAATCCAATAGAAATTATTTTTGGCACACAGGCAGTTCTTGAGGAGTACTTTGAGAAAAAAAATGGTTCTGCACGCAAAGACCTACAGAAAGTGGGGAAAATTCCCTGGAAAATAAAAGAAACCTAAAAATCTTTTTGAAAACAAGCTTTTATTTATAAACTATTGAATTGAAAAACAAAGAACTTCCTTGCTTTTAAAAATGTTTACTACGATTTTTTTTATGACAATGTTATGTTAGGTTGGCCATTAGACTTTTGAAACAAACATACTTTTTCATGAAGTCATAAAACAAAGTTACTGATACAATGAACAAGAGTTTTTAAAAATCTTTCACAAATGGAAATAAGTGGACCACCTTGAATTAATTCTCTTCGCCAGGCAGATTGATTCATGTCGCACCATATAGACGTATAGTTTAAAGTCAAAGAGTGGGTAAAATTCAATTACTCTACGTTCGTCCTACATGTTCGCACTCACCTAGTTTCTACTGTATACACTGCTACATAGTGATTTTCGACATGAAAATAAGTTGAAATATAAGTTCTATAATATTTTTGTACAGGTTCGGCGAATTTGTATCGCAAACTGGGGTATTTATTAAAACAGACAGGCAGCAAACACTACCTCATTTTTCTTTAATGTGGTTCTTGTATGTTGTGATAATGGGTTATGAAGTCTGCCGAATCTGTTTACTTATTCCTAAACTAGTGGTTCTGAATGCTCCTCCTAAATTTGTTGTATATCTCCTTACTAATAGGATACTGACTCACTATGAATCAACAATTATAAAAATAAGTAGGCAATGCAAAGCAATCCATTTCTGTTTATTTATTCTATTTACAACATTTATCTAACACTATATTGAGTAATACTAGTGTTTGATCTCAAACATATGAAACAATAATCGTTATCAGACATCACATCACACACAAACACATAAATAAAACAGGATAAAAAATTACATTTTGTTTTAGATGTTCAAATTCGTAGAGCTGGACTGCTAATTCTTATTGGGAATTATGTTTTGAAGAGGCAAAGCACATTATATAAACTCAACATAAATGAAAATACAGGTAACACTGACAAATCTTACTTACCCAGCTGTGATTGGTTGACGGTTGATATCGACATTGTCTGAAGATGAATAAGTATTTGTTGCGTAATATTCTTTTACATGGTGAGGAGTTATGATGAGCTCGTTACTGATATGTGATGGAGCTGAAAATAAAAGTACCCCTTTTCTTAGTTTCGAATTTGTTACAATTGCTAAATTCAATAATCTGGTGATGATTCATTAGAATATTTTTTTCATGGATAACCCAAATTTTCCTATCAAAACCATACCCTCCTTTACCGACGTTTCTTACACTCTAGGGGATATTGAGTCTGTTGTGGAGAATGCGAACTTCAAACATCGAGATTTACTCTCTGACCTCCCCAGGCTCTCCCAAATAACTTTGTTAAAATGGTGGATCAAAAGTCCTGGGTGGAATGATATATTCGAAATATTGAACCTCATAATCATACTTCCCCAAGGTAAATGATGGTGTAAATTTAATAATTCCTTCTGAAAGAAAATATACAGAATGTCCCTAAATATCATGTAATATGGTAGATGTTGAGATTCATGCCAAATGGTTATGAGAATTTAAGTTTTTCCTTTTCTTCTTTTGTAATGTGCTGCTGGTAGATTCTAATTTAAAAATGAGTTTTGAGTTTTGCTTGAAATATTTTTGTTGTCTTGTAGTTTTTTCATGGAAAAATTTATAAAAATCGATTTTCTGCAGGTAAACACAGTCAACAGTTACAAGATGGTTCTTGAGTCTACTTATGTTTATAAATTTAAAGGTTCCAGTTGTAAACTGTAAGGTGTAAAAGTGTTTTAAATACTCAATGTAATCTCGTAACAATGCTAAATTTTACAAAATCTAATACACGTCTGTACATAGAGCGGTATCCCAACAGAAAGGTACGATAATCATCAAATATTCATAGGGGTCTTGGAAAAACTAAAACTATTAGCAAGAATAACACTAGCACCAAAAAAATCTCTGGACATTTAAATATTAGTTCTCAAGTTGTTTGGAGTATCTTACGTGATTCTCTGCTCTACCCCTAACACATTCAAAGGGTGTTGAATCTCCTTGCTCGAGATTTCTCTTTGAGGATTAATTTTTGCCAGTGGGATCTCAATTGGCTCGATTTTTCGAATAATAAAGCTGAGATATCAAATATGGGATATGCAAGATGGCGCCCAAGCATATTTTTATATTTCGGCTTGGAAGTATTTAAATGAAGTGTATGAGAACATATGGATAGGACGGGCTGCCCCTCAGTCATGGCCTCCTCGGTCCCCTGACTTGAATTGCTTGGACTTTTTCCTATGGGACATCTCAAATCTTTAGTGTATACAATATCAATGGATACCCTTGATGAATTACGAAATTAAATATTAGATGCATTTGAAACCATAAGAAATATTCCAAGGGTGTTTGAAAGAGTACAGGCATCAATGAGAAGAGCGCAGGCATGTATTAGGAAGATGACTCCTGAAAAAATATCTGCAGGTTCTCAGAAACATTTGGCATGCTCAATGATGCAAGCCCTACAGAGTAACCTGTATTAAAAGAAGCTCTCGGTATGAATAAAAGAAAATAATACCACCTGACCAGGGAAGGAATAAGTGTTCAAATTCAAGGAGCATAGTATAATGACTACTGAATATGAAGAATATTATTTAAAGATACTTTGTCTTATTGTCTTGGAACAGTTTCATATCAACCCTTTCAGAAAACACCGAGTATGGAGATACTGATAGTAGGGAAGATGAACTGAAAAAGGGAGACCTTCACTTACCGATTGAATTTCTGTTGTATTCACTTTTCTCATCATTTGTCACATCCAGTCGCATTGAATCGTCGGCAAGAGACTTCATATCGTCTACGGTCATATATTTGTATTGTTGTTGATCTCCCAAAAGCGGATCTTCACCTGGACAGACACAATCTGAATATTAATATCATAATATGGCAGAGAAATGCTTATGTAAGTCGGAGAAAACACACTTGATATTGAAAATGATCGTAACCTGATAAGATATCAATGAATACCATCCACCTGATAAACATACTCCAATAATCTTCCAATGTAAACAAAGTGATAAAGAATTAATAAAGAAAATTGGTTCATGCTGCGTCAGTGTTTCAACAAAAGTGAAACACAAATATTTAAGTTCAAAAGTATGGATTTTATCTGAATGAAATATTTTCGGTAATGTGTAAAGAAAATTTGCGTGCATTTTGTACATGAACACCGCCTTTAATACTCGAGTAATATGATAGGCCAAGCTGTAGATAAACATAAGAGTCTCTTTTCACACAAAATAAAAGACGCAAATGGCCTATACTACTTTTTATAAGATAGTTTGTAAATGAAAACCTCGGTTTTCGCCCCAGCAAAATTGCTTTGTGGAATTTTTTAACAAGAAATAGTGAAAATAATTACAACTTTTTTGGTTTCTTGCAAATATACCAAAAAGTATTAAAGGGATCGTTTTACAGTAATTGTAACTTTTGTAGAGAATTACAAAAACTACAAAACAGTTTTTTAAACGAAAGGATTGGTGCATTTTTTACTGAGAAAATCCGGAAAAACCTCGAAAAAGAGACCATTTTTCAAAAATTCATAATTTGTACAAATCTGAAGCTATACAAAAAATATTGTGGAAACTGATAGATATTAACATGTGGTTCAACTGTGCATAAGATGTTTTTCTGTCCGATGTGTAGTTTTTTTACAATCGCGTTATAAAAAATTTAAGGGCACATCTTGCAAGATGTGCCAATTTGTGGGAAAAAATAAGAGGTGGGAAATGTGTTGAAAATGTCACTGAAAGTTGCTCCAAACGCTTGAAAGTGTGTATGAGGCAGAATCGATGAGCGGTAGTGGAGGTATTACATTGTTCAAATCGCCGCGCGGTTACACTCTCTTCTTAAGCTCTTGAATTGTTTATAACGTGATTGTGCAAAAACTACACATCGGACAATATTGTTTGTATAGTTTCAAATTTATAAAAATTATGAATTTTTTAAAAATGGTCTCTTTTTTAAGTTTTCTCGGATTTTCTTAGACGAAAATGCACCGATCCGGTCGTACAAAAAACCATTTTGTAGGTCTAATGATTATCTACAAAGTTCTATGGACTGTAAAACGATTCCTTCAATAGTTTTGGAAATACTTACGAAAAACCAAAAAAGTTTTTTTTCACTATTTTTTGTATAAAAAATTCCACAAAGCGATTTTGCTGGGGCGAAAACCGGGGTTTTCATTAACGAACTATCTTATAAAAATTAGCATGGGCCATTTGCGTATTTTATTTTGTGGGTGAAAAAACTTCTATAGCTTGGTGTATGATCTAAACACTGATAATCAAATTACACTTATTACACCTGAAAAAAAAAAAATATATCACAAAATAATTTTTTTGGCACCGAAGTTTAATCAAGCAGTTGTATTATACTTATTCATTTATTAATGCAAAGGCAAACATCCTCTTGGATATATACATACAGGGTGAAATCTAACCTCTTGTGTTCTCGTGGTGACGTCCCAACTTTCAAAAGACAGACAAATTTTTTTGGTGTTAAAAAGTAGCTTATGAATTTCACCTGCAAAATTTTCAAAGAAAAATTTCAATCCGTTCAGAAGTTAACACGGGGGGGAGCTTTATGGACAATGTTTATTGTGAATTTTCAACTTATTCCAATGAATTCATAACATTCAACAATTATATTCACAATTATGAGATTAGATGTGGGTTTGATTTTCATGTTGATCACACTAGAATAAAAAGAACTAAGAATTTTTGGTTGAGTACAATTAACTTCCCATGGAAATCAAGAAGAGTCCATGTATCCAAGTATTCAAATCCAAAATGGAAAAAAATTATTTTTTATTAGTTAGTTAAATTTTTTATATTATTTATTTATATGTATAGTTTCATTTGATAACTCTACAATATTTTATTCTGTAAATAAGAACCCCCTTTTTGAATAAAGATTATTATTATATACAGTGAGTTAAAGACACCGTAAACTCACTATCACATAAGGTCATGAACTTCGGTACCAAAAAAATCATTTTATTTTTTCATAAATAATATTTAAATTGTTTCTACAAATCTAATTCATCTCTATTTTAGGTTAGGGCACAAGCCAAAAGAAGCTACCTACTGAGGGGGTATTAGAAAATATGTAAACGACAGATACGGGACTTACGTGTATAGGTCATGTGTCCCTGGTAGAAGGGAAGATAGATGTGCTGTGCATGCGTCGGTCGACCATATGAAACAGGAGGCTCGTCCACTCCGCCTGCATGCAACCAACCACCACCCTTAGCGGCACACATGCCAATTTTTTTTTCTTATATTTAACCCAATTTATTTTTTTAAACCCGTTACATAAAGTTATGAAAAAATCCTAATGAACTGGGACCCAGGTTCATTTTGTGTTTGGAATGATTTAGAAAAAATATAGAGCATCAAAATCAATTTAAGAAATAGAAGTTACCCAAAACACCAAAACTACGTCACTTTCACTCGACGCGCGAACAAAATTCTAATCCTCTTTATACCTACTACCAGAGCTGAGCCGGGTACTGATAAATTGTACTCGAGTACTGGGTACCGGGTATTTCGAATAATTATTGATGAATGAGTACAGAGTACCAAGTACTTTACTCATTACACATGCTCTCGAGTACAGTACTCCGAGTAAAAGTACTCGAATTCTAAGAGTACTTTTTGCAAGTACTTTCTCATCAAGTTGTATATAGCAAATTCAAAAATAATTGAACAATATATCCATCCATTGGGTTTTCTCTGAGTCTTGCATTATACCTTCAATCAATTCAATAATGACTAAACTATTTTGTAGTTTTCAGTCCATAAGGGATAAAATTAACGGTAATAATGATAAAAACAGTAGTTATTTTTGTATCTAGTGCGCGGAATGCTCAACAATATCGACTATTTTTTTAACTCGGCTGCGTTAAAACAAATCAGTTCTCGATCACCAAAGTATTTCGCGCACGAGATGCAAACAAATTTTTTTCTACAAACTTCAAAAAATAATAGGTGATAAAATTTTGTCACAATTTGAAAAGTGTTAAAAAAAAGTACTGGGTAACGGGTACAGAGTACCAGAAATGTACTCGAGAGTACAGTATTCGGGTATTTGTACTGATTACCTCCCAGCTCTGCCTACTACTTATCTGAGTGGTTAATTGCACTCATTATCTATTTTAACTGACCCTCTATTCTACCTACCTCAATTATCTACTAGAATTATTTACTTTAAATCAGAAACTACCTGCTTGGATTGATGACTGAACTTTATATTGGTATAATAATATTTACTTTATGAACATATTAGAAACGAGAAAAAATTATTAGTAGTGAAATAACGAATAATTAGAAACTAAGTAATGATAACGAATGAAGACCAATGAATTATGAAGGAAAGAAACGTTCATTATACTATGAACTTGAACAAAGTTCGCAATTTCTACTCTCGAATGCATCGAGAAGTCTGCGGTCATGAACATGTCTAATTAATCTCAAGCTTGTCGTGGTCCAAATCATGTTGAGCCACACTCGATTTTTCTGGTCTCAAGGTTCCTCACGGACACGGACAATTGTTGATTCTGAATATTGACTAAAGCGGACTGGCCAAAACTAATGGCCCGACCGCACCTGTTTTACTCATAAATGAAGTAATTAGTGAACTCACTACTTTCATGGAAAGTGCCAACCCTATAAATGAAAATCGGATATGAGCAATGTGCTCTCGGAACCGTACTTTCATGGCCCTACGGGTCTGGCCCACATACTTCTCGCAGTCCTCACGGCTAATCTCATAAATTCCCGACTCTTCGTTTTCTTCCGTTTTATCTTTGGGAGTACCCAAGATTTGTTGCAGTTTATATGAAGTCTTGTATGTCACCTTCATATTGAGGGTTCTAAAAATGCTGGCGAAACCTCGAGTAACTCGAGAACGAATAACCGTTCAACTAAGCCACTTGTGGCTGAGTGGACTTTTCTGTGGACTTGGTAGATAAACTGATTGGGAAACAAATTTAAGAGAACCCTTTGTAACTCTACGACTTTTCAAACAGAAGAAATCCCTTCTAAATATATCGTTATTCCATATGAACCTCGAGTTGATCGAAAGGTGGTGCGGTGAAGCAGGGCTCTCAGTAAATCCGACAAAAACAGAGATGGCCCTGTTCACCAAACGCAGGAAAAAAGATGGGTTCAGACCACCCACCATGTTTGGCCGAGAGCTGCAATTGGCTCAGCAGGTCAAATACCTGGGGGTGGTTCTGGACTCCAAACTTTCATGGAGGCCGCATGTCGATAGGGTTATTCAAAAGTCGATAGCCATCTTATGGCGACTGAGGAGAGTTGTAGGGAAAAATTGGGGAACTAATTTAGAGATTATGCGCTGGCTATACACGGCGGTTGTAAGACCAAAGATCCAATATGGGTCAGCTGTATGGTGGCCAGGCGCACAGAGTGGCACAATAGGTCGAAAGCTCAGTAAGGTCCAGAGGTTGGCCTGTTTATTAGTAACGGGTGCAATGAGAACGACCCCAACTGCGGCATTGGAGGTATTGTTGAGGCTACCACCCCTTCCGGTCTGGATCAAGAAGGAGGCAATGGCAGCTCATTTAAGGATGCGAGACTCGGAGGTCTGGGTAAACCAAGGAGAGGGCATGCGGAAATCGCAAAGTGGGCGGAGCAGGAAATTCCTGTTTCCGCCCTCAGAGTGAAAAGCGCACAAGACAGACTGTGGTGGAATAGGAAGTTTGCGCTCACTATTCCGAGCAGAAAACAATGGGAAGGAAATACAGTGGAGTCCAGGAGGCCTAGTATGTTACACGAACGGTTCGCGTCTGACTGACAAACAGGCTTCGGGCGCAGGTATCTACCTGGAAGGAAGAGATATACGAGAAAGCTACGCTCTGGGAAGATACACAACAGTTTTCCAAGCCGAGGTGTACGCCATTCTAACCGTAGCTACAAGGCAAGAGGTGAAAGAAGGGCCCGAACAGAAAATTTATATCTGTTCGGATAGTCAGGCAGCGCTCAAAGCTATCTGTCATCCTAGACCAAGCTCAGTTCTGGTACAGGAATGCGGAGATGCTCTTGAGAAATTAGCTGAAACAAAGCAAGTCGAGTTGGTATGGGTCCCTGGTCACAGGGGGGTGCCGGGAACCGAGGTGGCAGATGAGCTTGCCAGAACCGGTTCCGCTGCGCCGTTCTGTGGACCGGAGCCAGTACTAGGCATTGCAAGAAGTCAAATCTCTTCTGCCCTAAATGAATGGGTGGAAAGAGAACTAAACGAATCTTGGAGGAATACCGCCGGCTGCAGGCAGTCAAAAGACTTTGTGGCCGGCTCTAGCAAGTCAAGGATGACGTGGCTTTTAGGCAGAGATCGCCAAACACTACGCCTCCTTGTAGGAATACTAACAGGCCATAACAAACTAGGTAGACACCTGCCACTAATGGGTATAAAAGACAGTCCCACTTGCCATATGTGCGAAGAAGACGAAGAAACTTCGTCTCACTTCCTTGGCGATTGTTGGTAAAGTAAATATTATCATATCAATATAATGTTAGTCATTAATCCAAGCATCATCAAATACGAAACAAGTAGTTTAGAGCAGGTAGTTTCTGATTTAAAGTAAAAAATTCCAGTAGATAATTGAGGTAGGTAGAATAGAGGGTCAGTTAAAATAGATAATGAGTACAATTAACCACTCAGATAAGTAGTAGGTATAAATAGGATTAGAATTTTTGGTGTTTTAGGTAGCTCCTATTTCTTCAGGTTCTAACTGAAACCACAAGTGAGCGTCTGACGTCTTTTTTGAAGCATTTGTTTATTGTTTTGCTTGCAACAAAGTATTGCACATCCTTGCACAATTAATCCGAAACATGGTGTTAGTTTGAACTCCTTTCTGAGGGCTGTGTCAGAAAAGTTCAGTCATTCTTAAAATAACTCATGTTTGATCACCATGATCAGTTGAAGCGAGTTTCTAATAAGTAGTTTCCTAAAAGAGTTGATTTTGCTGGAAAATGGATGTTCTGAGCCTTTGGTGTGAATACAATGTACAAGAGCTCTTGGCATAATGTAAGACTTGAGCACCTGAAGATGCCAACTTTGTTGGCGAAACGCGCGTCGATTGGAATCGATTTGGTTTTGGTGTTGTGGGTTTAAACCAAATTTAGATGTTAGCTTTGCTCCACTTTTTCTCTCCAACTATCCCAAATGAAATTGAAGAGATTCAATAAACTACAAAAAAAATCTGTAGAAATAGTTTTAGAATATTTGGAAAATATGTTTTATTAGAGCAACTCTAATGACTATTTGATCTGACTTGCTTGGATATATTTTTGAAAAAACTGAAATAATTCAAAAATGGTGCAGTTTATATCATATGTTATATATGAAATTATATTGCAATTCCTCGTAGATTCAAAAAATTCATCTGAAAGTATGAACATTCCATTCACAATAATACTTTGGGGAAACTGAAAATATTTCAGCTGAAACAGGTTTATTGGTAAACTTTCGTAATTTGTTTTTTATCACTATTATTTTGACTACTCTGATTATCAAAATTTTTTGCTGTATGGCTAATGTTGTTTATGGTTTTTTATTCACTTTTGTGAATTTCAGAAAATATAATGAGAACTGTTTAACCACATTCATTAAATAAAACTCAAACTAGATGGAAAAGATGATAATTCATGTTCAAAGATTTAAATTTTCAAAATGAAATAACACTCACATGTGGGACAAGTCGAATACCACAATTGTACAAATTATCTGGAACTACTGATGATTTTTATTCATAACCAAGCGTAAAAACCACAATCAGTTTATTTTTTATCTACTAATATTCGCATTATATTTCAATCATCCTGGGAAAGTACACCATTTTAGCAGAGTAACACTGATAATCAGTTCAAAACCAACACTGTGATAATAATTAAATGAACATTATTAAGTCATTATAATATTGTAACTAATGAGCAAATTAATTAAAAAAACTGGCAAATTAAATTGATGAAAACTTAAATCATATGTGAAAAGTAAAAACTTATACGGATTTTTGATTATAATCAGCAATAAACTATCATAGAAGCAATAGCTGATCCTTGCAAAAATAAAAAAAGACAAATAGGAATTAACACAAGTGAAAGGTGCAACTGATTTTTCTAGAAGTTCGAAAAACTATATAATAATCTTTGGGGATACAAAAATTATTACCTAAACGTTGAGACTTGGTATATCTGTATTCTAGTTAGCGAAATTCTCGGTATTGAGGATTTTTTTTAGAGCCCTCGCAAGCTTTTGAGACAGTTCGACAACTAGAATAGAACGAAATTTGTTGAACAATGTTACAACTAGATTTTTTATTTTTATTAAATAATTTTGAAAAAATCAGCTGTCAGAATCAAAACTTTATGACTTAGATATACAAAGTCTCAACGTTCAGGTAATCATTTTTTCCCAGTATCCAGACCATATACATGCGCCCCAAACGAAGCAACCGCCAATAGACGAGAGAGAGAGACAGAGAGAGAGAGAACATTTCAGAGGACTTCCTTGCCTCACTAGGCACCGCTTGACTCATTTCAAAATATGACTTTGAAAATTACTAATAGTTACAAAATGTAAGCACTGCAACTGACTTTTTACCAAACTAGTACAATATGAAAAACAAATTATTGGAATGGCAAATAAAAATAATTCAATAATAGAAAATTATCATTTGGTTATTTCAAAAATGCGTATTGCGACGCTATTTATTCTCATTAGGATGTAAAAATGAAATATGAAAAAATAGTAATTTTTTGTGTCTAATGTCCCAGGTTTCCACCTATGTTCTAGATTCAGTGAAATAAGTTATAAGTATACATAAAAAATTACAAAAAAATGTATCTAGAAGTAATTATCAAAGAAAAATTGAAGATATTTCATCTAAATATTTATTTTTTCGGTAACCTTCCGGGAAAGTATCACTTCCTGGCCTAATCCGGGAAGTAAATACTTCCCGGACTAGGCCTGGAAGTGCTCGAATTTAAATATAAATAAGAATTAGTACGTTTCTGTTAGTACCTATCTTCTGTTATGAAAAAACAGTATTTTCCAGACTTCTTGATGTAAATTACTATTGTCAGTATAGATTTTGAAGTGAAATGATGTTGAAATGTATGAGACGGGCAATTACCATAAAAATCTTTTTTCATTTAACAAATAGAGTTTTTACCAAGGATCCTCTCCCAAAACAATGTCAGAACTTTCCAATTTCATATCTTATGTGAAGACTTCCGAGAGTTGCTTGTTAGGTTGCAAGTGTTTCATTGAAAAATTCAAAACAAAAATACCGACAAATCTTTATCTACAAGGATTTTTTGTAGAAGGGTTGCTATTAGTATTCAATAATCAAAAATCTGTATATAGTTTCTTCTTTCTAAAATAAATATATGAAGATTTCTAAGTGAGTATATTTACATTTATTTGCTTTTCTATTTCTTCAAAGTCACTACAAGGAATATAATTGAGTTTTTTGTTGATGAAGAATTGTTATTGTCAAAATAATATATACAATTCATATTTGAGAAAACACATTTTAATGAATCCGACTTGCTTTGTTCGGAAGGTAATGAATATGCTGGTTTAAAAAAATATACATAAAGCTACTTGTTATATAAAAATATTGCTGAAAGTACAAATTGCAGTAGACTCATCAATTAATTATATTCATCAATTTTTGCTAATTAGTTTATTCACAAGTAGGCAAATGCATTGTTTTTAATTACAGCATGTCAAATTTTAAAATGCCTGCTTTGAAAAAATACTGGAATGTAAAATTTAGTATAGAACCCATTACCCATTATAATTCTTTTGATATAGGTATCCATTTTAAATTGCCTAAATTTTATTGGAAAAAAGTTTACTCTTTACTCTGCAAAATCGGTACAATCAAACTCTCACTAACTACGATCATCAAAATAGACAACATTTTTGTTAAGGTCCAGGAAATACATTGGTTTCAACGGGAATGTTAGTGTCCGTTATTTTGGACATAGAAAATAATGCAAAAAATTCTAAACAAAAACAAACAAAAGTCCATTAATAGTTACGGATGTACTTGTACTTGTTAAATCTTTATCTAGAAGCTGCACAAACAACGTTACAATTCCCAGCTAAATACAATAGATAAATAAAATAATACAAACCTCCTTCATCTTCAGAGTCGGACATGAAAGTTTCTTGCATGGCTTCGGGAGCGACAACCTTGTACTTTTCTTCTATGTTTACTGTGGTGGTTGTTGTTATGTTAGTTTCTGTAACAACTTTCAGTTCTTCCACAACGCTGATGTAACCGAGTTTGTTAGCAATGCCCAAAGCTGTTTGACCATTCTGAAAAATAAATAGTAAGTCAAATATTTTTTTTAAGTGATTAGGAAAATTTTTATTGAAGTCATGAAATAATATTGCTTTTATGATATCTTTTGATGGTGCAAGTTTGTTACAAGGTTCATAAAGAGTATTCACGATCACCACGGAGAGGGTGACATCTATATTTTGAAATTCGCACCAAAAACTCTGGGAAAACAAAAATTCTGCCATAAGATATGCTTTGTTTTCCCGAAGTTTTGGAGCGCCACCTGGTGCCAATGATGATCGCGAATACAGATGCCAGCAGGCAATATTCAAGAAGTTTCATGAAATGAATCACAAAAGTTTTTGATATGCAACATCTTTCCTCTCGTTTTCTTGAAATATGTGGGAGTGAATTCGTGGAAATGGGTGGAAGTCCTGCGCTATTTGATTTGATCAATGAGCGGGCGCTACAATTGCCCGTCAGGTGGTACCAACCCATTTTCCGAGAGGTTGGTACTTTGTGTGTGTATGACGGGAAAGAGAAAAGAAAATGGAGAAGGAGAACGCATCATTGCATGATTTTAATTGGTGATATTAACGTAAACTTCAGTTCACCAGAAGCTGGGTTGCTCATAGCTTTTTTAAATGATGAACCCAAGCTCAATATGAACACAGATCGAAATGTTTCAACAACTAACAGTGGTACTATTATTGACGCAGTTTTTTAAGCATTGATGTGAATGACTTTTTTGGTATGGATACTCCAGACATAATTATTCATTTCAAAATAACAAGGTTTCTTATAACAATGATTCAACAACAGATTTTATGAATATCCTATTAAAATTTTCGAACAAAAATCAAAATGCAATGCTCATGACAGGTCTATGTCAAAAAATAACTTTCAAAGTGTTACCGTAGAAGATGATCATCAGCAAAAAGGAGAACATTTGAATACTGAATTATAGAATTAATGTCATTGATGAAAAGACAGAACAGCAAGGGACCACAATGGGATCCCTGAGGTACTCCTGATTTTACTGCATAAGTTTCTGAGATTATACCATTTAAGAGCACTGACTGAGAACGACCTGTCAATTAACTGCTTAACCATTCCAACATCCTACCACTAATTCCAATAGCATACAGTTTTTTTATCAATAAATTATGGGAGACCCTATCGAAGGCTTTGGAAAATAGCATTAACCTGAGCAGACCTCTCGAGTGCCTTTGTTATGTAGTACTGGTAGTAAATTAGGTTGGATACTGTAGATCAACCATTTGTGAAACCCATGCTGCTCTGGTATAATTATTGATCTACAAACATCCGTTAACAATATACTGACTAATCTGTCCAACAGTTTTGGAATTGCTGATTGAATGCATATTCCTCTATAGTTCGTGACATCCTCTTTCGAGCCACTTTTGAAAAAGGGGCGTATATAGCTCTGTTTCCAAATCAGGAAATATACCACTATCTAGGGATTTGTTGTATAAAAGAAAGAGTGGATATGATAATGAGTAAACACATTGTTTCAAAAAGAATGAAAGAACTCAATCTGGGCCACTTGAAAATGTTGATTTCATCATACAAATTGCTTCAAAAATACTATACAGTTCAAATGCACAAGTTGAAAGATTGATTGTCTTGAAATCGATATTATTTAAATAAGTTTCATAGCAGACTTTTGTCTTTTACCTTCTTTTGAGAATTAAAAATATATATAATAACAGAATTCTTATATTTTTTTAAATTGATACGAAAATATTCGATGCTATCTTATATCATAGTACTCACATTTGTTATTGCATTAGGGTCCGCTTTATTCTTCAATAACAAACTTATAACGAGAACGTGTCCTTGCTGTGCTGCTTGGTGTAAGGGTGTATATCCAGAGGAAGTAACGGTATTCACTTCAGCACCTTGTTCAATGAGCAGTCGCACCATATTGACATGCCCGTGATGGCAAGCAACGTGGAGGGGTGTATAGCCCTGTTTAGTTTGTGCATCTTTTTGTGCACCTGCCCTTAATAGTAGTTGAGCTACAGGTACTCTGTCTTCTTGAGCGCAGAGATGGAGGGCTGTGAGTCCGTTCTGAAAAGGAATGGCATATTTTACTCATGGTTTAATAATGCAATAGAGCACATTATACAGTGCTAGTCTAAAGTCCGTTTCTGTAACTCGTTAGTGGCATAACCTCTCATTGAAAGTACTTACTGGGTACTGATATAACATGGTTCTTTTTATTTTCTTTTTAAAGTCTTTATATGCTTTTTAGAAGTTTCAGAAAATCCATAGTAACCTCATAATATATACAGGGTGACCCAGGATTAAACCGCCAAACGTTCAGTATCGGTTTTTCAGGTGAAAATAAGGTGTTTTCTTTATTTAAGTATGTGTCCCAACTTGCTTCGTTTTCGAGATACAAGGAGTCAAAGTTTTCAAAAAAAATCAGTTTTTCATTCATAATTCAAAAATCTTTCGGTTGATTTTGATAATGCTTATTTGCGGCTTATACTTAGAATTTTTTTTAAAACAAAAACTTTTTTTTAAAACTCCGACATCCTGTATATTGAAAAAGAGTAAAATTGGGACACATGCTTATATGAAGAAAAAATATTATTTTCACTCATAAAACCTATACTGAACGTTTGGCGGTTTAACCCTGGGTCACCCTGTATATATATATGATGATTAAATTGAAAAAAATTGCACAGAATTTGAAGGAAAATTTTGTATTTATATCAATCTCTTACCTTGGCAGCATGATTTGGGTTGGCCTGGTGTTCCAATAATAAGGAAGACATATCAGAATGACCTTCTTGTGAGCTCAAATGTAAAGGAGTGAATCCTGCTTTCGATTCAGCATCTGCCTGAGCACCATATTCCATAAGGGTTGTTGCTATGTCCATCTGAAACAAATGAAAATATAAATTTTAAATTAAAACACTATTTCTTTGATAACTGCAAGAATCAGATCAGAAAATACTTGGAGGGTATCTTTCTTGAAACTTTCACTCATAACGTGAACATGAAAATATTTCTTGAGAATAGATTGGTAAACAAAATTAAATTAGGCACCTGATTTTTCCTAGCGGCTATATGCAATGGAGTATGTCCATTCTTGGCAGTGGCATGAGGCGAAGCACCTTTATCTAGCAATAGGAGAGCAACAGGTTGGTGGTCGTAGTGAGCAGCAACATGTAGGGGCGTCACACCATTTTTGCCTTGGACATCAGCTGGGGCATCTCTTTGAAGCAAAAGCCTGGCCACGTTAAGATGACCGTACTTAGCTGCTAGATGGAGAGGAGTAAAACCCTTTTTGGTGGTAGCTGTTAGGTCAGCACCATTGTCCAGAAGAACAGAAGCTACCTGAAAATGAATAAATTGAGCCATTACAAAATTATCATTCTAGAGATCTCGAAACTACAGAAAACTTAGGTTACAAAAGTTGGATGAATCAACTGTTTCAATATTTTTTTTTTATAATTCCGACTTTAATCTCGAAATTCCGACTTTTATCACGGAATTCCGACTTTTATCACGGAATTCCGGCTTTTATCACGGAATTCCGACTTTTAGCTCGAAATTTCGACTTTTATCTCGTAATTCCGACTTGTATCTCGGAATTCCGACTTTTATCTCGTAATTCCGACTTTTATCTCGTAATTCCGACTTTTATCTCGGAATTCCGACTTGTATCTCCTAATTCGGACTTTTATCTCCTAATCGGACTTTTATCTCAAAATTCCGACTTTTATCTCGGAATTCCAACTTTTATCTCGGAATTTCGACTTTGAAGTCGGAATGCAGAACAGCCAGTGGCGGCGGCGTTTATGAATGTTCTTATACATTTCAATGTATTTAAACGGCAACAGCAACGGCGAGCAGAACGTCAAGTTCATGAATCAGTCTGAAAGCACTCTTCAGTACGGTGAAATAATACTCAAAAATAGGATAAAAGTTCCTTGGTGAGGCCTACAATGGTTTACTGATGCCATTGCAGTCGAAAATCCGACTTTGAAGTTGAAATTCCGAGATAAGAGACGGAATTACGAGATAAAAGGAAATTACGAGATAAAAGGAAATTACGAGATGAAAGGAAATTACGAGATAAAAGTCGGAATTACGAGATAAAAGTCGGAATTCAGAAAATAAAGTAGGAATTTCGGAATTTCGAGATAAGAGTGGTAATTTTGAGAAAACAGACGGAATTACGATATAAAAGTCGGAAATATGATATGAATATATATATATTTATATATATAAAATACATTTTAAAACAATTGACCCTTCTACGCTTCCGTATTTCTGGTTAAGTTAACACTCTCAATAATAAATTCTTACTTCTTCCTGTCCTTCCTTGGCTGCTATATGAAGAGGAGTGTAGAGGTCCTTAGTGGTTGCTTGAGGCTGGGCACCATGTTGCAATAACAACATAACAATGTCAACATTTCCAAGCCTCGAAGCGACATGTAAAGGAGTCTGTTCTTCTCTTGCTTTTGCATCAACAGTAGCACCATTTCGGAGAAGTATCCTTATTATGTCTGTCTGAAAAAAAATTTAGTACCATTTAGAAAATCAATTCATTGTTACCATTCTCAATGTTTTTAGTTTTTATACCAATCATTTTGTACACTTTTTGAAAGCATTGAACTTGTTGAATATCTAGACTGGTAGCATATCACACTGTAATCATCATTCTTTTTGATTTCATGTGAAACATCTGTAAAAATATACATTTCATTACAAAATATGAGGTTATGATTGTATATGAACATTTTTGCATTTTGATTTTTTTATTTTAATATCCCTAATATCTACAGAAAAACTTTTTTCGAAAGTGTTTCAAAAAATTCCCTAAGATATTTTCATGATCCAAGTATTTAAATATATAAATAAAAAGTTTTACATTAGTACCAATATATCTTAACGATGGTAATGGTATAGTCTAAACGAAGTCAGTTGAGACATAATTAAAACCAAAGTTTAAGTCACCCTCGGGAAATCCTGTGTGAAGAATGGGTGGCAATATAATTTTTCATGTTTCTGTGACCATTCAAAGATTTCATCCATTTCCATTTCACTCATGAGTAAATCATTGGAGCCAGCGACTACCCCTAGTGGGCCTTTTCGCAAACCTCTGCATCTTCACTCATCCCATGGCGGATACCTGCTTGAAACCCTTTGATCCTTCCATTGCAAGGAGTGCATTTCTCTTCCCTAATAGTGGCAGCTCCGAAGACGTTTTGTCTGAGCCTGCCATATATACCAGATTCCCACAGGAAGTGGAAAGAGTCCTCCTCCTCACCACATTCCGCACGTTGTGGGTCTGCTTCAACTCTGATGAGAGTCAGACGCGTCCTGAAGCCGCAGTGGCCGGTGTTTGTATCACTTTGATAGCGGATAGTGGTATTTCTTTCTCTGCTACCATAGCGATATTGATGTGCCCTGTGTACCCCTCTCGTTGCCAGCTCCCTGAGTCCGCATTCTCAGATAGGACGCCCTCACTTCCTCCTTTATGCAATTTTGAAGCAAGGGAAGACTCAGCAGGACGTCTATGGCTAGTCCATGGATTTTTCACCGCTTGTTGGTTATGGTTATCCGCTCCACTCTACCACTACTCCATATAGGATTCTGGGCCTGATTACCACCATGTACAGTAGAGAATCTTAACGATACTTATAAGTACATTGAAGAAAATTTATATAATGAGCTAATGTTATTTATTATCCTTTGTGTGTAGTTTGCTCGAAAGGAATAATTCAAAGGTACCTAGGATGCACTCACTAAGGGAACCGGACGTTATGACTGTACAAGTTTCTTTGATCTACCATGAGAGTACGGAATTTGGTTAGTTGATTTTGCCGATTTGATTCAACAACTGAATAAAGGAAATGGCTTAATATATTCAGCATTTGCGCATGATTCCAAAAATGTGAAAATATACAAGGCGTTCTATTTAAAAAACTGAAACTAAGATAATTTCCGACGAAACCGGAAAAGCTACAGAATTCTTTTTTATATAAAAAAATCACATTTTGGTTGCTCAATGGCCCCCTAAATTTTCGCGTTTTGAATCGGAAATTTCTCTCAAAAACAGGGGTTCGCCATCTCTCACCAGTATAAAAGAGCAGCAACAACTCGACCGGAATAGTGAAGAAAGAACTACACAGAGTCGGCTTTGCAGTACTCTTACCAGTTCTATATGAATATTACCATTGTTTAAATATAAGGAGGATAGTTGGTCAACCTAATGGGATTAATATTGGATTCAAATGGAGGCTACATGTAGATGGCGTCAGTGGTGTTCGCATCCAAGTCATGTCGCAACTTGAATGGCAGTCACGTTGAATTTCTGTAAAGTAGATGGCGGATCATGTGATGAATTGTAAATAGAGTAGGTAGGTGGCACCAATGACTGCAATAAAATTAGAAATATGGTTCAACTCAAGAAATTATTACTTCTAATGTTTCATGGACCGTATCCGCTATAATTAGGGTCACACCGTAAAGTAGATAGGTATATTGGGGGTGTGGTGATTTAGTTGTTAGTTTGAAATGTGGATTCAGTAGATGTGTTAGTATTTATTCTGTTGTGTCATATTGTGTTTTGGATTTTGTAAAGTGATTTAAATATATAACTAATAATTAAAAGCAATTTGGACAGCGGTAAATGGTGGCAGGAATATATAAATGTCACCTTTGACTTTTTAGTATAGTTATTAGGTGGAACTTAATTTAAATCATTTTAAAGCTAGCTGGTTACAGCTGAACATTATTGGAAAGTAATCGCCTTTAATTAAATTCAGATTGATATTTCGAAACAGCCCTCATCTTCAATTACCCCTTTCTAACCTCAAAAATAGATATGGTGCCAGAATATCAAATCAAGCTAACAGGTTCGCCTGAACCACATTTTAAGAGATGCTTTATCTCTTCTTTGGATCCGTGCCTGAGTGATGATACATTTGCAGTAAACTCATCTAGAAGCATATTTACAAAAGCTACTTTGCTTGCGTTATTGCTCGCGGCTACCAGTTTAGTTGTGCGAATCTGTGAATTCCAATCCCTTATATGACCAGCGCGATTTCTTCAAAGATGTACTTGGCTATTATTACTTGGTAAACTAGTAATATTTTACAATATATCCCAGAGACAGTACAAGACATTGCTGAACCCACTGAAGAAGCTAGTGATATTTGATGACCAGGTTAGCTTGCTCAGGTTAGGTTTGTGTGTAACGTATCCGTGTTAAGGTTCTTTTGCAAAAAGAACTGTGTAAGTACAAAAATAGTCACTCAATCCTGAAATATACTGTACTTTCAATAATTAACAGAGACAATTTGCTCGACTGAAAAATATCGAATAAAAAGTTCAAACAAAATAGCTCTCAAAACTTCTTCATGATCATTAGGCAAGTCCAACTCTGCTGCCACTGCTTTAAAATAAATGGTATAAACATGTATGAAGATGTGTTGAAATTGCAAAGAAGGAAACTTTAGGAAGTGTTTTGTTTACGTGTAGAAACCTTCTACAATATTTTGTAGTTCCTCTCAATATCCACATTTCTTATAGTGGGCGCATCAGTACAGCACTAAAATGACGTCACATATTCATGTTAGCAAATAATTACGCTAGATGGCACTCGCGTTTGGCTCCAATACCAATTTCACAGGCATTGACTAACTATCCCCCTTATTTAAACAATGATATTACTTTGTACAAATGAATTTATTATTTTACTGTTGAAATTAATAACATAGACAGAGTTAATTGCATTTTCATTACAATATTCTGAAGCTGAGGGCCTTTCTTAATTTCTGGTGTTATCACTCTATACTGAAAATTATAACTTTTTTTCCGAGTTATCCTAATGAGAAAGAAAAACAAAAAAAGTTAGTTTTTTTTCATTAACAGTTAAATTTCCAGTTTTTAATATTTACCTGATTTGCTCGAGCAGCCAAATGTAATGGAGTTTCACCTCTAATCGTCGGTATATCTGGACTAGCATCGTGCTGAAGTAAATAAATAACAATGTTCATACATCCCATGAAGCTGGCCACATGCAGGGGTGTCAAACCGCTTTCAGTTGTTGCACTAATACCTAGTAAACATGAATGTTTCAAAATGCATCATAGAGAAGCAATAATAAATGTCCATATACTCACTTGCCCCATGTTTCAACAGTAACTCAACCATTTTCAATCTGTTCTTCTTGCAAGCTATGTGCAATGGTGTGAAACCATTTAACGCCCTGGCGTTTGGGTCTGCTCCTCTGTCTAATAACAATTTGGCAACTCTGACATGACCACAGTGTGCGGCTACATGAAGTGCTGTTAGGTAGTCGACCGTCACTTCATCAACTGGAGCACCATGGTAAAGTAGAATTCTAGCTGCATCGACATGTTCACCTTGTGCTGCCATGTGTAAGGGAGCCAAACCATTCTAAAATGTTTTGTATTAGTAGATATTTGAATAACTATTTACCATTAAATTGGTTATCTGGGGTGATTTTATGAAAACTCAATCCACACCAAGTTTGACACTCATCAGATTTGAGCAATTATGAAAACCAATATAATTCGACTTTAGTCGATATCAGTGGTCTGAAAGGGAAAATATCATTCTAATCTATCCTACAGACCACTGATATCAACTCAAATGGGATTATATTTTGAATAATATGAAATCCACAAATATGCCCTGAGAAAAAACCCTAATATGCTAAAAGAAACCTTGTTGGAAAAACTATAATATTTTATGTCTATCTAGATGTTAAAATTATAACAGGGTATGGGTTCTTCACAGCTTTACCCACAAGATATGAAAGAAGCCAAACAACCTATGCATCTACTGCGGAGAGAGGGACATTCCCTGCCATACAATTTTCCTCTCTACCAGATAGCCGTGGGAGAGAACTCAACAAGAACTTGAAGATGGAAATAGCTGTAACCCCGACAACTTAGTGACCACAATGATGAAAGTAAAAGCGCATGAAAGAGAGAGAGAAATAATGAAAATCAAGTGACATATTGCCAAATGCTCCTTCTTCGTTGACGAATATACGTGGCGCCGCCACGGTCTTTACCACCCTAGACCCTATGTACCAATCAATGAAGGGCAGTCTAAGCCACTTTGGTAGACGTGCTGGATTTAGCTCCAGTACCTTCACTGTAATGTATCTGC
Source organism: Chrysolina haemoptera (assembly GCA_958298965.1). Classification (NCBI taxonomy): domain Eukaryota; kingdom Metazoa; phylum Arthropoda; class Insecta; order Coleoptera; family Chrysomelidae; genus Chrysolina; species Chrysolina haemoptera. Next base: position 40,050,746 of record OY282587.1, on the reverse strand, counting down.
CCACCAGCCACTCAGTTTTCTTTAAAAGAAAAGACGTGAGGCTAATGGATCTGAACGATTTGGCCTTTTACAAGGCTTTTACAAGGGAATAATGATGACTTCGGCTGTCCTTCACCCGTTATATTAATAAAATTTCGGGTTGAGTTAAACATATAATTTTGTTTTTCATATTTATAATTAGGTATCTAATGGATAAAAATCACACTTACTTTCGTTTTGGCATGCATAGGTGCCCCATTTTCTAATAACATGTCAACCACTTGATCATGACCACTTCTTGCTGCACAGTGCAGAGGTGTCAACCCATCTCTAGTTTTTGCTTGAATGTCGGCTCCCTTCGCAACCAATAAAGTAACCATGTTTATTTTACCCCACTTACTAGCGACATGAAGTGGAGTTATATTATGTTTTGCAGTGTAGTTAACATCAGCGCCTTTTTCGTACAGTAGAGAAGCAACTTTATCGTTTCCATAGTGAGCTGCTATATGCAAAGGGGTGAAGCCGCTTTTTGAAGTAACATCTGGATTATGTTCGTTTTGAAGAAGAAGAGCGGCAGCTTTCACATCATCTTTTTTGGCAGCTATGTGTAAGGCAGGAAGTCGAACTTTTCCACGAGTGTCATTCTCCAATAAAACTGCTACTACTTTATCATGACCCTGTTGCATCGCCACCGCAAGTGGTGTAAAGCCATCCTGTGAAAATTAATAAAAAAAATTACAGTACATATATGTATAATGTAGGTATAATATTCGTATAAAGGAGGGTATGCTTTTCTTCCCGTCATAAGATTTTGCGCACTTTTAGGTCTATAAAAAAAACCTTTTCCCAAAATTTCAACTTCCAAACCATTCCGGAACATCTTTAAATAAGTTCTTTTAGAGCAGAGTTTGTGAAGGCAAAATATGATAAAATAGACATTTTGGCAACAAAGCATATGTGTTTATCCTGGGTTTCAATGTACAATAAATACAAAATGTCAGTTCTGACAATAGATCACTGTCAGCTGACGTCACAACATGGCGGTCATGGGGGACAAACAAAGCATTTGACATTTGATGAAATGAAAATTCGTTTTTTGTGGGTGTTAGTGGATAATTGCGATTTTTATAAACTTTACAGACATTAAGTGAACCAGAAATATTCACGTAGCCTTATGGAAAATGGGTTCAATGGGCTTGTTTTTGTTCAGTTTGGTTTGTTCCTCCCCCTATGACATTGTTCCGCAACTGTCATATTACGTCACTGTCTATTAGTTATTGAATTAATTCAAAAGCAATGTTGCCACTTTGAAAAAAATTAAAATGTACTACTATATAACTCATTTCTAAGCATCTAAGCTCTGGTAATCTGGTATTTTATCGTCCACGCATTAAAACAAAGTCCCTCAAGTCCTTACAAACAGATATGCAGTGTTTTCCAAAACTTTTATCGTTCGTTGAAAGAACGAGTACTGAAAAAGAGATATTCGGCGTGTATCTAAAGGAACAGCAAATGGATGTGGGGACTGAGCTCGACGGGTCAGTCGCGATGGAACCGCTAACGGTGGAAGGATTAATTAGATTTCAGAGGACCGGATTTGGAAGAAGAAATAATATAAGATAATAGCCGAAAAAAGAAAGTCAAGTCAATCAAATATACCCTATTGCCCAAAGGTTAAAATTGCATTTCACAAATATCATCTACCAAAAATATCATGTTGAATTTTTCATACATTGTCATCAACTGGATTGACATTTTTCATCACGGCGAAAGCAGCTGACCTTAATTTGTTCCAACCCATAATCTCGAAGTAATATTGGTACAAAAATTTGATTTTTGAACTACAGCTTACATTCAAATAATACGAAAATGAAAACAATGTACATGTTGTTTCCTGAATATTTCGAGCTTATTTGTTATAAAAGTACCGCTGCCAACCAAAGAGTACTCCAGCTAACAAGAGGCGAAGAAAAGCACTTTTCATAATCACAAATTTGAGTGCGCATGCCCAATTTAAATAGTTTAACTGTCAAAAAATGTCAAACGGAAATTTAATACATGCATACATTGTCCGAGAGGGTAGCTTGAACGGTAGAACGTGAGTCATCGATATCTGAAGCCAAACACCGCACGTTGAAGTTGTGGTTTGGATGGGTGACTTAAGGATGACCTCTTTTCAAGATCTATTCTCCTAGGATCGTGCTAGGGATCGCACTTTAAAAGGTAAGACCTCGTTAATCCTTAGCTCGCACAAGTTTCGACTTTCAAGAGCTACCGTTCATAAGGGGACGGCAGCTAGTTAGCGGAAAAAACAATTTTGCGAGGAGTATTTATTTAGTCTGATCTAACCAGAACGAACTAATCTTACGTAGACATTTGAGTGCGTGGAAATTTAATACATGCATGTTGCAAGGGGTAATTTGTAACGAAGCGTTTTGTTTTGCCCTGGTAGCCATTCCACACCACACCGTATACAACCTCTTTCCGCATACCCGTCCCGTACTCGCCCTATATACCGAAGACGACATAGTTTTGAAGACACCGCTCAGGGGCATAACCCTGAGGCAGCCCGGAAACATTTCCTTACTTTATTTGGGATGGTAACATTTGTCCCTTTCTTTACCCCTACGTATCGTTTTTGCTGGTCGTCAGTTTTTGCGTCAAATAAATCTACTTTTATATAGGTTTCCAACTCCACTTTTTAGGAGTCATGTTTTTGGAGTGTTAAAAAGTCAGGACAGACTTTTTGCCGTTTTTCATTCATATTGCTACGCGACACTACGAAGGCCACAGGTGCCCTATAAATACCGGCTTCACGATTCCTGAGGGGATCTTTTTCTCTTCAGTCAGTTAGATTAGTATTGATTATCCCGTCTTTAGAGTGAGTTCCGAGTATCAGCATTGTTGAAAAGTTGTTACCGTTTTGAGAAACCAAGCCGTTTTGGATCTAGCCTTGAGCTACTGTCTCTTAGAGTGAGTACTTCCGAAAAAGTTTTGAAGTAAACTTAGTGAGAAGAGAGGATTATCAGTGTGTGAGCATCGACCGACATCCCGAAACAACCATTCGAGAACCAATCGCAGCCGGCCGTAGGAATACCGCCCTGAACACCTCGCCTGTTAGGCACAACACGTAAGCTGAGAAATTTTAGTACATTAGAGTCGAGCTTGGACATCGTGGCCCCAAAATTTGGGTTATTTATAGCTTGTCACCAAGAGAGTATTTTTTTGTATTTGCTTTTCTTTATTTCTCTTTTATCTGATCATCCCTAAACTATTGATAATCTAAACGTCCGTTTCACTCGGGGAGTAATAGAATTATTTCGAGAGTCACAAGCATATTTATTTGATATATTAGGAGTGGCCTCTATCTGCCTTCCGCGTATCTGGTTCTACGGCTAGGACACCCTTTCGGCTGTCGAACCAGTTGTAAGCACAACTTCGTTCCACTTCCTGGACGACTTTTCGGTTGTCGAACGAAGGTTTTTTTCCGTAAGAAAAGTTAATTTCCGAAGTTCCACAGGGTTCCGTTCCCAACCCCTCAACCTGAAAATTCTTGTACCTCGTCCGGATTTTCTGTAACGGAACCGCCGTCGCGTAATTAACCGAGCTGGGAAAGTCCTGGTTCGACGGCTTGGATAACCTTTCGGCTGTCGACCCAGTTTCCTTAATTATCAGCTCACAACTTCGTTCCACTTCCTGGACGACTTTTCGGTTGTCGAACGAAGGTATTCCGTAGAAAAATTGGTTTCTAGGGGTTCCACAAAGATCCGTTCGCTACCCCTCCACCTGAAAATTGTCGTATCGCGTCCGGATTTTATACAGAGGAATCGCCTACGTACAACAAACCGAGCTAGGAAAATCCTGGTTCGACGGCTTGGACTACCTTTTCGGCTGTCGACTCAGTTTCCTCGTGTACGAGCTCACCGCTTCGTTCCACTTCCTGGACGACTTTTCGGTTGTCGAACGAAGGTTGATCGCGAGGGAGAAAGGAGATTCCTCACTGTCGGTTGCAAACAATATCGCGAACCACTAGTACCCCGAGGTCTGTGAGACCGACTTTCCGGGACTAGCCGTCGCCGAACCTCATCAGTAAGGGGGGAATACCGTGAGAAGCATTATCAATACGTTCAGTTCATTTTATCTCGATTATTTATCATTGTTTAATTCAGTCTTTCTCTAACTTGGTGAAAGGTTTTGAACTAACCCCGTGGAGCCTGACATTCCCGTTGCCCGTTTTGTCGATACCCGGGAAGCCTTCCGAAGCTGCCTGCGACGCAAAGTTGAATTCACTGTCCAGATTCTTAGAGTATAAGTTAACCAGTTACTAGTCCCTGTGTTTCTTGAACTTATAATTAATAAAAATTGGTTTGGTCTGTCTACATTGGTTGTGTTCTTTCTTCCGTGTAATATAGAGCTATCACTAAAGCAGCCGGTATTCCTGCTGAACAAGTAAGTGCAATTAAAGCCTGCAGTCTCTTGAGGAATCCATATAGAGTCATAAAAACGGACCCCTGGGATACCGTATCTCCATCTGTAGCTGCCCTGGGCCTCCCACCTTGCTCTAGACTGGGAGAGTGGAGCATATCACTATAAAATAACTGGCGCCCGAGGCATTGTTGGGTTTTGATAGATTCCCGGTGTTAGGGAATTGTCAAGATACAACAACCGAAAGCGTCATAGTAACGTCCGCCGGCCGTAACACCGAAAGTACGTTACAAATTGGCGCCCGAGCAGGGACTTTTGTGTTTTTTTTTTGCTGTATACCGAGAACACTGAAAACCAATTGTGATAGACAACCCAATTGTCAGAAAAAAAAACCTTGTCGCTTCAGAGTACCGAAACCGATTGAACCCGAGTCCCGACACAGTAACCAAAAAGAATTCGTCGAAATCAGCCGATTTGTCAGTTTGACAGATTGTCAATTTCGATTTAAAAACCTTCTGACACCTCGTTTAATACATTTTCGGGGGTGTAGAATCGATTTCCGTCAACCGTCTTCCGTTAGCACTCACCGTTTGCCAGATACGACCCGTTCAGGAGGAAAGGAAGGCAGTAGGAAAGCACCAACTGTCGATTCGCTTACACGCCGCGAAAAGATGGCGCCAGGTGATTCCCCAAAACCCGCGGAGATACCAGTTTCCGTCGCAGTCCCACCCGTAACGCAAAGTACATCAACAGGAGGTCCGCCCTCCGACACTCGAGTCGGGTGGATATACCTTCTGCGTAAGGATGATCTGGACGTCGAATTAAATAAATTTCAACTAACTACTGCTGGTACTGTCGATGACAAGCGACGGCGCCTCAGTAAGTTCATTCGAGAGGGCCGTGTTACCCCTTTACCGACAACTACAATACCGTTTCTGTTCCCAACCACGTCGACGGTGACCACAGCCGCCGTTTCGTTACCCACAATCACCGTGACGAGTACAGGAGGGCCATTAGTAAGCAATGCCCTCGCCGGTACACTAGTAGGTGTGCAAACCACCCCGTACCAGCCTGGGACGTCTGCGACACCCGTGACGAGACCCTTGAAGGTCAAAGACTGGGGTATTGCTTTTGATGGAACCGAAGATCCTGCTACCTTTCTGGAAAGGCTCGAAGAGATCCGAGCATCACAAGGCATCCACCCTGATCGTCTTCTACAGGTGATGCCCGAGTTATTGCGGGGAATGCCCGCACTATGGTTCAGAAACAACCGGATGCATTGGAGGAACTGGCAAGAGTTCTGTGTCTGCTTCCAGAATTTTTTCTTCCCAGTGAATTATCGCATTGACTTGGAGGTGGCCATCAGTAGAAGAGTACACCAACTACATGAATGTAGCTCGGGGTACATAACAGATCTACAAACTCTCATCCGTCGCCACGGTGGAATCCCACCGGACCAGGAATTGAACTGGCTCTACCGGAACCTCCACCCGGAATTCAGACGTCAAATTCGAAGATCCGATTTCGTGGACATCCACGGCTTCGCCAAAGCCGTCAGAGACTACGAACTGTTGCGCACCGAGATTGAACAACACCAGGCTCCCACGACTTACCTCTGTAGCGCCCGTCCGTCCGACCCACCGTTAACCGTCCCCGTCAACCGCCCCCAAACACCCGGATTTCAGTATACCGAAGTGTCCGCAACCCCCTCCCCCTCCCCCAGGCCGTATCCTCTGGTTGGAACACCACCCGCACACACAGTAGAGCGAACCATACAGCGGAATGCCACTCCCCACCCCACTCATGCAGTGACCATTCCGCCACGAGATGCACAGGGTTCCCCCATCCGGGACAGACCGATGCCCCCGTCAAGAACTATGCAGAGAAAACCGCCGCCATCTAATCAGGAGGGTACTACCTGTTGGAGGTGTGGTGAGAGAGGACATCTGAGGAGTGACTGCCGCAACCCGCCAAAAATCTTCTGCTCACGTTGTGGTCGGAATGGAGTACTTTCCCGAGACTGTGGGTGTACCCAGTCGGGAAACGGGCTGGAGGCTCGACAGCAGCAAGACCTGTCGAGCCTCCGCCGGTAGTTACCTCCACGCATGTCGCCGCCGTCCACTCGTCAGATAATAGACCGTTCGTGAAAGTGACCATAGGGAACAGTAGGTTCTTGGCTCTCGTAGACACCGGAGCAACTCGGACTTTCGCAAGTCCGGCGGTAGGAACCTGTTGCGAAGAACATGGATGTACCTTGTTGCCCAATACCGTCCGCCAGTCTCGCCAGGCTGATGGATCACTCATCCCCGTGAACCGCAGGTACAAACCGACAATCACCATCGGCCTAGGACAGATATCCGCCGAGCTTCTGATTGTGCCCCAGCTCATGATGGATATAATAATAGGAATGGACGTTCTAAGAGCACACAATTTCCGTATGGACATAGGTAGTGCTACCATTTTCTTGAATCAGGAGGACGTGACCTATCGTCAAAATCATGTCACCGAGACGAGCCCCCCCCTCTCGATGAATACACCAGCTCACGAGGAGGCATGTCCTCTCCAGCCAGTGTCGAGTACGATGAGGGATATACAACTTGGCACCCGGTCCCAAATCATCGAACCACCGATGACTAGCCTACCGCCGTGTACAGAAAATGAAGCAGAGGATCTTCGGCCGCCGATCCGCGCTCCCGAACAATCCGACGTTCAGCCGTCCGCGTGCCCTGAGAGTACCAAAGGAAGGAATCTAACCCCCGTTCAACAATACCGGTTGGACCGTTTCTTGGAGGCTGAATTGCCAGTGTTCCAGGAAATAAAAGGAACGACGCCGTTGATTCAACGTCACATCCGATTGATAAACCCTGAGCCGATAAAACAGCGATACCGTCCTCAGAACCCGAAGATGCAGGAAATCATCAATCAGGAGGTGGACAAGATGTTGAATGAGGGTCAAATTGAGCCGTCCAGCAGCCCGTGGAGCTCTCCCGTGGTCATCGTCCGCAAGAAAGATGGCAAGCCCCGTTTCTGCATAGACTTCCAGAAGGTCAATGAAATCTCCGAAAAGGATGCGTATCCGTTGCCGTTTATAAATGCTATCCTCGATAAACTTCGCGAAGCGAGGTACATATCCAGTTTAGACCTGAGACAGGGATATTGGCAGATACCCCTTGCCCCAGCTAGTAAACCTATAACTGCGTTCACTGTACCAGGACGCGGACTGTTCCAGTTCACTGTTATGCCGTTTGGATTGCATTCGGCCCCAGCTACGTTTCAGCGACTCATGGACACCATCATCGGACCCGACATGGAACCGTTCGCCTTCGCCTACCTGGACGACATAATTGTCTTAGGTAAAACATTTGAAGAACATTTGGAAAACTTACACAAAGTGTTCAGGAGACTACAGGGTGCCAACCTGCAGTTGAATCCTGAGAAATGTAAGTTTTGCTTGAGCTCTCTCCGATATCTCGGACACTTAGTGACTCCCGAAGGCATACGGACCGATCCCGACAAAGTCGAGTCTATCGTCCAATGGCCCGCCCCTACCTCCGTCAAGAAGCTCCGACAGTTTCTGGGGATGATCTCCTGGTACCGCAGGTTCATCCAAAATTTTTCTCAATTGGCGTCTCCGCTGACCAAGCTTTTGAGAAAGAATTACCGCTGGAGATGGGAACATGCTCAAGATGATGCATTCGAAAAACTCAAACTGTGTCTGACCCAAGCCCCCGTATTAGCGTGCCCGGACTTCACCCAGCCGTTTGTCTTGCAGACCGACGCTTCCGAATATGGATTAGGTGCCGCCCTAACTCAGACCGTGGAAGGACAGGAACGCGTGATAGCTTACGCTAGTCGAACTCTGTCCCCGCCGGAAAGAAACTACTCCGTCACCGAGAAGGAGTGCCTTGCAATTGTGTGGGGCGTGGAGAAGCTGAGACCATACCTTGAAGGGTACCGCTTTACCGTTTTAAGTGATCATCAATCCCTCAAATGGATTAGGTCACTCAAAAGTCCGTCCGGCCGTATCGCCCGTTGGGCAATGTTCCTGCAGCAGTTCGATTATGAAGTCAAGTACCGAAAGGGTGCGTTGAACCGAGTAGCGGATGCGTTGTCCCGCCAACCGCTGCCCACAAGCGACGAATCCGCCTCCGCCTGTTTGGCGGGCGAAGCTGTCGATGAGGAACCGGACTGCCCATGGTACGTGAAAAAGAAGGAAGAGGTCATCCGTAACCCAGAAACCTTTCCGGATTATTGTGTGAAAGAAGGAAAACTATTTCGCCATTTCTGGGACGCCAGTGACCTGACGGATCCCGAAATGAACGATCCCTGGAAAATGTGTGTGCCCAAACCTCTGCGAGCGGAAGTGCTGAAGGAGAACCACGATGTGGTGACGGCAGGACACATGGGGATAGCTAAGACTACCGCCCGTATATCAAGACGGTATTATTGGCCAGGAATGTTCCGTGATATTTCGCAATATGTCCGAAGTTGTTTGACTTGCCAACAACACGTAGATATCGATCGTCTCCACTCTGGTGTGACCATCCGTCTTTCCTGTGCCGCTAACTACTCCGGGTATCCGATGACCGACCTACTAACCCTCAACACATCCCCGCTGCCCGAGGATTGGTGCGTCGTGAGTCAGACCCACGATTCTACACTAACGTCGGACTCAAACCCTGCTGAAACCCCAGCCCCATCCACAGAGCCACGGAAAGAAGATAAGGAACCCGAAAAGGACCCCTTCTCTGAGAATGCCTACTTTGCTGTGCCTAGCACCCTTACGCGTCCCGAACCTCCGTCGGGATCGTCACCAATCCGGACATCAGAAGAAACGTATGATGCAACCCTCGAGACGCCTAGATCCTCGATACCCGTTCCGGTTCCTCTAAACTCGGAAAGTGTCACTCGCATGGTACACACCAGTCACCACCATGGAAGCCATACACGTTATAACCACGGAGACGCCCTCCGGGAGCACACTACCATTTACCTCCCGGTCGAACGCAACTTATGCTGGCGCTGTGGATATCCGGGACACACTAGAGAGACCTGCTCGAAGCCCCGTCGATTGTTTTGTTCCCGATGCGGCCGTTATGGCCTGATGTCTCGAGAGTGCCCTTGTCGACCAGAAGTTAACCCGGACCGTGCCACTCCCCGGAGAGCCGCCGTTCACACACAGACGGCCACCCGACGGGTCGCTGATCGAGCCACCCAGTGTCATCTATGTGGGTGCAGCAGTCGTCGTTATTAGCCCTTCAACCTTACCGTACCGTTAAGAAAAATCAACCGAACATACCAGCACTCGCCGACGCAGGAACGACCGAGTTACCGCCAATTCCCGACAAACCCTCACCCCTGATATGTCTATCCAGAAAAAAAAAAAAAGAAAAAAAGGGAAAAGAAAAAAAAATATATATATGCAAACAAAGTTTTTTTTTATTTTTTTTTTATCGGAAGAAAGAGGGGGATGTAACGAAGCGTTTTGTTTTGCCCTGGTAGCCATTCCACACCACACCGTATACAACCTCTTTCCGCATACCCGTCCCGTACTCGCCCTATATACCGAAGACGACATAGTTTTGAAGACACCGCTCAGGGGCATAACCCTGAGGCAGCCCGGAAACATTTCCTTACTTAATCACCGTGACGAGTACAGGAGGGCCATTAGTAAGCAATGCCCTCGCCGGTACACTAGTAGGTGTGCAAACCACCCCGTACCAGCCTGGGACGTCTGCGACACCCGTGACGAGACCCTTGAAGGTCAAAGACTGGGGTATTGCTTTTGATGGAACCGAAGATCCTGCTACCTTTCTGGAAAGGCTCGAAGAGATCCGAGCATCACAAGGCATCCACCCTGATCGTCTTCTACAGGTGATGCCCGAGTTATTGCGGGGAATGCCCGCACTATGGTTCAGAAACAACCGGATGCATTGGAGGAACTGGCAAGAGTTCTGTGTCTGCTTCCAGAATTTTTTCTTCCCAGTGAATTATCGCATTGACTTGGAGGTGGCCATCAGTAGAAGAGTACACCAACTACATGAATGTAGCTCGGGGTACATAACAGATCTACAAACTCTCATCCGTCGCCACGGTGGAATCCCACCGGACCAGGAATTGAACTGGCTCTACCGGAACCTCCACCCGGAATTCAGACGTCAAATTCGAAGATCCGATTTCGTGGACATCCACGGCTTCGCCAAAGCCGTCAGAGACTACGAACTGTTGCGCACCGAGATTGAACAACACCAGGCTCCCACGACTTACCTCTGTAGCGCCCGTCCGTCCGACCCACCGTTAACCGTCCCCGTCAACCGCCCCCAAACACCCGGATTTCAGTATACCGAAGTGTCCGCAACCCCCTCCCCCTCCCCCAGGCCGTATCCTCTGGTTGGAACACCACCCGCACACACAGTAGAGCGAACCATACAGCGGAATGCCACTCCCCACCCCACTCATGCAGTGACCATTCCGCCACGAGATGCACAGGGTTCCCCCATCCGGGACAGACCGATGCCCCCGTCAAGAACTATGCAGAGAAAACCGCCGCCATCTAATCAGGAGGGTACTACCTGTTGGAGGTGTGGTGAGAGAGGACATCTGAGGAGTGACTGCCGCAACCCGCCAAAAATCTTCTGCTCACGTTGTGGTCGGAATGGAGTACTTTCCCGAGACTGTGGGTGTACCCAGTCGGGAAACGGGCTGGAGGCTCGACAGCAGCAAGACCTGTCGAGCCTCCGCCGGTAGTTACCTCCACGCATGTCGCCGCCGTCCACTCGTCAGATAATAGACCGTTCGTGAAAGTGACCATAGGGAACAGTAGGTTCTTGGCTCTCGTAGACACCGGAGCAACTCGGACTTTCGCAAGTCCGGCGGTAGGAACCTGTTGCGAAGAACATGGATGTACCTTGTTGCCCAATACCGTCCGCCAGTCTCGCCAGGCTGATGGATCACTCATCCCCGTGAACCGCAGGTACAAACCGACAATCACCATCGGCCTAGGACAGATATCCGCCGAGCTTCTGATTGTGCCCCAGCTCATGATGGATATAATAATAGGAATGGACGTTCTAAGAGCACACAATTTCCGTATGGACATAGGTAGTGCTACCATTTTCTTGAATCAGGAGGACGTGACCTATCGTCAAAATCATGTCACCGAGACGAGCCCCCCCCTCTCGATGAATACACCAGCTCACGAGGAGGCATGTCCTCTCCAGCCAGTGTCGAGTACGATGAGGGATATACAACTTGGCACCCGGTCCCAAATCATCGAACCACCGATGACTAGCCTACCGCCGTGTACAGAAAATGAAGCAGAGGATCTTCGGCCGCCGATCCGCGCTCCCGAACAATCCGACGTTCAGCCGTCCGCGTGCCCTGAGAGTACCAAAGGAAGGAATCTAACCCCCGTTCAACAATACCGGTTGGACCGTTTCTTGGAGGCTGAATTGCCAGTGTTCCAGGAAATAAAAGGAACGACGCCGTTGATTCAACGTCACATCCGATTGATAAACCCTGAGCCGATAAAACAGCGATACCGTCCTCAGAACCCGAAGATGCAGGAAATCATCAATCAGGAGGTGGACAAGATGTTGAATGAGGGTCAAATTGAGCCGTCCAGCAGCCCGTGGAGCTCTCCCGTGGTCATCGTCCGCAAGAAAGATGGCAAGCCCCGTTTCTGCATAGACTTCCAGAAGGTCAATGAAATCTCCGAAAAGGATGCGTATCCGTTGCCGTTTATAAATGCTATCCTCGATAAACTTCGCGAAGCGAGGTACATATCCAGTTTAGACCTGAGACAGGGATATTGGCAGATACCCCTTGCCCCAGCTAGTAAACCTATAACTGCGTTCACTGTACCAGGACGCGGACTGTTCCAGTTCACTGTTATGCCGTTTGGATTGCATTCGGCCCCAGCTACGTTTCAGCGACTCATGGACACCATCATCGGACCCGACATGGAACCGTTCGCCTTCGCCTACCTGGACGACATAATTGTCTTAGGTAAAACATTTGAAGAACATTTGGAAAACTTACACAAAGTGTTCAGGAGACTACAGGGTGCCAACCTGCAGTTGAATCCTGAGAAATGTAAGTTTTGCTTGAGCTCTCTCCGATATCTCGGACACTTAGTGACTCCCGAAGGCATACGGACCGATCCCGACAAAGTCGAGTCTATCGTCCAATGGCCCGCCCCTACCTCCGTCAAGAAGCTCCGACAGTTTCTGGGGATGATCTCCTGGTACCGCAGGTTCATCCAAAATTTTTCTCAATTGGCGTCTCCGCTGACCAAGCTTTTGAGAAAGAATTACCGCTGGAGATGGGAACATGCTCAAGATGATGCATTCGAAAAACTCAAACTGTGTCTGACCCAAGCCCCCGTATTAGCGTGCCCGGACTTCACCCAGCCGTTTGTCTTGCAGACCGACGCTTCCGAATATGGATTAGGTGCCGCCCTAACTCAGACCGTGGAAGGACAGGAACGCGTGATAGCTTACGCTAGTCGAACTCTGTCCCCGCCGGAAAGAAACTACTCCGTCACCGAGAAGGAGTGCCTTGCAATTGTGTGGGGCGTGGAGAAGCTGAGACCATACCTTGAAGGGTACCGCTTTACCGTTTTAAGTGATCATCAATCCCTCAAATGGATTAGGTCACTCAAAAGTCCGTCCGGCCGTATCGCCCGTTGGGCAATGTTCCTGCAGCAGTTCGATTATGAAGTCAAGTACCGAAAGGGTGCGTTGAACCGAGTAGCGGATGCGTTGTCCCGCCAACCGCTGCCCACAAGCGACGAATCCGCCTCCGCCTGTTTGGCGGGCGAAGCTGTCGATGAGGAACCGGACTGCCCATGGTACGTGAAAAAGAAGGAAGAGGTCATCCGTAACCCAGAAACCTTTCCGGATTATTGTGTGAAAGAAGGAAAACTATTTCGCCATTTCTGGGACGCCAGTGACCTGACGGATCCCGAAATGAACGATCCCTGGAAAATGTGTGTGCCCAAACCTCTGCGAGCGGAAGTGCTGAAGGAGAACCACGATGTGGTGACGGCAGGACACATGGGGATAGCTAAGACTACCGCCCGTATATCAAGACGGTATTATTGGCCAGGAATGTTCCGTGATATTTCGCAATATGTCCGAAGTTGTTTGACTTGCCAACAACACGTAGATATCGATCGTCTCCACTCTGGTGTGACCATCCGTCTTTCCTGTGCCGCTAACTACTCCGGGTATCCGATGACCGACCTACTAACCCTCAACACATCCCCGCTGCCCGAGGATTGGTGCGTCGTGAGTCAGACCCACGATTCTACACTAACGTCGGACTCAAACCCTGCTGAAACCCCAGCCCCATCCACAGAGCCACGGAAAGAAGATAAGGAACCCGAAAAGGACCCCTTCTCTGAGAATGCCTACTTTGCTGTGCCTAGCACCCTTACGCGTCCCGAACCTCCGTCGGGATCGTCACCAATCCGGACATCAGAAGAAACGTATGATGCAACCCTCGAGACGCCTAGATCCTCGATACCCGTTCCGGTTCCTCTAAACTCGGAAAGTGTCACTCGCATGGTACACACCAGTCACCACCATGGAAGCCATACACGTTATAACCACGGAGACGCCCTCCGGGAGCACACTACCATTTACCTCCCGGTCGAACGCAACTTATGCTGGCGCTGTGGATATCCGGGACACACTAGAGAGACCTGCTCGAAGCCCCGTCGATTGTTTTGTTCCCGATGCGGCCGTTATGGCCTGATGTCTCGAGAGTGCCCTTGTCGACCAGAAGTTAACCCGGACCGTGCCACTCCCCGGAGAGCCGCCGTTCACACACAGACGGCCACCCGACGGGTCGCTGATCGAGCCACCCAGTGTCATCTATGTGGGTGCAGCAGTCGTCGTTATTAGCCCTTCAACCTTACCGTACCGTTAAGAAAAATCAACCGAACATACCAGCACTCGCCGACGCAGGAACGACCGAGTTACCGCCAATTCCCGACAAACCCTCACCCCTGATATGTCTATCCAGAAAAAAAAAAAAAGAAAAAAAGGGAAAAGAAAAAAATATATATATATGCAAACAAAGTTTTTTTTTATTTTTTTTTTATCGGAAGAAAGAGGGGGATGTAACGAAGCGTTTTGTTTTGCCCTGGTAGCCATTCCACACCACACCGTATACAACCTCTTTCCGCATACCCGTCCCGTACTCGCCCTATATACCGAAGACGACATAGTTTTGAAGACACCGCTCAGGGGCATAACCCTGAGGCAGCCCGGAAACATTTCCTTACTTTATTTGGGATGGTAACATTTGTCCCTTTCTTTACCCCTACGTATCGTTTTTGCTGGTCGTCAGTTTTTGCGTCAAATAAATCTACTTTTATATAGGTTTCCAACTCCACTTTTTAGGAGTCATGTTTTTGGAGTGTTAAAAAGTCAGGACAGACTTTTTGCCGTTTTTCATTCATATTGCTACGCGACACTACGAAGGCCACAGGTGCCCTATAAATACCGGCTTCACGATTCCTGAGGGGATCTTTTTCTCTTCAGTCAGTTAGATTAGTATTGATTATCCCGTCTTTAGAGTGAGTTCCGAGTATCAGCATTGTTGAAAAGTTGTTACCGTTTTGAGAAACCAAGCCGTTTTGGATCTAGCCTTGAGCTACTGTCTCTTAGAGTGAGTACTTCCGAAAAAGTTTTGAAGTAAACTTAGTGAGAAGAGAGGATTATCAGTGTGTGAGCATCGACCGACATCCCGAAACAACCATTCGAGAACCAATCGCAGCCGGCCGTAGGAATACCGCCCTGAACACCTCGCCTGTTAGGCACAACACGTAAGCTGAGAAATTTTAGTACATTAGAGTCGAGCTTGGACATCGTGGCCCCAAAATTTGGGTTATTTATAGCTTGTCACCAAGAGAGTATTTTTTTGTATTTGCTTTTCTTTATTTCTCTTTTATCTGATCATCCCTAAACTATTGATAATCTAAACGTCCGTTTCACTCGGGGAGTAATAGAATTATTTCGAGAGTCACAAGCATATTTATTTGATATATTAGGAGTGGCCTCTATCTGCCTTCCGCGTATCTGGTTCTACGGCTAGGACACCCTTTCGGCTGTCGAACCAGTTGTAAGCACAACTTCGTTCCACTTCCTGGACGACTTTTCGGTTGTCGAACGAAGGTTTTTTTCCGTAAGAAAAGTTAATTTCCGAAGTTCCACAGGGTTCCGTTCCCAACCCCTCAACCTGAAAATTCTTGTACCTCGTCCGGATTTTCTGTAACGGAACCGCCGTCGCGTAATTAACCGAGCTGGGAAAGTCCTGGTTCGACGGCTTGGATAACCTTTCGGCTGTCGACCCAGTTTCCTTAATTATCAGCTCACAACTTCGTTCCACTTCCTGGACGACTTTTCGGTTGTCGAACGAAGGTATTCCGTAGAAAAATTGGTTTCTAGGGGTTCCACAAAGATCCGTTCGCTACCCCTCCACCTGAAAATTGTCGTATCGCGTCCGGATTTTATACAGAGGAATCGCCTACGTACAACAAACCGAGCTAGGAAAATCCTGGTTCGACGGCTTGGACTACCTTTTCGGCTGTCGACTCAGTTTCCTCGTGTACGAGCTCACCGCTTCGTTCCACTTCCTGGACGACTTTTCGGTTGTCGAACGAAGGTTGATCGCGAGGGAGAAAGGAGATTCCTCACTGTCGGTTGCAAACAATATCGCGAACCACTAGTACCCCGAGGTCTGTGAGACCGACTTTCCGGGACTAGCCGTCGCCGAACCTCATCAGTAAGGGGGGAATACCGTGAGAAGGATTATCAATACGTTCAGTTCATTTTATCTCGATTATTTATCATTGTTTAATTCAGTCTTTCTCTAACTTGGTGAAAGGTTTTGAACTAACCCCGTGGAGCCTGACATTCCCGTTGCCCGTTTTGTCGATACCCGGGAAGCCTTCCGAAGCTGCCTGCGACGCAAAGTTGAATTCACTGTCCAGATTCTTAGAGTATAAGTTAACCAGTTACTAGTCCCTGTGTTTCTTGAACTTATAATTAATAAAAATTGGTTTGGTCTGTCTACATTGGTTGTGTTCTTTCTTCCGTGTAATATAGAGCTATCACTAAAGCAGCCGGTATTCCTGCTGAACAAGTAAGTGCAATTAAAGCCTGCAGTCTCTTGAGGAATCCATATAGAGTCATAAAAACGGACCCCTGGGATACCGTATCTCCATCTGTAGCTGCCCTGGGCCTCCCACCTTGCTCTAGACTGGGAGAGTGGAGCATATCACTATAAAATAACTGGCGCCCGAGGCATTGTTGGGTTTTGATAGATTCCCGGTGTTAGGGAATTGTCAAGATACAACAACCGAAAGCGTCATAGTAACGTCCGCCGGCCGTAACACCGAAAGTACGTTACAAATTATTTAGTCTGATCTAACCAGAAAGAAACTAACCTCACGTAGACATTTCAGTACTTTTTTATTAGAAAGAAGGCACAAAGTTAGTTGGCAATTGTATGGATTTAAAATTTGTAAGGGAGCGCAAACCGGTCCACCGAAGAAAATAAGTGGGTGATTTATTTCTATTATAAAAATTGCAGAGCGCAAAGCAGTCAATTTCAGGTAGAAGCGCAAACCGGCCGACACCGGATAATGTTTTGATAGTCATGGTATATTTTGTTCCTATATTCGAAATGAATTTCCACAAAATAGTAATTTCAGGAATCCCCCGAGTTCTGTTCCTATGCAGGGAATGTTGATTACCACTGTTCCAAACTACCATCTATAGGCAACACAGAATACGTAGAGAAAAGCGTATTCGAGCGAGTCTCGCAGTAAATGCACAAAAAGGTCACGCGTATTTATCTGGTTCCCGTTGTAGAAACACAACATTATTTTCATATGTATCTGGTTCCCGCAGTATTATGCATATGTATCTGGTTCCCACAGTGAAAAGGTTAATTAAAATTTGTTTGTAAATCTACCATCTTCCAATTGTAGCCATTTCCAACAAATTCTCTGAAAACTGATGAAAACAATACATTCATAACGCAAAAAAAATATCGTGTGTGAACTCATTCACTTGCTGGTATAATAAAGAGATCTTCTGTATAAGAAAATCACGATTTTATATCGAAATGAAAGTTTTTAGTTAAAATATTAGTGAATTTGGATAATAATCACATGAACGGAATTAAATAGTAAAAGTTTGTAAGCAATTCAGTCTGTCAAATATACAAAATATTTCGTCATAACGAGAATGTTCATCAACAGTATTATTTTTCGTAGTGTAGTTCGGTAATGTACGAATTTGAATCACTACGTGTGCAACTTTTCTAAGTGTATCAAGTTGTTTATGTTTCAATGCTGTGACGTATTTCCTCTCAATATCGGGTATATCTAACATCAGAGGTTCCGACACTTCCGACAAAGCTTTCGCCCCTTGTCTCTTGTTTGCTGGAGTACTCTTTGCCGCCAACACCGAGCGATCGCTCCGAAACAAAAGCTGCTGTTTGAATTATCGTAATGAAACAAGGGAACAATAGAAAATCTCAAGACACGATTTCAATTTAATTCATACCTACCTCGGTAGCGAGCGTCTGATTCGCTCCTTTTGATAACAAGTAGCGGACACAGCCATCGTGATTTTCCTGAGCTGCCATGTAGAGTGGAGTGAATCCATTTTGAGATTGGACGTTTAAAGTAGCACCATGTTGAATGAGTATTCGTACAACTTCTTCTTGGCCAGCTGAAAAAGTAATGAATATTACAACTGCACCGTCCGCACCAAGTCAGCATCATATGGGATTTTTTTAGCCACCCATCAACTACCATTTTTTTTTTTTGAAAAAAATTAAAAATTTTACAGTAGTAGCAGATCGATAGGAAAAAATAAGTCATTTTGCATCATTTTCAAATCACAAACTATTCACGAAATCTAAATTTGCAATTACTGATAAATAATTTAAAAAAAATCCATATAATGCGGACTTTTACGTTAACGCTGTATTTACTACGGCTTGTAAATTCAACTTTTTCTAGTTTTTTTACCCGTTTGCTTCAGACATTACAAATAAATTACTATTTTGCGCTTTGAAGTGATCGTATTTCATGTAACCCTGTTTTTTTATCTTCTGGTTCACACCAAATGAAAAATTATGTAATGTACAAAGAACATCATGAAAATAGAGAGGAAAAGTAGGTGGTAATCGGTGTTTTTTTTTTTCTATCTCCTGGGAACATTTCACTATGTATGGAATTTCGTATTTTCGCCGTTCGTTGAAAAAATCTTCGGAAAGTTGACAAAGCGGCAATCTGTTGCTGGTCGAAAGAAAATATCTTCAAAAGAGAGACTGATCGTCAATTTTTCTGTGGTGTTTCAGAGAAATAAAGGAGATTGTGAACTATTCAGGACCGAAGCTACGAACTGCTTTTTGTTTGACAGAAAGTGAAATTGACTCTAAGTTTTGAGAGGCACTTTTGTCAATGAACCTCACCATTAACCATATTATATGACAATATATTATTACTCATATTTTCATCTTTTTAAAAAAATTCAGAAATATTTTACTATTTTGACGACCACTGATTGTGACGGCCAATCGTGATGATACAAACTATTGCAAATTACCTCAAGTTTTTCATCATCATTTGATTCGCGGCGAAGTGATAAAGTATTTCCAAATTTCGTGGTCACCCAGTAAGTAAAGTTGGTATGTTACACCTTTTAAATATTATTCGAGTGTAAAATTTGAAACCATTTAGCAGGAATAGTAATCCAGTACAAATGGGTTTGGAGAGAAGAATCGATTGTAGCACCACCAAACGGTATGCTAGTAGGTAGAACCACGATAAACACGAAAAAAAATTGTTTACTAAAATTCCACGGGTGGAACATATTTTTTTTCGTTTAAAAATATATAAATAGATTTTTGCTGTAATCTTGAAAAGTATATAATTTATCGGAAAAACAACTCAACAGGGTGAAAAACAATTCAATTTTCTACAAAAATTATTCTTAGTATTTCTTATGAAATGCGCTCGTTTTCTCAGAAAACGTGGTTGAACGCCGACATCGAATTTCAGGTTCACCCTTACCCGCCGCTAAAAGTTCTGGCGGAGCCGAATATTTGATTGGTCATAACTCTGCTGAAAATGATCGGAGAAGGAAAAGAAAAAGTTCATATCGTTTCTGAAGACTCCTACCTTCTCATGCAAATATAATATGCGAGTATTTGAGTACCTAAAATGTGTTTTGTCGCACTTCACGGAGATGTTTGCGGATGATCCGAAAATCATGAATAATTTAGTAAATATGGAATTATTCTACTGAAGCAGCAGTCCATACCCTCTTTGGACTGTATGCAACAATTTTAAAATAGTGTGACAGGTACCACTTATACATACAAAAAAAAAACTTTGTTTTACTCCTGCCTCATTTTCAACTTACCCATAAAATCGGCATTCTCTTCACTAAATGTTGAAAATAATCGCTTATTCATATCCTGCATATTTATATATTTAATAACTCTATTGTTAAGTGCAAACCTCAAGCTTCAAATCACATACTTCATTTTTTATGTAGGATGTGTATGAGCGATTATTTTCAACATTTACTGAAGAAATTGCCGGGATTAAGGATGAGTTGAAAACTGAGGCAAGAGTAAAACCCAGTTTTTTCTTTGGCATGCATGTATAAGTGAGATTTGTCTCAGTAGCCTTAAATCGTTGCATATAGTCCAAAGATTCCTGCTTCACTATAATTATTTCATATCAACTAAAATATCCATGACTTTCGGATCCTCCGTAAATATCGTAGAAGGGTTATATGAAGTGGGACAACACATATTTTAGGTACTCAGATACTCACATGTTATGTTTGCATAGAAGTCTTCAGGAACGAAATGCACTTTTTCTTTTCCTTCTACTATAATTTTTAGCAAAATTATGACAAATCTAATTTTCGGCCCTGCCTGAACTTGCAGTGGCGGGTTAAAGCTAGCATGAAATGTGACGTCGGCGTTAAACCACCTTTTCTGAGAAAACGAGCGTATTTCATAAGGTATTACTGAAAATCATTCTTGTGGAGAATTGAATTATCTCTCAACCTATCGAAATCGTTTTTTGATAAATCTTATATTTTCTAAAATAACAACAAAAAAAATTATATTTTTTTCAAATGAAAAATTTTTTAGGTTCCACCCTTGATTTTTTGGTAAACAATTTTTTTTCTAATAATACATGATGTCGAGATGCCATGTGCCGAGTTTCAAAATGTTACAATTCATTCTTCGCTTTTTGCTCGAGTTTGTCTGTCGTTACTGAATTAGAAAATATAAAAATCTGACCAATTCCCTATATGCGAGAATTCCTCATGCGAACGCGTAGAAAAAAAATTATTATTCGCCATAAACACACCATTTTTTCAGCAATTACATGAATGGAATTACATATAACGGGATTTTTGTGAAGCATTTATAATTGCATTAAAACAAAGCGTACCTCTGCTCAGGGAATTACATTTATGGCGAAGTAAAGAGAAACTTTAAAGGCGGAAGTCGTGCTATGCTCTGCTTCGTTTATAATTACCGGATCTAATAAAAATTCTATGCATTTTTCCTAGTCAAACTGCTTTTGTTATAATGTTACATAGGGATTAATTGTTCTCTTGCATTTCCGGCAAATATGCGGTGGATTTCTTGTATAAATATGGTTTAACTGAAACTTATAATCAAACTAAAAAAACTTGACATTTTTGCATTTCTGTATGTAAACGTTTTCGCTGGTAACCGTGAAAAACACGTTTTGTTTCGCTGAAATAATTATTCACAAAATACCATGAATCATAACTTTGTGAAGAATTTATTGAAAAAATAATCAAAATATTCATTAATTATACAAAAATATCAATCATAATTGGTAGTAAAGAGTTGAAAAATTATTTCCAAAATAAATTCCCTCGATTCTGACAAAAAACGCTGAAATTATTGAAAAATTGAATCTACAAATTTTATCAGATATTTTAATTTGTTAGTATCTTAGTAATTTTTCTCTCTATAGAATACAAAATGTATAAATCGGTACAAATAATATTACAGTGATATAAGCGGCAACTGATGATAGCCTAATAATGACCTTGACATCAATTTCTACGGACTTTTACGGACTAGTGTGTTTTTGTCAACCTTTTTCAACAGTCTACATTTTTGAAAAAAATGAAGTTCCGCTCGAAAAAATTGCAGAAGTTATAAACAATTTAGTAAAAAAAATGATAAGTGCCCTCTTGATTTCATATCATTTCTGAAGAATCCTACTTTCTCATGCAAATATAACATGCGAGTATTTCGGATGATCCGAAAATCATGAATAATTTAGTAAAAATGGAATTATTATACTGAAGCAGAAACCCATACACTCTTTGGACTATATGCAACAATTTTAAAGTAGTGTGACAGGTCCCACTCATACATGCCAAAAAAATACTTTGTTTTACTCCTGCTTCATATTAAACTTACCCATAAAACCGGCATTCTCTTCACTTTATGTTGAAAATAATCGCTTATTCATATCCTGCGTATATGTTTAAAAACAATGTTGTGAAGTGCAATCCTCAAGCTTGAAATCACATACTTCATTTTTTGATTTTTTATGTAAGATGTGTTTGAGCGATTATTTTCAACATTTACTGAAGAAACTGCCGGGATTATGGGTGAGTTGAAAACTGGGGCAGGAGGGTACTGATTACTGCTTCAGTATAATTATTTCATATCAACTAAAATATCCATGACTTTCAGATCCTCCGTAAATATCGTAGAAGGGTTATGTGAAGTGGGACAAAACACATTTTAGGTACTAAGATACTCACATGTTATATTTACATGAGGAAGTAGAAGTCTTCAGGAACGATATACACTTTTTCATTTCCTTCTTCTATAATTTTTAGCAAAGTTATGACAAATCTAATTTTCGGCCCTGCCTGAACTTGCTGTGGCGGGTTAGCGCGAGCCTGAAATGTGATGTCGGAGTTAAACCACGTTTTCTAAAAAAACGAGCGTATTCCAACCTATCGAAATCGTTTTTTGATAAATCTTATATTTTCTGAAATAACAACAAAAAAAATTTTATTTTTTAAATGAATATGTTTTTAAGGTTCCAACCCTGATTTTTCAGTAAACAATTTTTTTTCTACAATTCATTCTTCACTTTTGGCTCGAGTTAGTCTGTCGTTACTGGATTATCAGTAGAAAGTGAATATTGTAATAAAAAGTTGGCAGGCAATTAAAACAGATCAATACTATTCATAAATTAGGAAATATTCAATAGTTTACTCACCAAGAGAAGCGATATGCAACGAAGTATTGCCTTTTTTTGTTGCCGAATCGACGATGGCACCCCTTTTCAGAAGTTCCCTCACGATTTCGATGTGGCCATCTTTAGATGCCAGATGGAGGGCGTTCAGACCATTCTGAAATTTGTAAAAAATCAAAGTTACTCCACCGGAAGACATGGCGAATCATTGTCAGTGTCAAGACCACTACTACAACTTCACCGGGAATATATGTTATGCACCACGTCGTAAACTAGTTTTGACGAGGGAGATCCAAAAATTCACGAGGTTATTTGAAGTTTGTGTCTAAATACAATTTTTGTCAATAACAAGTGAAACACAATATTCATACTTGCATACCAAAACTGAAAAACAGAATATAAATATGAAGGGATTTATTCAACTGAAAGTTGGAACATTATCTATCTCAATCACCTAGAATTACTCAGTATTGTATGAAGTACAACTGGACCCCCTTCTGCAATAGACCATTCCAGAATGACCTCGGCAATCTTTACGGGAGGGACAAACAAAATTTGTTTTTTTTAATTGCTTTGTTGTTTACATCAATTTTTAAGTTTCTGTCCTGTAGATTTTGAGACTAGGTTTGAGTTTCGTGATTGATGGTATTTAAATACGTTGTCCGTAATTTCGTCATTCTTACCTGGTTTTTCATCCTTAAAATTATCATAATTTATAAACGTTTATTTAAAAATTGAAAAAAAAAAGTTAAAAAAATAAAAAAAAAACAAAATCATATCTAATTTTGTGACAATAAGTAGAATAAAAAATAAATAAAAAAAATAAAAAATGTATTTGTTTATAACAAATTGTTTATTACATAAACAATGAAAAATTAAATAAAATAATTTTTTTTATATCAAAAATAAAAATAAATGATGATTAAAAAAAATGGTTCCTTAATATTAATGAGAAGTAGAAGATAATTTTTAATCAACAAATGCGTTTTTCAGCAATAAAAAAAAATTTAAGAAACGGTTTTTTTTTTAAATCATAGTTATCATTAAAGATTATGTAATAAAAAAAAATAAATTATTTCATAAACAACGCATTTGTTTATAACAATTATTTAAACAATAGAAGATAAAAATTATTGAAAATCATTTTTAAGTAGCTTCTGATCATGAGAAAACGGATCAATAATAATATTATAAATAATTTTTTTTTCAATGTTTAATAAAGCTTTATAATTTTTCATCTTAGTAAATTGTTAATAACAAAACGAATATCAACAATTTTTTAATTTTTCCAATGGGAAATTATTCTAAGACCCTTGAGAAATAGCTCCACGAAAGGAAAACATTCTCAGATTAATAGTTTAACAATTATCGCAATTGCAATGTTAATGTTCATGCTACAAAAAATTGTTAATTAATTAATGGATAACTTGTTCAAAAATCGCGATAAAAATTTTTCGACCACGGATTATTGTTCATTGATCTGTCTACTGTAGGCACCTGAATTTTGTAAATTTTTTATTTTCATATTTAATAAGTTTAAATATTATTTATTCATTAAAGGTCCGAAGAGGACGTGGCTTGCGCAAGCCGGAGTACCCGTTTTAGGGCGTATTTTCAACCCTCTGGGAAAATTATAAATAGTGGTCCTACAATTCCGGGAGTAGAGACTTTTTTAGGAAATTTCTTCCTCTTTTTGAATCTTTTTTCAAATTTGAAAAATCTTTATTAGTTTTTTAGATATTTGCAAAAAACTAAATCCCTCTTTTTTTTAGTTAATTGTTAATAACTTTTGGAATTTTTGCAAGCGGAACTTCATTTTTTTCAAAAATCATCTAGATGCCATTCCGAATCGAATGACACCTCAATCATAATTTTCGGAGACTGCTGAAAAAAGTTGACCAAAAAAGCACTTGTTAACTAGACTAAATGTACCTAGTCAGTTTGTTTTATCTCTGATACTTTCAAAATGAAGAATATATTAGTGTTTGAAGAAACAAATCAAAATATTCGTCGGTCCCTCGTATTCGAATACGATACAAAATGCAACGTATGACTAATTCTTATCAATGTTTAAACAAGTCCGTTCATTTTTATCAAGTTTGAATGGGCTTGATAGGAAAATGTTTATGTTGGCCGTTCTTAAAAAATGCTTATGTGGTGCTGGTACCTTACTCATAAGTGGATTATTTGAAATAACAGAAGAAAAAAAAAGTGTGTCTGTCGGTGGACGATTGACGCCTCAACAATTCGTTGGTAAAGCAGTCTTCAAGCACAAATAATTGAGAGGGAATGTGATCTGGAATTATCTCGAAATAATACAGAAAGATTATTGGTGGTAAACGGTTATAAAATTATTTTGGATAATGAGTTCAATGAAACTTGTAAACACAATGAAATTATATTTCACGCCTTGTTCTCAATGATCAAATGTAGTACCCCTTGTTTTCCGTGTGAACACGCAAATTTTTAAAGCAACTTTGTCGTTTCAGGCCAACAAAACGCACCCATCTCTGTACCGTCGTGTCTGTGGCTCTGAGCTAACATTGCTAACCTAAGTTCAATCTTTAGTTTTGCGCGAACGCAAAAAGATCGTCAATCCGATTAATCCGAAAAAGTTTGTAATTGAATGAAGAAATGAAACGTAAAATATACAGAATCCAGTTCTACATCGTTGTTATCATCGTACCGATTATTATGACACATTAAAGACAAAAGTTATGGGATTTATTTTCAATTTAGAGAAAAATAGATCCCTAAAAGACTAGAAAAATGGTACAGGCAATACAGGCGGTACTTTAGAGATTCTGCTCATTATGTTGGCATTATGGTTTGTACTTGTTCGAAGATGATCAGTCCCGCCCATACCCAATGGCGAAATGATTTCTTATAGTAGGAATCGGATAATAAGATTCCTGTACCAATCCAGGTTTATATCCTTCATAAACCATGCATGATATAATTATTTGGAAGAAACTACCCACTAGTGCCAGTGGTTAGGATCCCGATCATCATTTGAGACGAAATAGCTTTAAAAGTGATTAAACTTAGGTTAGCAATGTTAGCATAGAGCCACAGACACGACGGTACAGAGATGGATGCGTTTTGTTGGCCCGAAGCGACACAGTTGCTTTAAAAATTTGCGTGTTCACACGGAAAACAAAGGGTACTACATATTTTGATCATCTTCGAACAAGGCGTTTCATATAATTAAGATCGAACTTCACTTAAGGTAAGTTCGTTTGATCTAATAGTAATTGTAACTGTAGCCAGGAATCACACTGATCGACTAGGACCGACCGTCCGCGACCGTCCACCTACGAACAAAATTTCCAAGACGTATATTCTTATCGCACAACTCACACTGTATAATCGTCATTGACCGTCCTCGACCGTTTTTCAAAGACCATGTTCGAAATTGTAGTCTGCTGGAAATTTTGGTCGGTGTCACACTATACTGACGTAATGTCATTTTGACACACTTTTATGATGAACTTTTGACTTCAACAAAACTCATGTAAATAGGTATATTTCCTACCGGAAAAATAAAATGTCTGTTTGGAATTGCAAAACTATTGATATTACGAATTTAACTTATTTTCAATAAATTAACAGACAATTCACATAACCTTTCGAATGTCAAATTAATGTCAGATTTACAAAGTTATTCTAATGGTCGGTCGTGGATGGTCGATCAGTGTGACTTTGAAAGTTTTCATTGATCTACTTCTACTTTTGGTCGTAGGTGGACGGTCGCGGACGGTCGGTCCTGGTCGATCAGTGTGATTTGTGGCTTAGGGAAACAGCTATAATTGGTCAACTATAGTCCATTTCAAGTTTACCGCAGAGTAAATTCTCAGAAAACAAACTAATTTGGTATGCATATTTTAGTACGTGTGCTTATCGTACAACGGCAATATTTCAGCTCAATTTACATTGTTTTCGACTACTTAGGTATACAATTTCGAACACCACCCAGACTATCATAAAAAGTGTTTACCGGCTATTGATGTTAGGATAAAAGACTAGCCGAGTATTCCGCCAGTCATAGGCGTACTTCCAGGAAAATTACTTTATTATTTGTTTGGGTTCCTTCATTATTATCAAACTAGTTTTGTCCAGTTGATTATAGGCGAGTGAAGAGATCTGACGTAATCATGATTTTTGCGATAGTTGATAGTGATTTTATCGAATATGAAATTAACTTGTGATTATGGACCAGTGAAAAAATCAAATGTGGACCGTTAATCACGTTACGAAAAGAGTGTTATGTTCGGTTTACAGATTCAACTAAACTAACAATTATGAATTAATAATTATGAATTATCATCACAGAATTAAGAAGGTGTTTATATACATCAATTAAGAATCATGAACTATGCGTTTCAATATGCTAACTGTGAGGACTGTAGTCAGATAAATCAAAAAAGCACCCATTATTTCTAGAAAGTCTTGATCTCCACAATCCATATCAAATATTTAATGAAATAATCAAAATTAACACGGAAAATTCAACCTGATATTTCACCAAATCTGAGCTATTTTATACCAAATCCGCTAAATTTAACAAAGAAATTTGATGGAATTCTGAAATAACACGTTCTGCTCTTTCCATCGACAAAAATTCTCAATTCTTAGCGGTCTTAGTTGTTAAGTTGAATGTTAAACTACTTAGTAATTATTAATTCTCAATTTAAACGACAAGACGAAAAAGTATAAACCTTCATATACGTTCTATTATTGTATTCAACATTCTTAGTACTTAGTTGTTAGTTTGATTCTTAGTTTAGTTGAATCTAGAAACCTGAGGAAGCATAACACCGTAAACTGTTAGCTCAGAAGTTTATTTTACATTTTCTCCAATTACCATTGTTTATATGATTTTGATTAAGAAAAATCGTAATATTTTACATATTTTTCGTTTTAGTATAATAGTTGATCAGATTTTTCAACACTCTATATTAAGCTAACGTATACAGTATGGGCCATAACGTTTGCAGTATATGGAAAAAAAAATTATTATAAGAATTACAAAAGGTACGTTATATGGGATCTTTTCTGCATATTGGAAATAATCAATCAATTAGTAGGGGGGGAACGGACTTTAGACGGGCACTGTATGAAAAAACTCCGTTAGTTTGTGGAATCAATAATCAATACAGCATTGAATGTGATTCTGTGAGAGGTTTTTGGATATTTTTTAATTAAGACGAAAGGAGGGTATAGTTTTCTGGGCCATCTGCTCTCGGTCATAAGATTTTGCACACTTTCAGGTCTATAAAAAAAAAACATTTTTCCAAAATTTCAACTTCCAAACCATTCCGGAACATCTTCAAATAAACAGGGTGTAATCTAACCTCTTGCACTTCCGTGAAGGACAGGTGTATAATGCCATTTTATTACGAATGGCAGGTGTGAAAAATTCGAAAAAAAATTATGTAAATTTAAAATTTTGTTGGAAAATTCGGAAAATCTTGGAAACCGCTGTTCGAAATTGCACTTAATTACATGTTAAAAAAATGTCGATTATGAAAAAGTGTTAGGAAGAGTATTTATCTATTGAACTGAAATAATTCTGATCTGTGTTATTATAATCCTTTATAAAATGTCTGACTCAAAACGTTCTTTTGTACCATAGATCAATTTTCCATACTTTCGATTCAATGAATCTATAACAATGCTTAGTTGATAATTGTAGGAAAATGTGATATTTGGTATTAAAGTGAGATTCTGTTGCATGCTCTTGATGGCGAACTTCCCCACAGATGGTCCATCCACCTCGAGACACTCACTTTCAGTTACTCCACAATATACTATTATTGTTTCCGATACGTTTATTATTATAATCCTCTATAAAATGTCTGACTCAAAACGTTCTTTTGTTTTCACATGCATGTTAAAACGATATCTCCTTAACAACTTTCATCCTCAATTATTATGCTATAAATTTAATAATTTCATGCTTCAGAAATGATGCAGTAATTTCATTTTCATGTGAAATAAAAAAAGCAATCCAATTTCAATTTTACAATGGAAACCACCGTTTATGATGATATATTCATTGTATTGCGAAACATTTATGATACTAGCAGTAGGTAGTGTATTTATGTTTGGAAAAATCTATAATAGGCCAGTAGAAATAGACATTCAATTCATAGTTTTCAAACTTTGGTCAAGTAATTTCGAAAACAAAAAACATGACCAAAGTTTGAAAACTTTTCGAATTATTGTTAAATTTTCGATTTTTTATGTATATCTCTACTGGCCTATAACCAGATCACTAGAGGTGATCAATATGAACGCCTCACTGATCAGATGAATACCAATGCTGAAAGCAGAATCATTGGGGCAACCAGAGTTGGCACGATTAAATCATTTGGATTTAAATCGTGATTTGAATCAAATTATTTTTAATAAAAATCAGTGATTTAATCAAATGTGTTTAATTTTATTTTCTTTCACAGAAATAAACATAAAATCCGAGGGGAAAACAGAACACCGGTGTAAATAATAATAATAATAATAATAATAATAATAATAATAATTTTAGTACTCGATATTAGAGGACTTACTTGGGCATTAGTGGCATTAGTTCGGGTATTACTCGGAAATTCCTTGGGTATTCAAGGTGTTAGTCAAGGATTTTTGGGAATTACTGTACCCAATTTCCTCAGCGAACAATAATAAATTTATACAGTATTTTGTATTACTTAAACTTTTGTGTTTTGGTGTTCACTGTATACATTTGAACATTGCTTTACATTACTCTTGATTTTATAAGATTTTTGCTTTGAAAATGCATCGCAATAGAATAAATTATGACTTTTTTATGGAAAATATCAAAACAATGCATTTTGAATTAATCAACTTTGCCGTCCTCTAGCGGCTCTCATAATCATACGATCCTCTTATAACTTGTCAAATCTGTTCAGTGTCTTGAACCAAACAAAGTATAAAAAAATTATCAAATTTTGCTGAAAGCCATTTTCATAAAGTTTTGTGCCCTGTCCTTTAATGATTTTTTATAGGACAAGTGAGAAGCTTCTGCTTGCGACTTCGCCGTTAAATAAATCCGATAAAATTAACAAAAATATATTGGATATAATGAAACGATACTTTCTAAATGAATGAGTTTAAACCTTAAATTGATGTAGGTATGCTTATGACCATTAGGGGAAGGACTACTATTATTTATTAAATTATTGGTACTTACAGCGTTTGAAGTGTTTATATCCCTCACAGTTCCTGAATCTAGATACTCTTGTATTTTATCTAACTGTCCAGCTCTAGCTGCTCTCAGAAACGCTGTATTCGGATCAGTCTGCAACAAAAAAGAATATTAGTGAGATTGTAAAATTTTATGTTCGAACATACTAAGAAGTTTTCATTTGGCATAGATAATAAGGTAACTATTATTATCGATCAATGCGTCTTTTCCTTTTTTGATGAATGTCTGGTGTCCTTAAATTGAGTCCACTTATTAACCCATTACGTTTTGTATCCCGAAAATTGAACGGAAAAGGTGTATTTGAACTAGTAATGCGTGCTAAGATACCATAATTCACCCCGTGAAAGTATTTCGATTATCCTAAGCGTGCATGTTTTTGCTAGAGTTAGCCACTGTTTACATTCATACTCTTTGGGGTTTAATTGATATGGAAAATTAAAATTCACGTTGATGAGATAACTGTATCCACCTATACATCAAGATGAACTGCGCCATTTATTTTCAAAATACTGTGTGTAATAGTACAGTCAGGGATTCATCAAGCCAAGTAGCTTGAATTTTTTCTTAAATACTTGACTTAACTTCAAAACTCACTCGATAT
Organism: Chrysolina haemoptera; assembly: GCA_958298965.1. Classification (NCBI taxonomy): domain Eukaryota; kingdom Metazoa; phylum Arthropoda; class Insecta; order Coleoptera; family Chrysomelidae; genus Chrysolina; species Chrysolina haemoptera. The sequence goes on along the minus strand of OY282587.1, from coordinate 40,020,206 downwards.
TACTTGGTAGCGATTCGTGAAATGCATACCGAAGCGATGAAATAGGGGATTCACCGAAGTTGCAGCATGCAGGCTCCCGATTGCTCGATGACGACGTGCTATTAAATAGTAGAGCAGCGTTGATCAAGGATAAAAAGTGGCGGCTAGAAAATAATTGTTTATATCTGATTCAAGTGATTTGTCCGAAATGGAATCGGAACCTTTTCAAATCAGCGGATCAGAATATATCGTAGATGAAAAAGTATCAGAATTTGAAGACATCGAAACAAAAGTAGAAAGTGTAGGGTCGGCGCCATCAAAGGCCAAACGAGTTGAAGTTAATAAAATCGATTGAGAAAGTAGAACAATAATTAGATTTTAGCTATAACTATGTAGTAGTTTGTGACGCAATTAAATAATCTAAAACAATGTTCATATCTTTTTTCTTCAATAATTTCTATTTGTGGCTGTTTTTTTATAAAAATTTGAATATCTACAAAAATCCATAGGATTCATGCAATCTAGTAAAAATTGTGGCACATGCTATACATTTTTATACAGGGCATTTCAAAAATATAACTCACTTTGCCATTTAAAAGTGGGACATTATAACGTGAATATTATTGTACGGTATTTTATTAACTAAAATTTTGTTTATTTTGCATCTATATATTATTATTGTTATTGCGTTTTAGCAGTTAATCAGATGAATACAAAAAGGTACCAGTTTTTTAAGAAAAATTAAGTAGATAGCTTGATTTACAAGTACTTGATGTGTAACTACTTGACTTGACCTTGTTTGATGTCAAGTCAAGTCAAGTCAAGTCAAGTAGTAAGAAGATCAAGTCAAGTAGTGAATCTCTGAGTACAGTGAAACCAATCTAGCGATAGATTTTAAACTGTCGCTGGATATATTACGGACTATAATCCGTTGCCCGACAAGTGCGCAGCACGTTTTCACGTCTAACGTTAGGCTGGTTTCGCTGTAAATGTTGATTTTTATTCAAATAGGCGAGAACACGTTATTATAAAAATATTTTTGATGGATTCTGCAGCTTGTGAAAACTCTACCTATTGGCAATTTCCATTTTTTTTTTGGTTATTTTTTTGAATATTTAAAAAATATTTAAAAAATATTTAAAGTCGACAAAATTCAAATGGCTTCTTTCTCGCGCCATTGCAAATTGTTGTGACGTACTCTCCCGAGAATTCCGAGCAACCAATAGCATTACCGTTTCAAGTCGATTAGAATACGCCCTTTGGCTGATTGGGCTCGGAAGAGTACGTCACAAAGAGCGCCAATATTATTAGCTTTGAAATTTGCTGATTTTTAGAAACGAATACAAAAATATTTTCTGGATTCATTTATACAGGGTGACCCAGGGTGAAACCGCCAAACGTTCAGTATCGGTTCTTCAGGTGAAAATAAGATTTTTTTTTCATGCAAGCATGTGCCAAAACTTTTTCTTTCGTTCTCAAGATACGGGGTGTCACAGTTAGTTTATTTTTTTTAAATTCAAGGTGCATTAAAATTAGCCTCCTATTACCGCAAATAATAAACATGCTGTGTTTTATTAAAATCAACCAAAAGGTTTTTGAGTAATGAATAAAAAATTGATTTTTTATGAAAATTTTGACACTCTGTATTTCGAAAACGAAGCAAGTTGGGACATATATGAAGAAAACATCTTATTTTCACTTAAGAAATCGATACTGAACGTTTGGCGGTTTAACTCTGAGTCACCCTGTATATGCATTGTGTATTTTAAAGAATATTTGGAGCGATAACATTTTTTCGTGTCTATTTCGGAAATAATACAGCTGTTTATTATCATTATGAATTGTTGTACACAACATTTAGGTTTTATATCCAATTATACGGTCCATTACGAATAATATTTCACAAGCATCATACAAGTTTGAAGAAAAGTAATAACTACCATGAAGCGTAGTTTAAGTGAGGCTATTAACGATTCACCATCTGCATGAAGAGTAATTGCAAGAAGAACACGTTTACATAACACTAATAGGTTATTGTTTATCTCGTGAAACCATCATGGAATTCACTAGTTCTGCATCACACGTGATGCATGTTTACATTGAAATGACTCAATTGCCATCATTCAGTTACTGATGTTTTTATGAAATAGAGAGGGAGCACTCTTTTTCAATCAATTCACAACTGTGTGAAAAAATTATTGTTTATATTTTTTCCTCTGATTGACAGCAAACTTCTAACTTTACATAAAACGTCAATCAAAAAAATTTAGGACGTTGTATACAACAAAAATGTATTACAACATCTAACAATATCATATTTCCTTGTCTTACCTTTCCTCTTCTCTCAATAACAAAGCTCTTTTTTGTTTTTATGTTTCTTTTTCTGTTTTTTTTTTGGCGTTTTTCTTGTCTTCGTAGTACTGTAGCCATATGAAGAGGCCATTACACGGCGTGAAGAGTGACGCGCCTGGCATGTGGACTGCGGAGTGCCAAGTCGATCGCGTGCTGGTCGCTAGCGATCTCACGGCCTGTTGATTGACAAGTCGGTTGTGGTTCGAGCCGCGCCGTGAACTGTGCACCCCAATCTCGCCATTCCGCACGCGGCGTGTTTCCTTTGAACTGTGTTAATTTACCGACATGACACTCCGCCCGAAACTTGGCACGCCGCACCATTGTCACTGCGACGGCGCGTGGAGTGTCGGTTCACACGCCAGACGCGACACTCCACACGCCGTCTAATGGCTTTTTCAGGCACATTGTAGCATACGTAGTTTATTTTTTGTTTCAGAGACTAAAAAACATATGATAAGATGTATTGCTTTTCGAACTTTGATGTCATTGAATATGTTCACTTGACTGGCCTTAGAACTCGTGAATCTTTGACGAAGATGTCGGTGACCTTTCCACTGGTTCAGAAGGCTCTGCTATCACCACCACCACGGCTCCTCACAATATGACGTATTTATCGTTTTTCGTCTGTCCCTTGTTATTGTGTGAAAAGAGCCAATTTTATTTCCAAGTGTCTTAGTAACATTGCCATCAGAAGTGCCCAATTGGCGACAGGAGGGCCACAAGAGGTTTTTTTTTCATCACTTCGACTTTAAAGTCGAAATTTCGAGAAAAAAGTCGAAATTCCGAATTCAATGTTGAAATTTCGACTTTTTTCTTGAAATTTCGAGTTTAATGTCGAAATTTCGACTTTTATGTCGAAAATTAATCACTTCCACTCTAATCGAAATTTCGACTTTTTTATTGAAATTTCGACATTTTTCTTAAAATTACGACTTTTTTCTTGAAATTTCGACTTTTTTCTCAATATTTCGACTTATTTCTCGAAATGTCGACTTTTTTCTCGAAATTTCGACAATAAAGTCGAAGTGAATAAATTTCGACATAAAAGTCGAAATTTCAACAAAGTCGAAATTTCAACATTAAACTCGAAATTTCAACATTAAACTCGAAATTTCAAGAAAAAAGTCGCAAGAAAAAAGTCGAAATTTCGAAAGTCGAAGTGATAGTCTTGTAAACACGAACAGCAGTTTGAAAAATTAAAATTTACTCGTTAGTTGAAACTTATTTCAAATATAAAGAAAATACGGGAAAAAGTTATTGAGCTAGTAGTAGTGATAGTGTCAATACATGTGATAGATAGGGTCAAGTAGCTCAGTGGTTGAGACTGAATCGTTCCAAACTATTGACTGCTGGTCGGCTAGGTTCGAATCCTCAGCGACTTCAGATTTTTATCTGATGGCCCGAGGAAGTGCTAGGAATCGCACGTTAAAAGGTAAGACCTCGTTAATCCTTGACTCGCACAAGTTTCAACTTTTGAGGGCTGCCGTTCGTAAGAGGACGACAGCTGGTTAACGGAAAAAACAATTTTAACAATTTAACAATTTAGCTATTTCTGTATTTAGAGTGCAAAGTGCTCGTGGTAATAAAATACATGGTTTGATGATGAGAAAAAGGCATAAAATTGATTGGGTAATGTACAAAATACATTGATGCCTGGATCGACAGTCGATGTTCAAGGTGATTGTATCAATGAACATGTTCCTCAAGCAATGTCCTTAGTGAACACATAAATACCTCTGCAGGCAATCAACAACTGAACGTTATAGTGATCACATAGGACATCGGTTGAAAGAAAATTAATGTACAAATACATTGTCGTAATGCCTTTTTTTCTACTAGCGTGCGGAAAAATCCACTTTTCGCACTCATTTTAGTTTTGAAAGAGTCACTTTTCCACACTAGTGCGGAAAAGTAGATTTGTTTAGTTTTTGCGGATTATACTGACATTTAAATATTGCGTCGCAGAAGGTTAAAATAGAAAGCTCACCAAGTTTGGTTGTATAGTTTAATATATATTTAATAATAAATGTTCTTTATGTTAACTTTTGGGTGTTTTTTCCGCTAGTAGAAAAAATAGTGTACCTAACACGAGCGTAAAGTGTCTTTTTCGCACGCGATTTCTGGCCGAACTCCGCTAACGCGTCGTTCTCCTATCTGCAATCGCGTGCGGAAAAGTATCACTTTCCGCACTTGTTAGGTAAACTACAATTTCATTATATTTAGGTCGCTTTTTCTTTCTGTGTAATGTAGGGGTCGGTATATGATTACTGACCAACGCCTTTGCCCTATTTTGAAGACGTCGGTAAGTAAATTACTTACTTACTTACTTATAATGCACCAAATAATGCACCGAAATTTCTAAAACAAATTTACTGATGCCAATCATTCTGACTGGTGCCAAATTACGGATAGTAAAGAAAGCGTTAGAGGAGATAGGGAATCAAGTATCACGTAGTACCTTTCCGCCACCTTGAAAGCATTTTCCTAATCAAAAAACGCACACGAGACTCATGAAATTCAAATGAGTTCATTTCGCAAAGTAAACACGATACTCAGACACGACTTCTCGTTGGAGCAACACGTCTCGACGGCAGTAAACTATCTACTCCTCAAAGGCAAATGAAGCAATGTAAAATCCTCTGAATAATCCTTTTCAGGACAGTCGATGGATAATTCAGAAGCTCTTCACATGTAGAGTACAGGATTGTATTGAAAAAATGGTGTTCAATATTTGGTATTCGCCCGATATAGCACAAGTGTGTATGAAATATTCGTGTCTATTCGATAATAGTAACAAAAATTCGAAATTTAAGGATTTTGTCCGCGACTTCGCCAAAAAATAGGAAACCATGTATTTGTCTAGCGACTTCGCCAAAAAATATATTGGAAGGATTCAAAAATATACACATCATGAGCAGTGATGACAGTACACTTAGAACCCTTTTATGCAGGTATTTTGTATCGCTGGACGTCGGTTTGTCGCTAGGATTCTTCTAAATACATTGATGAGAGAGAGATGAGAGCAATTATGGAATAGTATATTCTTCAACGAGCGTATAATGCTCATTATACGCGAGTAGAAGACCATACTTTGTTATGATATTAGATATAGTACTAGTTGAAAAATGAGTTTAAAATAGAATTACATCAATTAATTAGAATTCCTTTAGAAAACTCAAGCTTGTAATTATTTTTACTCTAAATAGAATGCACTTACAAAACAAACATACCAAACAACAAACAATACAGAAATTTTTGACAAAATATGAGTAGAATCATAACTCGACGGACAGTACTGAACTTTTTAAGAATGACATTATTTAAAACCAATAAGACAACTTATTCGGAACATACAACAAATTCAAATTCAGTGAAACTTTTTAGAAAAATAATGATTTTAAATAAAAAATAAAAAAAAAACTCTAGAAAAGTATTTATAGTAAACACTCAGTATAGCACATTAGCACTTACTTGTCACAGGGAGACCAGTTGTCAATGAAAAAGACGAGGAATCTAAGAGAGTCAAATTTAGGTCATGTGAGTAAAATAAAAAAATTTAAAGTAAAGACAAAAAAATGTGAAAACTATTAGAAAATCTACAGAAAACAAAAACAAATATAGTACATAAGTTTTATTTGTAATTAGATTAAGATAGAATAGTTAAAAAGGAAAAAACAGTGCGCGAATATGCAAAAAGTGATCGCGTGTGCATCGAAAATGGGAGAAAATTCACCAAGGAGATAAAAAAAGAAAAATCAGGTTAGATCAACAACGAGCCAGAAGGAAGCGGCTTGCAAAAAAAATTTGAGAAGAAAAAAAAAATTGGAAAAATCTTTGAATAAAAAGTAAAATCAAACCACAAAACTTTAGGAAACACCAACAAACATAGCAGACCAAAGGGTAAATACAAAAATACTCACCAAGAACAACTATTTTCGGCGAAATCCTATCAGCCAGAAGAAGTGGATGGAATGGTAAATTGCAGCAAATACACAAGGTATAATAGAACTTCCAAAAGACATACTTCGTCGAAAAACTTTCTAGTGCACCGTAACATCAATTTCCACTATCCCAAACAATATTCCGTATATCACAAACAATTTCATTCCAATAAGTGCACGAAACTTTTAACCCTCCCAAACATTTATTTATCAATAGTAATTAGTTATAAGAAACTTCGTTTTTAATTATTTCCTTGAGCTAAATGCATCTGAAATACTGATTTGTATCTGCGCTGCGCAGATCGAGGAAATAATATAAGACAAATTGAAAAAGGCAGTGTCTGTGAGCACGGTATCTGTACCAAAGCCTGATTTTGGCGAATACAATACATATCGCCCAAATGTTGATTACAAGTATAAATTAAGTTAGCTAAAAAGCAGGAATAGGTAATATAAGATTGGTTTTGTTTTTGAGAGAATTTTCATAGTAATTCACATTTTCCTTGAGAAGCTTTATTCAATAAAGAGAAATAATTTTTGAGTTGAAATGATACATTTATTTTTGAGAATTCTACCCTGAGAGAAAGAGTTATTTCATGTGGCGCACCGACTTGAAGCAGCTAGGGACTTGAAAAAAAAATAACAAAGGTAAATCTACAAGAAAGAGTTGAAGTAAGTATCTAGCAAGGGCAATATATAAATTTTTTTTATACAAATTGAATACTATAATTTTTCTATGAATATCAACAACTAGCAATCTAATGTCTACAACAAAACTCTCAAAGAAAAATAATAATAATACAGTTTATTATTAACAATTATTACATTTGTCGTTAAAAGTACTATTATAGTAAATATCACGTATTAGCAAAAATAATTATTATAACAACTTGCTATACGACTACACAAAAATTTATAAATTTATGACGAAAACTCAGTTTGTGGTACTTCTATATATCGAAAGTATTGCCTTTATTATCAAAAAATAGTATAAATTACAAAGCTATGTAAGGAAAAATAACAATTATACATGAATAACTAAATGATTGAGAGGAATAATAAAAAAAACTTCCACCAGTAGGATTCGAACTCACGCTCTTATAACAATCTTTAACTTTTCCGCGGGTCCGTACCACTGGACCACACAGGTACTTACAAAATTTGTTCATGATATATGACTAAACAAACTCTGTTTGACCGAAAACCGAGATTGTGTAGAATGTTCAGATAAATATTATTTGAAATACCTTTGTTGCAAGAAGATTTCATCAGAAGCTAAAGTTAAAACTAAGAAAGAAAACAGTCAATCTGACATTCGCGGATGCCAAGCCGTGACAAGTCCAATGAAGCAAAGCCTTCTTGAGAAATGGCAAATCAAAATCACCTTTTAGAATACCATTTTAATATGTATGTTCTTGTTTATACTTCAGAGTCCTGAAGATGAAACAATACAGTTTCGAAACGTCGACAATTTAATAATTGGTTTTCTTTAACATTTCGACTTAATTCCCGCTAATTCAACACCTGAAATCATATTCAACGGTCGCCATTCCAATCAACTATGTAATGATCTTATTATTATTATTATTATTATTATTTCGCAACTAACTTCTTTACACTGGTGTTATAGGGGACATATTGGCATGTGTTTTCTTATGATAAGCAGTTGTATTGACTCGAGAAGTTAATCTTTTTATCAAAACATCTGAGAAATTCAGTTGATATTTTTGCCAAATATCTGAGAAAGGCGGTTGAGATATTTGAATGTTATTATCGGTTATTGTTTATTAATGTGCCGCCAATGGTATCAAGCAATGTCTTGCTCTTGACAGAGTCCAGTGTTGTCTAGACTTTCAAGACTCTCCGGTTTTCGAGAAAAGATTATAAGGTAATTATTAAAGTTTTAGACATTGACAGTAATTGATCAGTTTTATTGGGCACTTCCTTTGTCTGGATCGTTACCAAGCGATCTTTAGGTCTCACCGATGTAGCGGCAACAGTTTCAACAAGTTTTTGGTAACTTACCTCTTGTCTTAACTTTCGAGAATCTCGAAATTTATCGATTTTGATGCGAACTTCCAACTACGTAACAAAAACACGATTTGCTAAATAACGGTCGTCGTAGCTAGATTATTCACCAGTACGATTTATAAAGAATATCACGTCGCACGTGGTCAAAAATGTGCAAACAAAACAAACAATATTGGGGATGTGAGAAATGTATAATAATAGCGATGTCTGCTATAGTAGGAGATTTGAGCCGGTTCTGGGCCTCCCCCCACCACTATGACGTCATCAGTGACCTTGACCTATGACCTCGACCTATGACCTTGACCCATGACCTTGACCTATGACCTATGACCTTGACCTATGACCTCGACCTATGACCTCGACCTAGGACTTGACCTAGGACTTGGGCTTGCCCTTAGCCTTGACCATGATGTATATTGTTGGGAGGTGTTCAGGGTTTGTGTTTGACATTGAGATTATAATGACTTGGATTTTTTTTTCATACACGGACAAGTACTTTTTCCAAGTACTTAATTTATTTTTCTTACCTCAATGTCTTCCATGTCCTTCATGTATACTTACTCTGCCATTGTGTATGATCCTAATGTGTGGAGTACGCATACAAATCTAAACCGAAGTATAGAGAGGGTACACGTCTGCACGCCACGGATATCCAGTCAGACATGTGATTCCCCTCCGATGATGTATACCTTGCGATGGTGGTGGGGGGAGAGGTCGCGTGACGTCAACGCTATGCGCATCCGACGACGATCCAGTGATGTGTGTCAGACTCTCGCTCTCGACATGGTTGGCTTTCTCCCACCCTTTCTCCCCACCATCACTCCCACCCCGTCTCCTCACCCTTTCTTCTCCCACCCTTTCTCCCCACCTTAACCCAAAGGCTGCGGTCATGCAGCGACTACGTGGCTTTAACGTTGAGATATACTTGGAGGTACTTTGAAAATTTTGGTATGACCTTAATGAATGCTATACATGTATTCAGTGTTTGTGTTTGACCTTGAGATGTCATTGTGATGACTTGGATATCATTTTTCATACACGGACAAGTACTTTTTCCGGGTACATATTTACCTCCATGTCTTTCACCGTCCTTCATGTGTACCTACTTTACTATTGTGTATGATCCTTATGTGTGGAGTACATATAAAAATCTATACCGAAGTATAGAGAAGGTACACATCTGCACACCACGGAGATCCAGTCGGATATGTGAACTCTGAGAGATACCTTGCTATGGTGGTGTCGTGACGTCAACGCTATGCGCATCCGACGACGATCCAGTGATCGTGTCAGGATTTTGCTCTCGACACGGTGGGGTGGGTCCGCGCTGACGTCACAACACCCATACGCAGAGGTACTTTGAAAATGTTGTATGACCTTCATGAATGCTATACATGTACTTAAGGTTTGTGTTTGACCTTGAGATGACATTGGTGATAGATGGGAGAGATTACATACACGGTAATGAAGTTCTTGGTTATTGTGTCCTGTTTCAATTGTATTCATGATTGATAGTGTATGTTATGTGTACGTACTCTTAAAAACTATAAAGTTTAAACAGTACATACAAAAAACCATTGACATTGGGTTTTTTTCTTCATATATACGGTAATGATGACCAAGCACTTTTCTACTCTGCGTTTGATCTGCGTATGACCTGTGTACGGTAATGAGTATACGATCGAGTATTTGAGTACTTAAATAACTCCATGTCTCGAACTATGTATGATCATGTGTACTCCAGACTTGCTACTGTGACCTTCATGGTGTACATACAAGTATAAGTAGCAAGAAGCAAGTCCGAAAATTCAAGAAATCTAACCACACACGCACCGTCTGTTAGCCATTAAACGCCGGCGATGAATGTACCGTTCCCTCAGGCATGACCTCCGCATGACATCCCCTTCCTAATTTTGTGAATGGTCTGTGTGTGACACATCACACCAGGAGCTCGCTAAACCAGTCATATTAGTTTCTCATCAAACTGGTGGTCCACCAGTGAAAAATTAGATACGGTTGCTTCGACCACTATGTACACATGTGATAACAATCATGTGCTAACAATTCCGACAACATAACTGATGATCAACGTATATAAAACGTATATAAAACGTATACAAAACGTATATAAAACGTATATAAAACGTATGTAAAACGTGTTTGACATTCACTTGTCCTCACTTGATATTTTTTTTTATTTTGTATTTGTATAAAACTTACATCTAATTCAACATTTCTACAATACTTAAACATAACTTAACCTATCTATATACAACCTAAATACTATACCTATGGCAGGCTGCCGCCATCCTATCCATGGCGGTGCGGACTTCTGCTCTCACAGTGTCCCTCCTGGTATGCATTTCAGCTTCCAGGAGGGCTGCATGTTGATCTCTCTCCATGAGAGCTGCCTGTTAGCGGGTAATTTCTGCCCGCTCTCTAGCGATCTCCAGGCAGCCGCGCTCAACCTCATCCAGTCGCTCCAACACCTGGTCAATAAAAGTCCCCGGCCTTGCTTCGAGGACGTTTCTGGTTGGCTCGCTTGCCGTGGTGGAGGTGGTGGTGGAACAACTGTAATGACGGGAGAAAGGGGTATGTCTGCAATTGTTGGTTCCAACTGTACAACTACAGGAGCAGGCATTACTTCAACTGGTGCCACTATAGTTGCAACAGGTGGTGCTACAACAGTTGAGGATGCCTTCTTTGACGGCCATCCTCCAGAGTACGGGCTATTTCTACTACAGTTCCTACGGTACTCAACAATAGGACCAGCCTTACTTGTACTACTGTGACTAGTAGATTGCTTCTTCGATGATGACTTCTTTGGTGGCTGTACCATGAAATCATCATCGCTGTCCGCAATATTTATTATAGGCATATCTTCCGTCGACAATTTTGCTCCAGCGTTACGGGATCCTTTGGGAGCAACTCCATCAACGAACCCACCTCGTCGTTTGCGTTGGTCCATCTGCGCACCTGCTGGGGAAGGCGTCATCGGCGTTCATGAATACAAGATTGTTAACTTACCTTCAAATTATTCTACTTAGTCCTGTAATACTGAATGCTGCTGGCGACTGGATGCCGCAAGTGGCTGGCGACTGAAGATTATTCTGGGGGAGTTCTTGTTTTAATCACTCAGGCCTCCACCCCACTCCTACTCTTCTTCTTCTCCGACCTACTTCAATCCCCACTATGTCTTAAGCCACGTCCCTTTCTTAAGCCACACCCGCTTTCTTAAGCCACGCCCCCTCATACCAGGCTTTGCAACCCTAACCCATCTCCACCCCTATTTCAACTCTGCTATTTGTTACAATGCATACATCCCCCTACGGGGCAAAGCTGATATAGAGATGAGTGACATGAATAACAATTAAGTATGGGAACATTCGCATATTCCACTGTATCATGTGAATAACCATGCTGATACCACCCACCATTATTATTCATGCCGCAATACCTTAAAAAACAAATGTCACATAAGAAACGCTTTCTATTGTCACAAGTATGAATTGTGACAAAGTAACAGCTGCAAAAGTACAAATTACTGGCAAAGTTTTCTAATGCTTCAGTCATTTTTATTTGATGGGCCTTGCTCACGATGGTTTCGGGCACATCCTCACAGTCTGGTACAATTCCATCATCGGCTGGTGCTTCTTCACCGTCATCTTCGAGAAACTGTTCTCCGTCTAAGTCTTCCCCAGCTGGATTGTCCTGGCGGCCATCTTCAACATCTCTGTGGTCATTGAATTCACCATTGTCACCATCAGCCACTACAACTCCATCCTCCTGTTCGTCACCATCCTCATCCACTACAACTCCATCTTCCTGTTCCCAAACAAAATCGTCGCCTGCCAAAACTTCAACCTGATTGTTGACATCTAATCGAGAGAGGGCTTCCAATGCAAAATCAACTTGATCAACCATAATTAGTGATGCACATGAATGTATTAATGAAATTCCCACGGTCCCTACCCACTATCTACCGAAACTGCAAGAAAAAAAAGTGGATTTTACCTCTGAAATATGACAAAAAAATTGAAAGAATTTTTTTCCAGTAGCATTTATCATTTTGAATCTTTTATCTCAATTTTGATATTTTCCGATTAAATCCATTATAACGTGAATACAAAAACATTTAGTATATTTTTGACGAATGTACAAATACATGAGAAAAAAAAGATGCAATGCCTATGTTTCCTGGCTTTTTTTTCCAGTAGCATTTAACATTTTGAATCTTATATCAAGTATGGTATTTTCCGATTAAATCCATTATAACGTGAATACAAAAACATTTAGTATATTTTTTGACAAATGTACAAAAACATGACAAAAAAAAAAAAATGCAACGCCTATGTTACCTGGCTGAGTTAGCAAGCCGACTCGTTCGCTCTAAAAAAAAAAGGGCGAGACACTATCTACCGAAACTGCAAGAAAAAAAAGTGGATTTTACCTCTGAAAAATTACAAAAAAATTTAAAGATTTTTTTTCCAGTAGCATTTATCATTTTGAATCTTTTACCTCAAGTTTGGTATTTTCCGATTAAATCCATTATAACGTGAATACAAAAGCATTTAGTATATTTTTGACCAATGTACAAAAACATGAGAAAAAAAAGATGCAATGCCTATGTTTCCTGGCTTTTTTTTCCAGTAGCATTTAACATTTTGAATCTTTTATCAAGTATGGTATTTTCCGAATCCATCCATTATAACGTGAATACAAAACCAGACAGTTCAAAATATATTTCCATCTCTGTCAACAGTGGCGTTTCGTAAAAAAGGGCGAGACACTATCTACCGAAACTGCAAGAAAAAAAAGTGGATTTTACCTCTGAAACATGACAAAAAAATTTCAAGATTTTTTTTTAGTAGCATTGAACATTTTGAATCTTTTGTCAAGTATGGTATTTTCCGATTAAATCCATTATAACGTGAATACAAAAACATTTAGTATATTTTTGACCAATGTACAAAAACATGAGAAAAAAAAGATGCAATGCCTATGTTTCCTGGCTTTTTTTTCCAGTAGCATTTAACATTTTGAATCTTTTATCAAGTATGGTATTTTCCGAATCCATCCATTATAACGTGAATACAAAACCAGACAGTTCAAAATATATTTCCATCTCTGTCAACAGTGGCGTTTCGTAAAAAAGGGCGAGACACTATCTACCGAAACTGCAAGAAAAAAAAGTGGATTTTACCTCTGAAACATGACAAAAAAATTTCAAGATTTTTTTTTAGTAGCATTGAACATTTTGAATCTTTTGTCAAGTATGGTATTTTCCGATTAAATCCATTATAACGTGAATACAAAAACATTTAGTATATTTTTGACCAATGTACAAAAACATGAGAAAAAAAGATGCAATGCCTATGTTACCTGGCTTTTTTTTCCAGTAGCATTGAACATTTTGAATCTTTTATCAAGTATGGTATTTTCCGATTAAATCCATTATAACGTGAATACAAAAACATTTAGTATATTTTTTGACAAATGTACAAAAACATGACAAAACAAAAAAAAAATGCAACGCCTATGTTACCTGGCTGAGTTAGCAAGCCGACTCGTTCGCTCTATACCTGAATTCAAAGATAGGAGCAGCTAGAGTCCCTGTATGCAATTTGACATTTGATCGTATATTAGAGTCAGGACACTCTTTGACATAACATCGAAAAACGCGTTTTAGGTTATGTCTAACAACTACAGACCATATATCTATACCGTTGATGTAACAACGGTCGAACGATAGTATTGACAGTTCAAAATATATTTCCATCTCTGTCAACAGTGGCGATTCGTAAAAAGGGCGAGAGAAATGTTATCAAAACTTGCTAGCAAAATATCTGCAGAGCGGAGTTTTTTAACGAAGCCATTAGTATATGAACTTTGCCGAATTCGACTTCAGGTGATTTCGACCATAGAACATTCGCACTACTTTCAATGATCAATTCAAATGGATTTCGAAGAACCAATAATTTTTCATATTTGAAACTAGTAATGTAAGAGATTTTCCAGTGATCTATGATCGTATTCACCCCACGGTTTTGGGAAGATTATTTTTATATTCGTATAATAAGCGTTATTTGTTCATTGCGCATAAAGTTATTGAGAGCTTGTTGAGAATAAATAAGATACATCTGCATTGATCGAATTCACAAACAACTCTTATATCAAAATAAATAACTAAAAAACTTTCTTCTTTCGGATATAACAAGGTGATTTTTTTTTCTTATTTTTTTTCAGCATTGATACTATTGAAAAATGTCAATTTTATCAGTGACAATTTAATTCATGTATAAAAATCGCATATGCCACAGTGCAATTGTCAATTTGACAGCGGCAAAAGTTAGCTTTAACTTTTACAGCGACAAATACACTAGTGGTTTTTTCACTTATTCATTTGTTTATCAATTATCGCGGTGTTGGTTGCCAAAATGAATAGTTTGACATTGATATGTTTCTGAATTTCTCATTCATTAAATTGTTGAGGTTTGTATTGATATCGGATAAATTTGTGTTGTTCAAATTCCAAACTGTTTCCTTTAGCAATTTGACTCGAATAACTATCAACCTAAAAACACTCGGTGTCGTGTTTTTAATAGTTGACAGTTATTCTCGTCGAACTGCTAGGAAACAGTTTCTCATTAAACAACCCAAATTTACCCGATAAAATACAAACCACTTGTACAATTATATGTGAAAAGTTTTATGTGGAATATTCTGCATTTTAAATTCCTATATATCCTCTAAATATTTCTCGAAAAATAATAGAGACAATTTTTTGAAATCTTTCCTGTGAATTTACTAGTTTTGTTTCATTCATCTAGTAACAAATTATTTTATTGAAAGAGACCATTATTTGATTGATTCTCCTGTAGTGAATCGTTAAGCCCGAGTGAGTTCTGATCATAAATAGTTGTGTAACTATTTCCCTCCAAATCTATTTGTATGTACTATATCACACATACATGTTTCAAAAGATTTCGTACCTGAAGAGGATTGGGTACTGATTGCCTCAACCTCAATACATTTTCTGATCTGTTTTGGAAATGTCGAGATGTAAGTAAAAATTACAATCCTAGAAATACAGGAATTTTAATATTTCTTAACAGTAACGATACGTCATGTAAAAATTCAATAAAATGTTTGATTTCTTCACATTCAACTCTGCTGATAGCTGAAGTTTCATTTCATTTGCTGTTTCAATAAAACGAGCAATGAATGGTTGCAGCATTTTTATCAAACAGGTTTTCCTGATATTTCGGAAGGCTTTGCTCTTCAATACTCGAAAATTTTAATTTGTTGTTGACGTATGAATTTGAGGTTCCAATATTCTTGATTATCAGCCAAATCTTTAATGTTATCATAGTTGACAATGAGTAAATCAATTTTTTTGATGAAATAAAAAGAACATTTTTTTTGTAATTTTTGGTGTAATTGTTAAAATTGTGTTTTCCGTTAACCAGCTGTTGTCCCCTTACGAACGGCGAGTCAAGGATAAACGAGAAGCTTAGAAGCTTACCCATTTCAATAAATATTACTTTTGAACTATCTATCATTTTAATTCACCCGACAAATTTGTGCTTTTGATGTGATATTCCATACGGATCTTTCGAGTGCCGAATATCTTTAGCTGAACTGGATCCTCGAGAACATCGTATGAATCATTGGAATCATTGGAATATTCACTTGACATATATTTGATTTTTAAAGTTTCTGACACAGCTACTCTCGGGTCTCGGGTTACGTGAACTACAAATTATATTTTCACATATTTCCTCCCTGACGTTACGCCCTTGTGATCATTTGGCCTCGCAAGGCAGACATAACCTGAAACGCATATTTTCGATCTCCTGTCAAACAGTGTCCCGACTCTAATATACGATCAAATGTCAAATTGCATACAAGGACTCTAGGAGCAGCTATCAGCGCTCGGCCTGGCGTAGTTCAAGTATACTTTACGATTTCATAATGTATGTATCAACGCCAATCTTCACCAACAAATAAGAAACTGTGAGAAGCTTCTAAGGCGTGGTGGCATTTAAAATACTGCACCCTTTCGTCACAATGTTTGATGAACAAAATATTTTGAAGCGACACATTTTACGCTTCCATAAAATAGGTATGTGATGTTTGTTACGTACTAACATTGCTACTTATAATCAGAAGACGAACAAATGAGCAAAAAAAAATAACTATTTTGAAGAATATTACATTGATCGATAAAAGTGGACACAGGGAACTATTCCCCTACTCGGGTTTTATTGGTTGTTCATTCAAATAAAAATTGAAAAAGTGAAAAGAAACACTTTGTTGTATCTGAAATTCACTATTATAGAGAAGTAATGAATTTTCGATATTCAGTTTCGAATCTTATCAGCCACCATCAATGCAATCAGAAGTACAGAGATACTACTCGTATACAGTGAGTTTTAAAAAGTCTGCACCATATGGAAAACTTGTTCATTATCGATTTGTCAGAAAATTTTATTCTTCTTAAATATTGGTGCATTGCAGAAAACATAAAAGTTGTCAGTATTTTAAATTTCTGAATGGTATACAGGGGAAACAAAAAAATATGAAATTCGATCATTTTTGACATTATCAAAAAAAGTTTATTTAGAAAAACCAATCAAAACCAACATTCCAATTCAAAATTATAGCCACCTACGCAGGAAAAATTTTAAAAAATCACATTTTTATGATTAAAGTGATCATAACGCGCGATTTTCCGAGCACGACGGCGCAGCGAACGATCAGTTATCCACGAATACTTTACATTATTTTTTTCAATTGGTGCAATTTGAATTCATAAATATTAGTTTCATTATTACAAATAATGGAAATAAGAACTTATAATGTAAACTGGTTGAATTCGTGATGTGACATCAGTTTACCTTTCTTTAATGTTTGAATAAAAGTTTTGCATTTGTTTGTAATATTTTATTTGACGTTACAAGGTACTCCTGTCAGATCAAAAATCATAAAATTGTCATTTCTACTTCACTGTTCTCCTCCGAAACATGTCAAAAAAATCTTTCAATTTTTTTTTCCAGTAGCTTTCAATATTTTAAATCTTTTATAAAGTATGTTATTTTCTTTTATTGTCTTCTGACAAAATATCTCGAATCAAGGTAAGTAGAAAAAATCTCTCGAGCAAGCTCTCGCGATTTTTCGCTCCCGTGATTCTCGATTTTTTGTCATAACAATAACATTTTCATGCAATTAAAAATGTTTAATTGACAATTTAACTCATGCACTAAAAATGCCATAAGTCGCGGTGTTTTCATTATTACAGCAAAAAAAGTTTGCCCTAACTTTTCCAGCGACAAAACGGAACCTAACTTTTGGAAGCATGACAACCAGCATTATGAACATCTTTTTGATGACCTTATGTCACATATTCATTGAATTGTCTTACCGAATTACACTCTAGTTTTTTCTTGTCAAAGAAAACTTGACATTTATAATTCGAATTTTGTTGCCATTAGGACAATTCAACTCAAAAAACTGCCAGAAAAAATTACTCGTCCTGCGGACTCATAATTTTTTCAGGGGTAGTTTTTTTCGTTGAATTGTCAGGCAATAAAATTCTCATTACTGCCAGTGTCAAGTTTACTTCGATAAAAAAAAAGCTCTCGTGTAATCATAAGTGATAAAAATACGATCTCTCATGTATTTACCTCCAATTAATACACGCCTAATCTGACAGTCAATGAAATTACTTCAATTTCTTAGAATCGACCAATCAATGGTCGTTGCAATTCCACTCTAGAGGTTATTTTCGAGTTTTCAACATAACATGAAATGGTAAGATTTGGTCGAGAATCGTTGGAATGTTTTGAAAAAAGTGTTTCTCCGAGAAATGCTCAATAAATAACTAGAAGTCTTTATGGAAACAGTTTGAAATATTTCTGAAAGAGAAGCATTGTGAACTTGGGGAACTACTTCAAATGCAGAGCTTGGACTATAGTCATGAAAGATTGGGCTTTCAATATGAATATATTTATTGTCTGTTTGTCATATAGTTGTGTATTAATCTTTCTAAAATACATTCGAGATTATATTTTTTATATATCTACGAAGGTGTAGAAGGGCCACAGTAATTATTTTTTATAATTCCGACTTAGCATCTCGGAACTCCGACTTACTAAGTCAGAATTACCTAATTCCGACTTAGTATCTCGGAATTCTGACTTACTACCTCGGAATTAGATAATTCAGACGTTATTATTTTTTATAATTGTGACTTACTAAGTCCCAGTCCGGAGTTATAAAAAATAATTACATCGGAATTAACTAATTCCGACTTGGTAAGTCGGAATTCTAAAAAATAATTACTATGGCCTTTCTACGCCTTCTTAAAATACATTTCAAATTGCAATCAAATTTTATTGTCTTCTGACAAAACATCTCGAATCAAGGGAAGTAGAAAAAATCGCTCTAGCGCAAACTCTCGCGATTTTTTCACTCCCTTGATTCTCGATTTTTTAGTCATGACAATAAAATTTTCCATGCAATTAAAAATTCATTTATCGATAAAAAATATGACCTCTTATTTATTTATCCCCGAATATTTCAAAAATGTACAGGGAGTGTGTAGAAAAAACACATCAAAACATTATTCCAGAAATATATTTTATAATAGAAAAACAGAAAAATCACTATTCATCGCTCTCAAAAGCCTCATCAAGTTCTTCTCGCCATTGTTGTTCTACAATTCTGATTGTTTCGTATTCACTTATGGATT
Source organism: Chrysolina haemoptera (assembly GCA_958298965.1). Lineage (NCBI taxonomy): Eukaryota > Metazoa > Arthropoda > Insecta > Coleoptera > Chrysomelidae > Chrysolina > Chrysolina haemoptera. Next base: position 40,001,150 of record OY282587.1, on the reverse strand, counting down.
GTTGAAGCTCCATTTGAGCTTGTTGAAGGCAGTCGGTAGGAATATGGTTCAGTTGAATCTCCTTTTGCAAATTCTCGGACTCCTTTTGCAAATTCTCAGACTCCTTTTGCAACTTGGAGATTTCCAACTCTAAAGAAACTATTTTATTTTCAATTTTATGCGTTTCATCGATTTTTCCACGAATATAAATATCCATTTTTTCGTAACGATGAACTGCTAGTTTGGCATCAATGATCCTTTGTTTGCTAACTTTCTTCTTCGCTATATATTCCTGAACTGGTTGGAATGATAATATTGTTGTTTTGGACTTCACTTCATATGTCCCAGAAGCCGAGGGCCTTGAAATAATTAATGGTTCAATGAGTTTTTTTTTCTTCATTGGTACCTGGCTAATTTCATTGGATAGTCGTTTCACACTTTTCTTCTCTTCTTTATTGATCTTGATTGATGTTGCAGGCATAAGGTCATCATCTGTCATAGTAAGATCAATGTAGCAATCTTGAATAGGCTTTGCAGCTGTAGGCGTAGTCATCTTTAGAAACTCGTCATAATTTATGGTGCACAAATCATTGGAGTATTCACAATTATTAACAGTCTGTTGGTCTTGATTCACTAGTGCCACAAAAGATTCCTTGGATTGAACAGTTTCACTACGTAACAGAATATTTTCCAAAATAACGATTGGACCCATTTTTTTTTATAATTCCAATAATTTTCAAAGTCAAATTAAATTGATCTAAAGTTAAAGAACTATGAACTATTTAACACAAGTTCATTCATTTTATAACCATTTGAACCATTATGTAGAAACGCCCACCAAAAAAGTAGGAAGAATCCAACCCCAAAACAATAAAAAATAGAATATCAACCAATAGATGTATTGCATGTATGAGCTATATCTAAAATTATTTCACCAATAGAGGGGCTTCTTAGACAGCATTATAATTTTTCTTCAACATTTGAAATTAATTTTGAAATATCGATAGCATCCCTAAGGGACATTGTACTTTTTAGCGTAGAATATTTTACGCAAAGACAATCAAATAAATTTTAACGTATCATTGCATATTATAAAATAAGTCAACAATATATTTTTGTCGATTTTTCACAATATTTGGTAATAGTAATAATAATAATCGCTTTTATTGCTAGGAAGAAATAAATAATTAACAAATTAATGTAAATTTACAGCATCACAATTTGACTGTCTCCTATTCACTATGTTTTCTATTCTCCAAACATTGAATGTTCAGGAGATTATTATTTCGATTTCAAAATTGCACCTAGTATTTTAATTTTGAAGATTTGAATAAGGCTGTCTTTCTTCTTGCAAGCTATAAATTAGATGGTCCTACACATGTAGCATAAAAAAAAGGGTTCTGAGAGGTAGGTATTCAAACCGTGAATTTATAATCTGTTGAAGTGATCTTTGAACATGTTTTTGTAAATAATACACCATCACCTCATTTAGAAGGCAATAAATGTCAACCGTAACATGGCCGAAAAAGCTTTTCAATACTTAAAATTCCAACCCACTGTCTATATAATGAATCGTTAAAACTCGTAAAGGACTTTACGAACGATGATATCTGATCCACCCTTGTAAAGTGCGACATTTTCAATCTATGGAAATAATTGCGGTCCGTGTTTGATTCAAATTTTTGAAGAATAAGCATACCAACTCCATTTTGATATCAATGAGCAAAAAATTTTTTTCAGATCTGTCCACGAGAATAGGAAATGCTCAGAGGGCATTGCAAAGGTGTTTAGAATTAGGTTTCACAGTTATATACGAAGTTAAAATTGAAAATTGCATTTTTTAAATATTTTCCGATCTCAACAAAAAATATTATTATTAAAGTTAATAATTAAAGTTAATATTAAAGTTGTCACTTTAGTCCCGTATAAAATGTATCTTTCAGTCCCTAGGGAGATAAAGTAAAAAACAAAAATTACCACAGCTACACTATTAATAACTAGGACAAAAATTAGGAAATATTCCATTATACATCTTTATTGATTGAATTAAGATTGTATGTGACATTAATATTATAACAATTGATGAAACTAAACGGGCGATTATTTGTATTTGATAAGTAAATATTAGAGGAAAGTGAAGAGATGTCATGTTCTTGATGTATCGGTTAATGTCAACATTAACTGAAATGACACTGAATTGAAAAAGTTTGTTGACACCGTTACTATGACGTTCCCTACTTAAGTAATCTAAGTACCATGTTTATATAACTCATCAAAATAATTAGTTGTATTATTATTGAAATTTATAATACTGGGAAGTGCAAAAAATAGCGTATGTGCCACAGGACTAAAGTAATATTTTATCCCTTACGAGATTATTGGCACTCGAGCTCTACTAGCCCTCAGGGGCCTCAGGCAATAAACATCACGTGCAGGATCAAAACATTCACTAGTCCCTTGCCATATAATATACTATTGTTAACAATGAAAACATTGTTTCTCGGAAGAATGTCATTTGTTTTCAAAAATAGTGCAATGTGATGTAATATCGATAAAAGTGCCTCTCAGAACTTGATATTCTGTTGCATACCAACAGCTGCTTCAGTTTCCGTCAGCTGTATATGATTCATAAGAAGCATAAAACGAGTGAAATCACTTGAAAATTACTACCAGAATAGTCAAAATCCCCTTCTCTCCACACCATCTCACAAAGTGGAAAGTTTGTGGCGAATATCTGTCAGAAAACAACTACTTCCCCCTACGAACATTGAATTACATCTAAAATTTGTACAATTTCCCTCCAAAAGATACTAGAAATTTAAGCTTATTCTCGAATTGATAAATCAAGAAAACTGAAATTTGCATTTTTCAAAAGAATTAAAATAGAATGGAAATAGATATTCTCGTATAGGTTTTTGATGACTATCATTATATTAGAGGAACTCCCATAATAAATTATGAGTAATAGAATAATGGTATTGTTCTCTCTTGGGGTGACAGCATCCCTAAGGAATATTGTAATTTTTTAGCGTAGAATATTCTACCCAAAGACAATCAAATAAATTTTAACGTATCATTGCATATTAGGGGCCAGGTAGCTCAGTGGTTGAGACTGTCGCTTTCAAAACCATTGACTGCTGGTCGGGCTAGGTTCGAATCCTTAGCGACTACAGATTTTTATCTGATGGCCCGAGAAAGTGCTAGGAATCGCACGTTAAAAGGTAAGACCTCGTTAATCCTTGGCTCGCACAAGTTTCGACTTTCGAGGGCTGCCGTTCGTGAGGGGACGACAGCTGGTTAACGGGTTTTTTTTTTCAACAATTTTAATTTAAAGAGTCCCTATACAATCAAGCCAACAATGCTTTCAGTCAACTGAGCGGAGAAATGAAGAATGTAAGGACTCAATACAACATTATTCGATAACAGTTCAATTCGTCGAACAATTTCACGTCGAGTGCATTAAACAATTTTTGCACGAGTTGCATACAACATTTTTTTACGTTCATGCAAAAAAGCAAAAAAATGAATTATAAAGGTGCGGCACTAGGTGTAGGAAAATGAAAATAGCAACTTAAATAATTAATTATTACTATCGATTTGCATTGAAACAAATCACTATCATCTATTTTCCATTATTATTACTCATTTTAAAACTTTCAATTCCGTAATTGTCAGAATTAATTTTTGACTGACGTTTCTGTAACTACAGATGCATTATAAAAATCAAAATCACAGTAGCCGTGAGCGCGTATGTTATCACGACACGAGATGTGGTCATAGTACTGACAGTATGCTCTATGCATGTAGGCGGTTTAGAGCAAAGCGGATCAGTTTCGATTATGGAGTTATTTTCGGGTAGACATTATTTTTTCAAGTCTGGCTGCTAAAATTAGTACAAAATAATATAAAATATGTAACTGTTTAAAACTTATTGCCAATCTCACAGAATATCTACTCAATATGTAGTAGGTTTGAACGTTTATGTTTGTCATGATGACAGCACGTTGAAGTAGAATGACAGATGAGTGTAATAAAAACTTTATTGCACTAGTGCAATGAAGAACTTCTTTTTCCACTAAATATAGGTCAATAAAGTTTTTCTTTTTGCATGAATGTAGACATTTTTTTTTTAAGTTCTGTCCACGAGAATAGGAAATGTTCAGAGGGCATTGCAAAGGTGTTTAGAATTAGGTTTCACAGTTATATACGAAGTAAAAATTGAAAATTGCATTTTTAAAATATTTTCCGATCTCAACAAAAAATATCATTTTGTTAACAAGTCTCGTATATAACCTTTCAACTTTTAAAACAATGAAAACATCGTTTCTCGGAAGAATGTCATTTGTTTTCCCAAAATAGTGCAGTGTGATGTAATATCGATAAAAGTGCCTCTCAAAACTTGATATTCTGTTGCATACCAACAGCTGCTTCAGTTTCCGTCAGCTGTATATGATTCATAAGAAGCATAAAACGAGTGAAATCACTTGAATATTACTACCAGAATAGTCAAAATCCCCTTCTCTCAACACCATTTCACAAAGTAGAAAGTTTGTTGCGAATATCTGGCAGAAAACAACTACTCCCCCCTACGAACACTGAATTACATCTAAAATTTGTACAATTTCCCTCCAAGAGGATACTAGAAATTTAAGCTTTTTCTCGAATTAATAAATCAAGAAACCTGAAATTTGCATTTTTCAAAAGAATAAAAATAGAATGGGAATAGACATTCTCGATAGGTTTTTTGATGACCATCATTATATTAGAGGCAAACCCAGGAAAAATATTAAATAATAAAAATCTGCATCTTTACGATCACTTTAATCATAAAAATGTGATTTTTTTTATTTTTTCTGCGTAGGTGGCTATGATTTTGAATTGAAATGTTGGTTTTGATCCAAAACAACTTTTCTAAATTAAATTTTTTTTCGATAATGTCAAAAATAAGCGTAGTTTACACCTGATCGAATTTCATATTTTTTTGTTTCCCCTGTATACCGTTCAGAAATTTAAAATACTGACAACTTTTATGTTTTCTGCAATGCACCAATATTTAAGAAGAATAAAATTTTCTGAAAAATCGATAATGAACAAGTTTTCCATATGGTGCAAACTTTTTAAAACTCACTGTATACGAGTTGTATCTCTGTACTTCTGATTGCATTGATGGTGGCTGATAAGATTCAAAACTGAATATCGAAAATTCATTACTTCTCTATAATAGTGAATTTCAGATACAACAAAGTGTTTCTTTTCACTTTTTCAATTTTTATTTGCATGAACAACCAATAGGTTAGGGGTATAGTTCCCTGTGTCCACTTTTATCGATCAATGTAATATTCTTCAAAATAGTTAATTTTTTTTGCTCATTTGTTCGTATTCTGATTATAAGTAGCAATGTTAGTACGTAACAAACATCACATACCTATTTTATGGAAGCGTAAAATGTGTCGCTTCAAAATATTTTGTTCATCAAACATTGTGACGAAAGGGTGCAGTATTTTAAATGCCACCACGCCTTAGAAGCTTCTCACAGTTTCTTATTTGTTGGTGAAGATTGGCGTTGATACATACATTATGAAATCGTAAAGTGTATTCGAACTACGCCAGGCCGAGCGCTGATAGCTGCTCCTATCTTTGAATTCAGGTATAGAGCGATCGAGTCGGCTTGCTAACTCAGCCAGGTAACATAGGCGTTGCATTTTTTTTTTTGTCATGTTTTTGTACATTTGTCAAAAAATATACTAAATGTTTTTGTATTCACGTTATAATGGATTTAATCGGAAAATACCATACTTGATAAAAGATTCAAAATGTTAAATGCTACTGGAAAAAAAAGCCAGGAAACATAGGCATTGCATCTTTTTTTTCTCATGTTTTTGTACATTGGTCAAAAATATACTAAATGCTTTTGTATTCACGTTATAATGGATTTAATCGGAAAATACCAAACTTGAGGTAAAAGATTCAAAATGATAAATGCTACTGGAAAAAAAATCTTTAAATTTTTTTGTAATTTTTCAGAGGTAAAATCCACTTTTTTTTCTTGCAGTTTCGGTAGATAGTGTCTCGCCCTTTTTTTTTAGAGCGAACGAGTCGGCTTGCTAACTCAGCCAGGCAACATAGGCGTTGCATTTTTTTTTGTCATGTTTTTGTACATTTGTCAAAAAATATACTAAATGTTTTTGTATTCACGTTATAATGGATTTAATCGGAAAATACCATACTTGATAAAAGATTCAAAATGTTAAATGCTACTGGAAAAAAAAGCCAGGAAACATAGGCATTGCATCTTTTTTTTCTCATGTATTTGTACATTCGTCAAAAATATACTAAATGTTTTTGTATTCACGTTATAATGGATTTAATCGGAAAATATCAAAATTGAGATAAAAGATTCAAAATGATAAATGCTACTGGAAAAAAATTCTTTCAATTTTTTTGTCATATTTCAGAGGTAAAATCCACTTTTTTTTCTTGCAGTTTCGGTAGATAGTGGGTAGGGACCGTGGGAATTTCATTAATACATTCATGTGCGTCACTAATTATGGTTGATCAAGTTGATTTTGCATTGGAAGCCCTCTCTCGATTAGATGTCAACAATCAGGTTGAAGTTTTGGCAGGCGACGATTTTGTTTGGGAACAGGAAGATGGAGTTGTAGTGGATGAGGATGGTGACGAACAGGAGGATGGAGTTGTAGTGGCTGATGGTGACAATGGTGAATTCAATGACCACAGAGATGTTGAAGATGGCCGCCAGGACAATCCAGCTGGGGAAGACTTAGACGGAGAACAGTTTCTCGAAGATGACGGTGAAGAAGCACCAGCCGATGATGGAATTGTACCAGACTGTGAGGATGTGCCCGAAACCATCGTGAGCAAGGCCCATCAAATAAAAATGACTGAAGCATTAGAAAACTTTGCCAGTAATTTGTACTTTTGCAGCTGTTACTTTGTCACAATTCATACTTGTGACAATAGAAAGCGTTTCTTATGTGACATTTGTTTTTTAAGGTATTGCGGCATGAATAATAATGGTGGGTGGTATCAGCATGGTTATTCACATGATACAGTGGAATATGCGAATGTTCCCATACTTAATTGTTATTCATGTCACTCATCTCTATATCAGCTTTGCCCCGTAGGGGGATGTATGCATTGTAACAAATAGCAGAGTTGAAATAGGGGTGGAGATGGGTTAGGGTTGCAAAGCCTGGTATGAGGGGGCGTGGCTTAAGAAAGCGGGTGTGGCTTAAGAAAGCGGGTGTGGCTTAAGAAAGGGACGTGGCTTAAGACATAGTGGGGATTGAAGTAGGTCGGAGAAGAAGAAGAGTAGGAGTGGGGTGGAGGCCTGAGTGAATAAAACAAGAACTCCCCCAGAATAATCTTCAGTCGCCAGCCACTTGCGGCATCCAGTCGCCAGCAGCATTCAGTATTACAGGACTAAGTAGAATAATTTGAAGGTAAGTTAACAATCTTGTATTCATGAACGCCGATGACGCCTTCCCCAGCAGGTGCGCAGATGGACCAACGCAAACGACGAGGTGGGTTCGTTGATGGAGTTGCTCCCAAAGGATCCCGTAACGCTGGAGCAAAATTGTCGACGGAAGATATGCCTATAATAAATATTGCGGACAGCGATGATGATTTCATGGTACAGCCACCAAAGAAGTCATCATCGAAGAAGCAATCTACTAGTCACAGTAGTACAAGTAAGGCTGGTCCTATTGTTGAGTACCGTAGGAACTGTAGTAGAAATAGCCCGTACTCTGGAGGATGGCCGTCAAAGAAGGCATCCTCAACTGTTGTAGCACCACCTGTTGCAACTATAGTGGCACCAGTTGAAGTAATGCCTGCTCCTGTAGTTGTACAGTTGGAACCAACAATTGCAGACATACCCCTTTCTCCCGTCATTACAGTTGTTCCACCACCACCTCCACCACGGCAAGCGAGCCAACCAGAAACGTCCTCGAAGCAAGGCCGGGGACTTTTATTGACCAGGTGTTGGAGCGACTGGATGAGGTTGAGCGCGGCTGCCTGGAGATCGCTAGAGAGCGGGCAGAAATTACCCGCTAAGAGGCAGCTCTCATGGAGAGAGATCAACATGCAGCCCTCCTGGAAGCTGAAATGCATACCAGGAGGGACACTGTGAGAGCAGAAGTCCGCACCGCCATGGATAGGATGGCGGCAGCCTGCCATAGGTATAGTATTTAGGTTGTATATAGATAGGTTAAGTTATGTTTAAGTATTGTAGAAATGTTGAATTAGATGTAAGTTTTATACAAATACAAAATAAAAAAAAAATATCAAGTGAGGACAAGTGAATGTCAAACACGTTTTACATACGTTTTATATACGTTTTATATACGTTTTGTATACGTTTTATATACGTTTTATATACGTTGATTATCAGTTATGTTGTCGGAATTGTTAGCACATGATTGTTATCACATGTGTACATAGTGGTCGAAGCAACCGTATCTAATTTTTCACTGGTGGACCACCAGTTTGATGAGAAACTAATATGACTGGTTTAGCGAGCTCCTGGTGTGATGTGTCACACACAGACCATTCACAAAATTAGGAAGGGGATGTCATGCGGAGGTCATGCCTGAGGGAACGGTACATTCATCGCCGGCGTTTAATGGCTAACAGACGGTGCGTGTGTGGTTAGATTTCTTGAATTTTCGGACTTGCTTCTTGCTACTTATACTTGTATGTACACCATGAAGGTCACAGTAGCAAGTCTGGAGTACACATGATCATACATAGTTCGAGACATGGAGTTATTTAAGTACTCAAATACTCGATCGTATACTCATTACCGTACACAGGTCATACGCAGATCAAACGCAGAGTAGAAAAGTGCTTGGTCATCATTACCGTATATATGAAGAAAAAAACCCAATGTCAATGGTTTTTTGTATGTACTGTTTAAACTTTATAGTTTTTAAGAGTACGTACACATAACATACACTATCAATCATGAATACAATTGAAACAGGACACAATAACCAAGAACTTCATTACCGTGTATGTAATCTCTCCCATCTATCACCAATGTCATCTCAAGGTCAAACACAAACCTTAAGTACATGTATAGCATTCATGAAGGTCATACAACATTTTCAAAGTACCTCTGCGTATGGGTGTTGTGACGTCAGCGCGGACCCACCCCACCGTGTCGAGAGCAAAATCCTGACACGATCACTGGATCGTCGTCGGATGCGCATAGCGTTGACGTCACGACACCACCATAGCAAGGTATCTCTCAGAGTTCACATATCCGACTGGATCTCCGTGGTGTGCAGATGTGTACCTTCTCTATACTTCGGTATAGATTTTTATATGTACTCCACACATAAGGATCATACACAATAGTAAAGTAGGTACACATGAAGGACGGTGAAAGACATGGAGGTAAATATGTACCCGGAAAAAGTACTTGTCCGTGTATGAAAAATGATATCCAAGTCATCACAATGACATCTCAAGGTCAAACACAAACACTGAATACATGTATAGCATTCATTAAGGTCATACCAAAATTTTCAAAGTACCTCCAAGTATATCTCAACGTTAAAGCCACGTAGTCGCTGCATGACCGCAGCCTTTGGGTTAAGGTGGGGAGAAAGGGTGGGAGAAGAAAGGGTGAGGAGACGGGGTGGGAGTGATGGTGGGGAGAAAGGGTGGGAGAAAGCCAACCATGTCGGGAGCGAGAGTCTGACACACATCACTGGATCGTCGTCGGATGCGCATAGCGTTGACGTCACGCGACCTCTCCCCCACCACCATCGCAAGGTATACATCATCGGAGGGGAATCACATGTCTGACTGGATATCCGTGGCGTGCAGACGTGTACCCTCTCTATACTTCGGTTTAGATTTGTATGCGTACTCCACACATTAGGATCACACACAATGGCAGAGTAAGTATACATGAAGGACATTGAGGTAAGAAAAAATATATGTACTTGGAAAAAGTACTTGTCCGTGTATGAAAAAAAATCCAAGTCATCACAATGTCAAACACCTCCCAACAATAGTCAAGACCAAGGTCAAAGGTCAAAGTTCAAGGTCAAGGTCGAATGCCAAGGTCAAAGGTCAAGGTCAATATCAAAGTCAAAGGTCGAGGTCAAATATCAAGATCAAAGGTCAAGGTCAACGGCCAAGGTCAAAGTTAAAGATCAAGGTCACCGATGACGTCATAGTGGTGGGGGGAGGCCCAGAACCGGCTCAAATCTCCTACTTGCTATAGACTTAGAAAACTCATCTGCTGCGAAATTTGAGGAAATGTCTTCATGTTTCCGTATCACAACTTGATGATGATTTGCATAAATTGAAAATGAATGAGAAAAGATTTCACAAATACATAGGATGGATGATGATACAAATGATTTTGATTTGAGTTTGAGATCCAAACAGATCAAAATACTGAACTTTGGAGAAAAAAACAGATAGGCTGGAGGTGAAAAATTGAGAAAACGAACATATACTTATGGTGCAGGGACGAACCGAAAGGAAATTATTGGGGGGGCAGAAGTGAATTTTGCCAACTCATTTTAAAATTTTGTATATGTTTTTGGGACAGAAAAGGAAAATTAAGAATTGATCACCCTAGACAATATTATGAAAAAACAGCAGTTTTTAAAGTCATATTTAATTTATGGCATGGAAAAAAAGAACTATTCATTTTCATAAATATAATTGACAATTTTAAAAAATTTAAGTTGAACCAAAACTCCAGAACAGTATATACCACGCGAATGACGAACTGACAACTGGAACTGACTAGTTCAATCTAGTTAACGCAACTCGCACTGCACATCATCACGTGATCGGTAGGACGGCATACAGGACAGGGCTCGCAAGGTGAATAAGCAAATTTCGTGACATGTTACATGTTAGTGAGGAAGCGATAAGCGATAAATCATGAAGTTTTTTCCGTCCAAATAATTTGCTGATTTGGTGACGAGGAGTACGGAGGACGTGTTGGTGTTTCATCTATTCATACAATTCCCCTTTCCATATAATCTGAAAACTAGGAAATTTCGACTACAAACTCGGAATTTATTGTTTGTTTGAGGTTGAACATTCCCATAGTGAAAAGGGGAACATTCTCCATGATAATTGAAAAATGTTATTTATTTACAATATCTAACAGAAAACAACTACTTGCCCGGCACAAGCCACGCACATTGAACTACATCTGATAGATACTGTGAAAAGACTAACTGAAAAGGAAAGAAAAAATCTGAAAGTGAAAATTCGCATTTTCATTCAGATAACTGATTTTTTTAAATTTTTTTTAATTCTCTCTAGTTTTCATTGAAAAAATCATTAAATAAATTAGATAAGGAAAATGTTATTAAAAAATATCACTCACAGAAATCGTTCATTTCATTGAAGCAAGGTTCGCTTCTCTCGCATTTAATCCCCAACAGATTTTATGAATGTCCTATTCATATTTTCGAACTAAAATCAAAATTCCCATAGTAGTTCCTAAATTGTAGATAGAGACTCAACGTACATTTTCTGGCTTTTATGGGATTTGAAAGTGCGGAGGGGATGTGAGTAAGTGCCAAAGTAAAACTTGATTTGAAGCCAAAGTACCTAGCTTATTTCTGTTGTATTTATTGACCTGCTTTATATGAATTATGAAACGTACAACCGATGAGTGACTATCTACAATTTAGGAACTAGACTATATTTTGAAGTTGAAAATTCCTAGAGTAAAGTTCAGTGACAATTCCGATGGAGTCATAAAAAACTGAAATTTTTTCGAATTTTGTTTCAGTTTACTTAATTTGCCAACTTGTCTAACATTGGGGGGGGGGTGAATACCCCCCCCCCCCAGCTACCCCCATAGGCTCGTCCCTGTATGGTGGTTTTTCTAGAAGCTCGAAACCTCTAGATAATCAAAACTAATACCAAGTCTAATATACTTTCCCTTATCACAATATTTCTCTGAACACTACGGTATTATCCTTTAATTGGACAGTTTTTTGAACAACGCTCGGCTTTCCATTCCGATAAAACAAATCTTCACCTCACTTACTATCTTGGTGGTTATCAAATGAAATCGGATAAAGTTCACCTAATTTACTCTTGCCAATAATTGAATTCGGCTCGAAAATGTTTGAAACATTGCTTGTAAGGCGAATAAGACAGGTCACTTCATCAAAAACATTTGCCAATTCCACTCCTGAACACGCTTATAAAATGTTAAAATTCATTTGTGGTTCATCCACAATAAAGCCCCACCTAATTCAGCTAATCCAATTATTTTCTCCCACAAATGGATAGGTCGAGGTGAACATACGGCTTGGCCACGCCTTTCGTGTGTCAATCGTTTAGATTAAATTTTCCAGGGCCATTCGGATCATCCCCAGTCAGAAATGGAGCAACGAATGATCGATAAAACTTATTCCAGGACAGGGAATGTGCCCTAAATATTGAACCAGGTCAGGGAATCTTCGAAGAAAGGGACAGCAAAGTGAAATACGCGAGTATGTCTACTCCATTTTTTCGGTCGTTTCTCCGAAACGAAATCTGACAAGTCGAAGAAATGAAAAAAGGGCAAATTTATTGAAATTATTTTATTATTCAACCATAATATAGAATTCAATAAATAACAAGTATTCGAATAGCGCTACTGATTAGTGACTACTACAAATGAAACTACACCAAATGAAACAAAATATACCAACCTAATAATCGGGACCTTTTTTACATCATATAATTACTCAGGATAACCATAGCTTTCTCAGTTGATTAAAATTTGATGATGGTAATAATATTTTGTTGCTAAATTACTGAACCACACGATATTAGAAGCGAAATTAATTGAGTAAAAGCATGTCGGACACACCAACACGGTTCTGTTTCCATAATTACAATTGCCCATTAAGAACGGTAATATAGCTGAAATAATCCTGTACGATTGGGTTTTGAGACGAGGATCGATTGTAGCACCACCAAACATCATGATAAATCAAAATTTTTGCTATAATCTTGGAAAGTATATGATTTATCGGAAAAACAACTCAAAAACGTGAAAGACAATTCAATTCTCCACAAAAATGATCACCATTAATTTTTTATGAAATGCGCTTGTTTTTTCAGAAAACGTGATTGAACACCGATATCAAATTTGAGGTTCACGCTTATCCGCCGGTGCAAGTTCTGGCGGAGCCAAGTATTTGATTGGTCATAACTCTGCTAAAAATGATCGGAGAAGTTAAAGGAAAAGTTCATATCGTTTCTGAAGACTCATACCTTCTCATGCAAATATAATATGCAAGTATTTGAGTACCTAAAATGTGTTTTGTCGCACTTTACGCAGATGTTTGCAGATGATCCGAAAATCATGAAAAATTAAGTAAATATGGAATTATATTATACTAAAGCAGCAACCCATAACTTCTTTGAACTATATGCAACAATTTTAGAGTAGTGTGACAGGTCCCACTTATACATGCCAAAAAAAACTTTGTTTTTCTCCTGCCTCATTTTCAACTTACCCATAAAACCTGCATTCTCTTCAGTAAATGTTAAAAATAATCGCTTATTCATATCCTGCATATATGTTTAATAAAACTATTGTGAAGCGAATACCTCAAGCTTGAAATCACATACTTCATTTTATATGTAGGATGTGTATGAGCGATTATTTTCTACAGTTACTGAAGAAACTGCCGGAATTATGGGTGAGTTGAAAACTGAGGCAGGAGTAAACCCAGTGTTTTCTTTGGCATGTATAAGTGAGGCGTGTCTCACTAGTCTGAAATCGTTGCATATGGTCCAAAGAGGGTACTGATACCTGTTTCAGTATAATTATTTCATATCAACTAAAATATCCATGACTTTCGGATCCTCCGTAAATATCGTAGAAGGGTTATGTGAACTGGGATAAAACACATTTTGGGTACTCAGATACACACACCTTATATTTGCATGAAGCAGTGGAAGTCTTCAGGAATGATATGCACTTTTTCTCTTTCTTCTACTATAATTTTTAGCAAAGTTATGACAAAGATCAAATGGAATTCAGCCAGCTACGCGGGCAGCCTCTGTCATGTTTGTTTGCATTTTATTTGCGTTTTTCCGCTATTTGAGTTTGTATTTTGTTTTTCACAGCGGACTAAGATACTTTAAAATGGATAGGCAAGATACGGATAATCCCCAAGATGATGGCCTTTTTTCCAAATCCTTTGCTTCCTCTTAGTTTATTTTATTGGTAATAATTTTTGGGGCCATATACCCTAACAACAAAATTTTGTCTTCGTCAATCATTTTCAGATGACAAGACCTCTCTGTACATCTGCCCAGTTTGGTGGAGTCAAATTTAAGTCCGCGGCAAAGCCGCCGCAAGCCGCGGCATTTCGTGCCGGCGGCAAGGCAGCAAATGCCGCCTTATGAGTCACCATATGCCCCTCAATGTGTTTGTTCTACGGGATAGCGCTAATTTTACTTGTACATTGATCATAATATTATCCACAACTGCCAAAACCCTAGAAACCATACGTCATAAAATCATTACACATTTTGGAACGATTCAACGTATGTGATTATGATTATTCAAATGTCTTACAAACGACGATTACATTGCTGCGCGAATAAAGTTGTGGATATTTCGCCCGAGAAATTTACATTAAGTTATATGTCATCCCGCGCACTAAGGCGGCGCGAAGCGAAGAGACGCGCCGTTCGACGCGCGAATTCTCCTCGGACCAAGTAGGAGTCGTTTCTCTTGACGCTTCGCCTCAATGCGCGGTGACAGGCGACGACAAGATTCAAATATTTTTTGATTCTTGTCTTATATTTCAGTTTTTAGCAGTATTTGGTAGGAAGAGGTGCAAAAGTTAGTGGCAAATTTTGTTCCTTTGCAGTATCTAGCTGTGATGCAGATACAGAGACATTGATTACAAAGCTCAAAAACTTTTCCCATGATATGCGGTAATATTTGAAAAATTCCTTTTTATCTTGTTTGATATCATTAAACAAATGATGAAATTCACCGAGTGATTTTTTTTTGTTTTTTCTCCCTCTTCCATAGTGGCAACTAAATTTGATACAAAGAGATTCTCTTCTGACGAACAAACTGCTCATCGTACCTCACTCGACAAAGTACTGCGATCAATTCAAACAGGGCCGGAGAAAGCCAACATTGGGCCCGAGGCAGAATATGCAGGTGGGCCCCTAAGTTACTGCATTCATAAGACTGTTGTCTTAAATGAAATTATGATTTTTGTCAGTAACGTATCCTACACTGAATTTGCCTGTCTGAAAAAAAGTTGAGAATGACGTTTTGGAAACTGTTTCAGTCTCTGTTATCAAAACTTGCTGAAAAAACCCTGAAAACTGTATTTGAATTCAAATACCTATTCAAATACAGATTTCAGCGATTTTTTTAGCAAGTTTTTATAACGGAGACAGATACAGTCGCCGAAACGTTAACGTTTTTCGAAAATTAGGACATTTGCCACCCCTGTCTCCCCTCTCTGGGCCAGCATTCAAATGCTGAAGTGAATAATATTCGCGCCGCGCCGTTCGAAACGTGACGCGACACTTTGCCCCAGTGCGCGGGCATCAGCTAAATCACGCTTCGTCTCGCGCCGCTTCGGTTCGCGACGCTTCGGCTAAGTGCGAGTGAAGCTTTAATATTACGTCGATTGTGACTTGGCAAAACATGAAAAAAAGAGAAATTGTTGTGGACACATTTAACTTCTTGAAAACAATCGACTACCAAAAATTATGAAAACGAGGTAAACAAACAATTAATTGACGGAGGTTGATTGGGAGTCAGTGTATTATGCCAAGTTTCATTCGATTATAAACCAAAACATTGCTACCTGGGGACTAGCTACTGGATCAGACAGGATTTTTATAAAGCAAAAAGCACTGCTGAGAATGATTTTCAATTTAGACTATAGAACTTCCTGTAGAGAAACTTTTCGACAAAATAATATACTGACTGTTACTAGTTTGTTCATTTTGAGAATATTTACACATATTCATGAAAACAAAGGACTACTACAAATGAAAGCTGAAATGCATAATTATAATATAAGGAATAAAAATAAGATAACCACACAAAAACATAATCAAGCAAAATATGAAAAATCACCTAAATTTGTTGCCATTCGCCTTTATAATTTATTGCTTGTCAAATGATATATAGAAGCTTGTCACCTAGCACTTTAAAAAACATTTTTTTATCAGAAAAATGTTTTTATACAGTACTTAGATGAATTTACTCTTGAAGTGAGCAATGCACGACCGTATTTATTCTCAAAATGTTATTTAATTTTAAAATGTTTTCTGTCTCAGTATGTTCTATATATATTTTTTATATTTACATTTTTACATACATTCACATTAAGGTCGAGCACATACCTACATAATTATCTGTAAATATATTAATTTTTTATTCTTAAATGTCCTGTTTCCTCATATTTCATCTATCTATACTTGAGATTTGTATGTATGTATATATCAAAGCGCCTGTACATCTTAGATTTAATTAACTGTATTTGTATTAAGATACATAAAACTATGACTTATCCCATCTACATAACCTGTAGCAAAAAGGAATAATAAAATCTAATTATCTATCTTATCTACTCCAGCAAAATGTATTCCATTTGAATAAGCCATTATATGGCGAAACTATTATCATGGTTTTGTGAACTCATAATCAGCGAAAACTATTCGATTTGAAAATTCATCAAAAATTAATGTTAACATGGAGATTACCATTAAGCAATTCAAACTTTTATCAATGCTGTGAAATAGGAGTGGAGGTTATGTCATTTCTTCCTGTCCGCCCATGATCAATTACTTTGATGCCATAACAAGTGAATAACCGGCAGTTCCACAAGAGTAAACAACTGCATGTTACAATTAGGATCAAGGTCAGGCATAGATATACAATGAAGACATTTGAAGACACTTTTCTCAAAGTTTTACAGATTTTTCATCCGGGCCAGCCCGTGGACATTAGAGCCCATCATAATGAGCCACGTAAGTCCGGAGGCCTCGTATACTGGGTGAGTTAGAAAGATGGCGCATCGCTATTTTTGAGAGAAATAATTCAAATCACGAAAGTTTAGGGGGCTATTGAATAACTAATATATGATTTTTTGAGATAAACACGAATTCTGCGTCAGTTCCGGTTTCGCCAGAAATGGTATTAGAGTTTTTTAAATAGAACACCTTGTATATTTTCACATGAGCTGAACTTTTGATTAATTTTTATGATTTTTTTTAAATGCTTTGAAATTATTTTTCACAAAAGTACCAAAGATTAGTGCGGCCGCTGGACTAACCAAGATCCAAATGTTCACACCCATACTTATTTGTTTTCTGACGACTAGCAACAATGAAAATAATCATATGCGATGTTGAGGAACATTAAAATTTATTACTCTTTTGGAAAACAACGATTACATGGATAGTGTAATTTCTGGCAGATGTGCCTATTAACTACGAAAGGTTTTTTTTTTCATTACTTCGACTGTAATGTTGAAATTTCGACATTAATGTCAAGATTTCGACTTTTTTCTCGAAATTTCGACTTTTTTCTTCAATTTTCGAGTTTAATGTCGAAATTTAATCACTTCGTCTTTATTGCCGAAATTTCGAGAAAAAATTCAAAATTTTTCTCGAAATTTCGACTTTTTTCTTCAAATTTCGAGTTTAGTGTCGAAATTTAATCACTTCGTCTTTATTGCCGAAATTTCGAGAAAAAATTCAAAATTTCGACTTAAATGTTGAAATTTCGACTTTGATGTCGACATTTCGACTTTGATGTCGAAATTTCAACTTTAATTTTGACAATAGAGTCGAAATTATTAAATTTCGACATAGAATTAGAAAAGTCGACATTTCGACTTTTTTCTCGAAATTTCGATTTTTATCTCGAAATTTCGAATTTTTTCTCGAAATTTCGACTTTTTTCTCGAAATTTCGACTTTGAAGTCGAAGTGAAGAAAAAAAAAACTCTTGTGGTCTTCCTGCGCTTTCATAATTATCCGTAATGGGTCCACCATAGAAAAACTGTCCAAAAAAGACGAATTACTTTCAAAAAGTGAATTTTAGACATATTGAAATATTTGTTATGAGTTTTTGGTTTTAGTCCAGCGGTCGCCCTAATTTTAGAATTTTTTTTATAAGTAATAGAGATAACTCTAGAAATAATTGACAGATATTCAAAGTTTTAGTATCATTCGATTCGTCTCCTTGTTGCGGGTGCGTCATAGAGATGCCATTTGAAAAAAAAAACTAGATAACCGTAAAAATGTGATTTCGTCATATTCAAACCTGTATTGGCGAAGGATTGTTATCAAAATGCTAATTCCATTTTCTTGAACAATCGAAAAACAACATTGCATCGAAAAACAACATTGCACATGTGAAAAAACATCAAAATTAAAAAAAAAACAAAAATTTTGCTCTGGATTTCAAACTTGTGAAGAGATTCAAGGTGTTCTATTTAACTAAATCAAACTGAGACCATTTCTAGCAAAACCGATAGTGATACAGAATTTGTCTAAAACTAAAAAAATTCACTTTTTCGTTGAACTTACTTGTCAGACGCAATTTCTGCCCAAGACTTTTCCAAGGTCTAATGAAAAAAATTTAGATCAATCCTCCTGAAGAGCTTGGCAAAGCGAAATAGATTTTCGTCGACCAAAATGTATTGGGGATTAAATGCGAGAGAAGCGAACCTTGTTTCAATGAAATGAACGATTTCTGTGAGTGATATTTTTTAATAACATTCTCCTTATCTAATTTATTCAATGATTTTTTTCAATGAAAACTAGAGAAAATTTAAAAAATCAACTCTCTGAATGAAAACGCGAATTTTCACTTCCAGATTTTTTCTTTTCTTTTTAGTTAGGTCTTTTCACATTATCTATCAGATGTAGTTCAATGTCCAGCGTGACTTGTGCCGGGGAAGTAAGTAGTTGTTTTCTGTTAGATATTACAAATAAATCACATTTTTCATTTTTCAATTTTCATGGAGAATGTTCCACTTTTCAACCTCTCACATTATTTCACCAAGTACGTATATGTACCCTTCTTTCGGAGTTGGCAACATCTTATTAGATTCAAAAGCTACTCAACCGCATGGCCTCAAAGTGGGTTAAAGGGAAGAAGCAGGTCAGGCAGTGAACTTCATAAGGACGAATGATGTCGATCGATCCTGTCCTTTTATATTCCATGATTTTCCGACGCTTCCTAGCAGTAAATATAGTACTAGAGAAGTGTCGGAGCAAAGTGCGAGGTTCATCTTTATGGTCGGTTGTTTTTCAGTCTCCTCTTAACTTGATGATATGAAATCTTCTACTACACAATAAAAAATAATTGAGTATGATTTTAATCACCGGGTTTCACAATGGAAAACAACACCAAAATATTTTGGACTCATCAATTTTATCAGACACTTGATAAAATGTTGTGAATTTTGCTAAAATGAGTGAACATTAAAGTAATTTCGGTGTTTTTTGGAATTTGTAAAGTATAAATCAAGAAAAACACCAGAAATTCACAATGAAAAGGGTTTTACGGTGCTTTTATACACCGTCATGCAAAATTAACACCGATTTACATGAAATTGAAACCATAGTAATGGATACTTGATAAAATGGTGAACAATTTGCTAGAATAAGAGAATGTGAATCTAATGTTGGTGTCATTTAATATTTCTCAATAGTTTATTCAGGAATGACACCAGAAATTCACAATTAAAAAGATTTCAAGGTGCCTTCATACAACGTGATGCAAAACTTACATCGATAACTACGCGTTCTATGCCTGGCAAATTTTTTTAGAAGGGGTGAGTTGGGGTGTTTAGTTTTTTCAAATAAATAATTCGTTAGTCCCTTATTTTCAACTATTTTTACTTAAAAAATTTATTGCAAATTTAGAACCAGGAAGACGGAAGGACATACGAACAGAGCGAGGTAACTAAAAGTTTGTATAAAATAGAAGTAAAGAAAAATTCAGGAAGAATATATTCATATGCAATTGCTTTAGATTTTTGACGTGTGTGAGTAGAAAATTCAAAGGCTCGCCGCGTAGAATTTTCAGTTTGTATACAAAAAAATAAGTCATCTTGCGCGATAGATCAGCCTTTGAATCTGTTAGTCACAGAATAACCTACGTCACACATCTATTTTTAGTGCATTTCAATACAAAGTTATATTAAGATTTTATTTTTCATTTAATTTTTTCTTCGTTTCCCAATGGAGAACGCTGATCGATCTTTGCCCCTATGTTAATCGTTTGCGTATCTTATTTGCCAAGCTGTAACTGTATTTAATATGTCTTTGTAGCGATCATGCAGTCGCTACCACTTTGCACATTCATTTTTATAATCGAGAGCTATGGCGATGTTCAGTTTTGTTAAAATAATGTTTTTCATTAGTGGTAGTAAACAAGGTTGTCAAAAAAGTAATATATGTTTTTGTCATCTGAATTTGTCATAATATTTTAATTCAATATAAAATATAAATAGGAGGAACACAAACACCTCCAACGAGAGAAGAGTAGCGAGTTTATTTGTATCATTATGCCAGATAATGATTTTGGAACATCAATTACTGAATCGGTAGCTCGTGTCCCAATATGAGCCCCGCCATTCTGGCCAGAGAAACCGGCATATGCCGAAACCAAATATGCGTACGTTATCGCTCAACTTGAGAGTCGTTAAGGTGGGAGTCGCAATGGGCAATTTTCAGCTATTTTCAGTGACTTAGGTTTTCGTAAACAATTAATGGACCGTTGGAGTATTTCAATTGAAATTTGCTATAGAGGTGACTGAAGGTTCAATACATTTCTTTTGACCCATGGCAACTCTGCAAACTGAATGAGTAGCCAGAAAAAAATTCTCAAAACTGATCAAGTTTGAGGTTATCAATATCGAAAACAAAATTCAGTTTGAATTTATTTTCGAGTTGTGAGCTAGATATTGCCCTCACTTAGATTATTGAGAATGCATCCTAACAAAGAAAGTCGAGAAAAAGTGTCTTGTTTTTGAGTTTTTTAGGAAAAACTGATCGTGTGTATAGATACGTGATATGGCGAGCTGTGGCAAATATATGAGTGGCTCAGTTCAGCTACCGACCGGTAGAGGGAGATTTTACTGCAATAGAAAATATGAATGAAAATTCCATGCCTGGTAACAATATTACAACGTCTTCAAAAAATGGGCGCACGCGGCGTTGCCATACTTCGACAAACCTTTCAGTTATTATTGCTCATTGGACTCAATGAGATTTCTTCAAATCAGAGTCTCATAATTCATTTGAAGTTCAATTTTGGGCATTTTGTCAGATCATTTATTATGCAATGAGGAGTACATGTATAGAGTAAAACTTATTAAATGATAATAATAATAATAATACTTACTCATAAACACACAGAGAGTGCGGGTAAACGACGGATATTATTATTAATATTTGCCGTGGCGCGCTCGGGGCGATTTTTGGTGGCGTCTTCACTTTTCAGCTGTAGGAAAACTAGGAAAAACTTTCAGCACCACCCTGGGTGATCGGTCGCACTATATGGATACCTTGTTTTGTAGGTTTCGTTTTGCATACCTATCTCTGATCTCTTTTGTGATTATGATCAGATTCTATTCAAAATTGATTGTGGGGGCTTTTAGAATCGGAGATTCAAATTTTTTAACAATTATTCCTAAAATCAAGATGGCGGCTACACGATGGCGGAGTAGTTATGGTAATTATGGCCTGATTCTATTGACATTTGGTATTTGGAGGGTTTTGGGGTCGGAGAATATGATTTTTTCGTCAAAATTCATGAATTCAAGATGGCGGAATAGTTTTGTGATTTTGACCCGATTCAAATCCAAATTGGTATGTGGGGGCTTTCGGAATCGGAGATTATATATTTTTTTAAAGTATTCCTAAAATCAAGATGGCGGAGAAGTTATTGTGATTATCGCCCGATTTCATTGAAATTAGGTATTTGGAGGTTATTGGGGTCGGAGAATATAATTTTTTTGTCAAAATTCATGAATTCAAGATGGCGGAATAGTTTTGTGATTTTGACCAGATTCAATTCAAAATTGGTATGTGGGGGCTTTCGGAATCGAAGATTATAATTTTTTTTACAATTTCTCCTAAAATCAAGATGGCACCATCGGTAAAATAGTCATTCGAATTTGGTTGGGTATAGATAATTATACATAAAAAAAAAATTCAAATGGACTTTAGAAAAATAGGAACTTATCAAGAAATCAAACACAATAAAACAATACTAGGCACCGTACAAACAAAACACGAATGGATAAATCAGTAAATCACGGCTCACAGCTTTCTAACGGCTCTGAACTCCGAAAACGATTGAACTGACAACGTTGCATTGGCAGTCGACCACCGAAAACGGGGTATTACCGGAATTCCTACAACGCTGACTTTATCAATGAAGAGGGAGGTAGACACTTGTACGGTTAGTTGTATAACTATTTTATTTTCGTGGCGCAGTGAATCGGGTGCTGACACTGCCATCTGTAGTTTTTAGGTAGTCAAGGGTGTTGGAACTCCCACCTTAAGCCCGCCACAGACGACAACAATTTATCGTAGCGATCTATCGGTTCAGTTAATTTGCACAGTTATATTGAACGTATGTATGACGAATCGTTGAAGATAATTTCATTTGCACAGTTCATCGGTGCAAACATTTATCATAGCGATTTATCTGTGCAGTTAATTTGCACAGTTTTATCGACCGTATTATCTTCATCGAGTCGTCATACATACGTTCAATAAAACTGTGCAAATTAACTGAACCTATAGATTGCTACGATAAATTGTTGTCTGTGGCGGGCTTTACACGAAATATGCTTGTTTCGCACACTGAATTAAGACCGCTACAGACGACAACGATCTATCGTAGCGATCTGTCTGTGCAGTCAATTTCGAACGTATGTATGACAAACCGTTGTAAATGAAATTATCTGCAACGATTTGTCATACATACGTTTGATAAAACTGTGCATATTACCTCCACAGATAGATCGCTACGATACATCGTTGTCGTCTGTAGCGGGCTTAATTCAGTGTACGAAACGAGAATACTTCAGGTAAAGCCCGCTACAGACGACAACGATTTATCGTAGCGATCTATCTGTCCACTCAATTTGCACAGTTTTGTCGAACGTATGTATGACAAATATCTGCAGATAATTTTATTTGCACGGTTCATCGGTGCAACGATTTGTCATACATACGTTCGATAAAACTGTGCAAATTAACTGCACATATGGATCGCTATGATAAATGGTTACATCGTTGAACTGTGCAAATGAAATTATCTTCAACGATTCGTCATACATACGTTCAATAAAACTGTGCAACTTAACTGAACAGATAGATCGCTTCGATAAATTGTTGTCGTCTGTGGCGGGCTTTATACAGCTGAAGTGGAAGATATTATAACCAACTCGCCAAATGCTGATCGATACGAAAAAGTCAAGCAAGAGCTGATCAAAAGGTTATCCATATCTCAAGAACAAAAAACTCAACAGCTCTTAGAAAAGGAAGAAATTGGGGATCGCAGACCATCACAGTTTCTTCGTCTCCTCCGTAGCCTTGCAGGAAAATCAGTTCCTGATAATTTTCTTCGCACATTGTGGTTGAATAGTGGAGTACTGTAGCGACCATGCAGTCGCTACCACTTTGTACATTCATTTTTATAATCGAGAGCTATGGCGATGTTCAGTTTTGTTAAAATAATGTTTTTCATTAGTGGTAGTAAACAAGGTTGTCAAAAAAGTAATATATGTTTTTGTCATCTGAATTTGGCATAATGTTTTAATTCAATATAAAATATAAATAGGAGGAACACAAATGCCTCCAAAGTCTTTACGTAGGATATGAGTAAAATATCTGACAAAACAGTTACATTCCTGGCTAATACAGCTAATATAAACCTCAAATTATACATGACAGATAGATCAGTAAACAAATTCTTCAAGGATTAAATCTGTATTCGCATCAGAGAAACATGTTATGGGTCAGTTATTTCTTACAGTTAAAAAAGCAGCGCGTGACTGAATTCGACAAGATTTCTAATATTCAACTGGAGTACAAAGAAAAAAACGCCCTATCGGAAACCGACGATCTGATTCTATACTTGATTGCTCTTGGTTAGCTTCACCTGTTTTTCCGAAGCCTACAAATTGATGCTTTCTCTTGTCAATTCTTTTTCGGTCACGGAGTTGCAGGTAATAGTTTTTAGGTTGATATAATTATTTGGTAAAGAAAGAAGAGAAGAATATTACCCAAAATTGGATATTGTTTTCAATTGTAGTTTCATTTGCTATTCAATCTAGTAGTCCGGTGGCAGGGAGGGTATTTGTAGCCGATAACGTGCGACGGGATCATCCAAATTATTCTTATGTGATTTGACCCGCTTCTGCTATAATTTTTAGCAAAGTTATAACAAATCTAATTTTTGGCCCTGCCGGAAATTGCAGTAGCGGGTTAACGCAAGCCTGAAATTTGATATCGGAATTCAATTAGGTTTTCTGAGAAAACGAGCATATTTTGTGAGAAATTACTAAGTATATTTCTTGTGGAGAATTGAATTATCTTTCACCTTGTTTCTTGATAAATCTTATACTTTCCGAAACAACAGCAAAAAAAAATTATAATTTTTTTAAATAAACATTTTTTTGGGTTCCACCCCTGATTTTTAGTTAACAAATTTGTTTTCTAACAATACATGATGTCAAGAAGTCGTGTGCCGATTCATTCTACACGTGATGCTTACATTTGTCTGTGGTTACTGTACTACAATGCATTTTCAATGAATGTAGAAGTATCCAAAGGGAAAAGCCCCATTCCACTGTTAACAGATTTTAAGAAAATTCGGAAATTTTCACTGACACAAGCGCAATTGCAATACGACAAATGGAAGACGAACTTCAAAAGGTAACTCTCGATGGGAAAACGTGTCGGCGGTTTGGGTCCCTTCATATATTGGAATTACGGACAATAAAAATAGTCGATAGTGAACTAGGAAAACCATATATACGAAGCTATCTGAACGACAACATAACAACTGATACACAAAAATATGGAGGTACTTCGAAACCAGAGCTGGGCCGGGTACTGATAAATTGTACTCGAGTACTGAGTATCGGGTACTTCCAATAATTGATGAACGAGTACAGAGTACCAAGTACTTTACTCATTACACATGCTCTCGAGTACAGTACTCCGAGTAAAAGTACTCCAATTCTAAGAGTACTTTTTGCAAGTACTTTCTCATCAAGTTGTATGTAGCAAGTCCAAAAATAATTGAAGAATATATACACCCATTGGGTTTTCTCTGAGTCTTGCATTATACCTTCACCACTTTTTGCACCCTATAAATAACCATGAACTATCAAATCAATAATGACTAAACTATTTTGTAGTTTTCAGTTCATAAAGGATAAAATTAACGATAATAATAATAAAAGTTATTTTTGTATCTAGTGCACGAAATGCTCGACTATCTCGACAATTTTTTTTTAACTCGGCTGCGCCTCGTTAAAAAAAATCATTTCTGGATCACCAAAGTATTTCGCGCACGAGATGCAAACACATTTTTTCTACAAACGTCAAAAAAAAATAGGAGATATAAAATTTTGTCACAATTTGAAAAGCCTTATTTAATTATTGTTAAACATTCAGAAATAAATGATTTTTTGAATTTTCCCTTGATTGAGGACCATAAAGTTAGAAGTAAATGATTTCTTGAATTTTTGCTTGATTGAGGGGTATAGGTTAGAATATGAAAATCCCATATAGTTTACATGCAGTCTGCGAAATAGGTATTTCGCCCATTACTTCGCGCACGTTGTCATGGTGACGAAGGAAAATAAAAAAAGTGTCACTTCGCATATTGTTGTCAATTCGCGAACCTTGTCATTTTTTGACGTTTGCAGAATAAATAATTATTCAGTAATGGCATAACTGGTTGATTCTGTTTGCCGGGATTGGCTTCATAATAACTAATTTCGATGATAGATATCGGATACTTTTACCCGATATGTACGGGTACGAGTACCGAGTACTTTATATAAAATGTACTGGGTAACGGTTACAGAGTACCAGAAATATACTCAAGAGTACAATATTCGGGTATTTGTACTGAGTACTTTCAAGCTCTGTTCGAAACTAACAAACCCAGAGAAATAAACCCACACGAGCGCCACAAAACACTCTTCCGCAAAATAAAATAATTGAAACTCGTTTCAGAATAGACCATACGAGATATTCCCACTAACATGAGTAACATCGCAATAACAACCAAATAGATATGCATGCGAAAGCGGAATCGATTTGGAAAACCCGTTCATTTCTGTTACATGGGCAGTGTAAACATACCAATAAAATTTTAATTATAAACTCAACCATCGCTAATAACAACCACCTTGATGCAGTTTCTTTAGGTTATTGGTACAACGCAGTTTTTACAAATAATTATGAAAAAATAATAATAATAATTCAACAAATTTCATCAGATCTGTATTACAATTCAAATATTCCGATTACCTCAACCCTATAGAGACGAAATCCAGGGAAAATGCATATAATAGTATAATTTAATTTTATACAACAGGTACATGATTTGATAGACAAAAATAATATTGTTGTTGGAATTTTTTTCGATTTAAGTAGAGCCTTTGACACCCTAAATTTTGAATTTCTATCAGAAAAACTATTTAACATGGGCATTCGAGGAAATGTTAATCAGCTCATAGTGTCAAACAGATATTTTCAGGTGAAACAGAATGATACAATGTGGAATAATTTTTCCGGTAACAACTGGGACACCACAAGGCAGTGTTCTCGGACCAATTATATTTCTACTATATGTGAATGATCTCCCTAATGACATGTCTTTTCACAATATCTATCAGATGTAGTTCAATGTCCAGCGTGGCTTGTGCCGGGGAAGTAGTTGTTTTCTGTTAGATATTACAAATAAATCACATTTTTCATTTTTCAATTTTCATGGAGAATGTTCCCCTTTTCAACGTGAAAGATACCTTTACGCAGATGACACTTCCATCATCTTATCAAGTAAAATACAGAAGACATGAATAACCTCGTTAATTCAGTACTAAATGATTTCAATGACTGGTGTTTTAGGAACAGACTTATAGCGAACTTGAAGAAAATAGTGTGTATGGAATTCGCAAATTCATCTCGAAGCTTACATGATTTCAACTTCATTTTCCGGAACGAATCCTTAGCACTATCGAGCTCGACAAAATTCCTGGGATCAATAATTGACTCCCATTTTACATGGCAAGAACCGAGGGGGAAACAACTAGTCATTTTTTGTACACCTAATGAAATCAGTAAAGTAATTATCTCTAATGAAAAAGTTTTAGGGGGCAATGAAAGATAATTACCATTCAATTACGCGGATACGTTGTATGGACATAATTTAACTCTTATGTATAAAAATAAGATCCAGAAAGTCATAAAATAATTCCCAAATACATACCCAATACATACTAATTCAGCCATTCTCTAACCGTTCTCGAGTTGGTCAGCTCTGAATCAGTTTTTAGACGTTTTTTTTTTGCCGCCAAAAATTTTTATGATGAGTTTTCGACATTATTGTTAAAAGATTCAGAATCAGCACGTCAAATTACTTCCGAGGACGAAAATTTGAAATTCAAAAATGAAAAATAAAAAATCTCAGAAAATTTTATTTTTCATCTTAAACACCTTTTTCCGCCTAAATCTTATATCTGAGCATATAAAAATCATACATTTTTGGAATGAGCATGAAATTTTACGTACACAGTGCGAATTTCAAGTCGATGTGACAGCTTGGTACTTTTAATGATTTTTAGGGGTGAACCCCTTGCAAATCTTCCGAGTAATTTTTTAATTTCTTTTGATTGACTCGAAAATAACATTACATACTAATTCGGCCCTTTTGAATCGACTGGCGTTCGCAGATTTCGTCTATCTCTAACCGTTCTCGAGTTGGTCAGCTCTGAATTAGTTTTCAAATGGTTTTTTTTGCGCGAAAAATATTTCTGATGAGTTTTCGACATTTTCGTTCAAAGATTCGGAATCAGCACGTCAAAATACGTTCGGGGATAAAAATTTGAAATTTGAAAAATTAAAATTTAAAAAGTTCAAAAAATTATTTATCATGATATACTTGCCTTTTTTGCCCGTCGATTTTTTTTCGTTCAAATTCCCAATATATACTAATTCAGCAATTCTGAATCGATTGGCGTTAGCAGAATTCGTCTATTTCTAAACATTCTCGAGTTGGTGAGGTCTGAATCAGTTTTCAAATCGTTTTTTTTTTGGCGCCAAAAATATTTCTGATGAGTTTTCGATATTTTCGTTCGAAGATTCGGAATCAGCTCGTCAAAATACGTTCGGGGACAAGAATTTGAAATTCGAAAAGTGAAAAATAAAGAAGTTCAAAAAATTATCTATCAATACTCGACTTTTTTGTCCGTAGATTTTTTTCGTTAAAATTCTCAGTATATACTAATTCGGCCATTCTGAATCGATTGGAGATCGCAGAATTAGTCAGCTCTGAATCAGTTTTCAAATGTTTTTTTTTTGCGCAAAAATAATTTCTGGCGAGTTTTGACATTTCGAATAATGAATTTAATTAAAATTAATATTGAATTAATGAAAATGTTATGATGCACACCTAATGAAAGAGTAGTTTTCCCCTCGGCAAGAACATATAGAGTTCAAATCTAGAAAATTGAATCAATCATACTACCTTATTAAATCTCTAAATAATAAGCTAGATATTACATCACTAATATCAGTATATTATGCGAAATTTCATTCTATTATTTACTACAACATCGCCGTCAGGGGGCTAGCTACAGTAGCTACTGATATAAATAGAATTTTTATAAAGCAGAAACCATTGTCGAGACTAATTTTCAATCAAGCTTACAAAATGTCCTGCAGAGAGAGTTTTCGTCAAAACAAAATATTAACTATTGCAAGTATGTTAATTTTGAAAACATTAATGTATATCAATGAAAAGAGAAGGCACCTAGAGTCCAGATCAGAAATTCACACTTATCATACCAGGAATAGCAACAAGCTAACTATCCAAAAACACCATCATGTAAAGTATGAAAGATCTCCAATGTTTGTGGGTATCCGTCTCTATAACATGCTACCGAAAGACATGAAAACATTGTCCTCTGAAGTTTTCAAAAAGCGGCTGAAACTATTTCTCTCAGAAAAATGCTGTTACACACAGAAGAATTTATACTTGAAGTTGGTAATGTCCGATCACTTCCATTGTGACGAATATATTTAAATATATTTTTGTTCCTTTGACATAGTATCCCTCGTCCCCACACTATTAAAATGTGCTATACTTGTAGTGTGTATATATGTATGTATGCGTGTGTATGTATATATATATATATCCATGTGTATATTTATGTGTGTTTGTATGATTTTCATAGTGACCTGTTAAGGATGTCCTATCAAATCATTTATTATTTTTTTTATCACTTTCGTCACAGAAATTAATCTCTTGAATAATTTTATTTATCACATAGTTTTGTATGTTGTTTTTCTGACCTGTAATGTTGTCATGTCGTGTTTATTATTGTATATTCATTCTCATGTAATCAATTATTTTATATATTGTATAGACTATACTTACTCTAAGAATTATGACCTGTACCATCTACATTATGTGTAGCACAAAGGGTCAATAAAGCTATCTATCTATCTATCTAATACTTTCAACTAACTTTGCATTTGATCATGGATATCATTCGGATTTTCAGGTTGAACCTTATTTGAAGCAAATATAGAACACCATAGTATGTGACCTACTAATATTAATGTACAGTAATAAAGTTACAACACTTTCCTGACATTCGTTTTTTATTGCTCTTCCAAATGCCGATGCCGCAGTTAAAAATTTTATTTAGAGATGCATTTAATTTTATTATCACTCTTTCCGAATTTAGTGACCGTTGCTCCATTATTGTTCGATATTAACCCAAATAGTTCAACGATCATGTATTTTTTTCCACAAACGAACTATACCCGAATCCAATTATTTGATTCGGTCAATCGATGTGATATCCGATCAAGTCAAGATGAAAAATGATTATCAGATTACTCATGTGAATAGTTTTGGAGAATTCCGAAAGGAATCGAAAATACAATATGTTTTATCATGAGGGTTCTTAAAATTAGATATTCTTCAACGAAGGCGGCCATAAATAAAAAAAGCGAAAGAAAAGGGCAGCATTATTTAAATAAGTGGAACAAACTGTGACTTCTTTGAAATAATTATTGATAATTTTTGGAATATATGGGAGCTGCAATTACATGAGAACCTCAGTTTTCAACTGTATGGCACTTTGAAGCTTCCTCTGGTTACTTCTGATGTCGTTTGTTAGTTGTTGATGATTTAAATTTTAATTTCATGGCCAACTTTGTTCGCTTGGACAATCAACTGTATCTCCGCCATTTTTCAACCGATTTTGAAGAACAGTGTTATCACAAATTCCGTGCTCTTTCGGATAATGAAAAAAATGTACAGGGTGTTATTTGAAGAAAAAAAAAGTTTCAATTCCGGTTAAACCGGAAGTAGTGAATTGTCAGTAATGCCGTCCAAATACGCGTATTCAGGTACTATAGCGACATACCAAATTTGAAACCTGAATCTTCAAAAGTATAGAAAAATTGGGGGGCGTTCCTCACCTCGTGCTCACCCGGTATAGAAGATGGAACAAGGTGAAGTGAACGAGCCTGAGAAACTGTACATTCGTGATATGCGGATAGACCAAAGCCCACCCATGACCTCCTGACGCGGCTCATACATAATTATTGTAACACCCACAAGTTACCAAGAAAGGAAGCAGCAAAGATATACACATTTTTTTTTGTCACCAAATCTTTTGGTTATTGACATTGTTAACACATACAAAGTGAATGAACTCGATACATTTGGTTAGGTTTCAACTTAGTTTGCATTCTTCGAGGCATTCTTGTCTTGATACACATTCGAAAAAGTACCCTGAGGTGAACAGGAGAGGGCTAACTTGCTCAGGTTGGATTTGTATGTTAATTGCGAGAGAAAAACAAATTCACGTATTTTCAACTTAGTTTGCATTCTTGTGTTGATACACGTACAAAAAAAAAACCGAGGTGAACGGGCAGCATATAAGCAAAACGTACCACGTTTCAGTCAATGGAAGCTATTCTAGCTCTCTGATTGGTTGTGACCAAACACAGGTGCACTTTGCCATCCAGTCTGAAACGTCGTGCACTTTGTCGGCTGGAAATTTATTCGAAAAAATTCCCAATGGTGAACAGGCAAGCTAGGTTAGCTTGCTCAGGTTAGGTTTGTGTTTAAATCGCAAGCAAAAAACTAATTCACGCATTTTCGACGCGCAAGCTAGGTTAGATTGCTCAGTTTAGGTTTGTATGTCAATTGCGAGCAAAGAACTAATTCACGCTAGTGCAAAATGCACCACGTTTCAGTCTGGATGGGCAAAATACACCTGTGCTTGGTCACAACCAATCAGAGAGCCAGAATATCTGCCGCTGACTGAAACGTGGTACGTTCTGCTTATATGCGAACAGGCAAGCTAGGCTAGCTTGCTCATGTTGGATATGTGTGTTAATTGCAAACGAAAAACACATTCACGTATTTTCAACTTAGTTTGCGTTCTTCGAGGCATTCTTGTCTTGATACACGTTCGAAAACGTACCCTGAGGTGAACAGCCGAGCTAGGCTAGCTTAATTAGGCCGGGTTTGTGTGTTAATTGCGAGCGAAAAACAAATTCAGGTATTTTCAACTTAGTTTGCATTCTTGTGTTGATACACGTACAAAAAAATACACCGAGGTTAACAGGCAAGCTGAGTTAGCTTGCTCATGTTGGGTTTGTGCGTTAACTGCAAGCGAAAAACAAATTCACGTATTTTCAACTTAGTTTGCATTCTTCGAGGCATTCTTGTCTGGATACACATTCGAAAAAGTACCCTGAGGTGAACAGGCAAGCTAGGTGAGCTTGCTCAGGTTGGGTTTGTGTGCTAATTGCGAGCGAAAAACAAATTCACGTATTTATTTTGGGTTGATACACGTACTAAAAAATAGACCGAGGTTAACAGGCAAGCTAGGCTAGTTTGCACATGTTGGGTTTGTGTGTTAACTGCAAGCCAAAAACAAATTCACGTATTTTCAACTTAGTTTGCATTCTTCGAGGCATTCTTGTCTTTACACACATTCGAAAAAGTACCCTGAGGTGAACAGGCAAGCTAGGTGAGCTTGCTCAGGTTGGGTTTGTGTGTTAATTGCGAGCGAAAAACAAATTCAGGTATTTATTTTGGGTTGATACACGTACTAAAAAATAAACCGAGGTTAACAGGCAAGCTAGGCTAGTTTGCACATGTTGGGTTTGTGTGTTAACTGCAAACGAAAAACAAATTCACGCATTTTCAACTTAGTTTGCATTCTTCGAGGCATTCTTGTCTTGATACACATTCGAAAAAGTACCCTGAGGTGAACAGGCAAGCTAGGTGAGCTTGCTCAGGTTGGGTTTGTGTGTTAATTGCGAGCGAAAAACAAATTCACGTATTTATTTTGGGTTGATACACGTACTAAAAAATAGACCGAGGTTAACAGGCAAGCTAGGCTAGTTTGCACATGTTGGGTTTGTGTGTTAACTGCAAACGAAAAACAAATTCACGCATTTTCAACTTAGTTTGCATTCTTCGAGGCATTCTTGTCTTGATACACATTCGAAAAAGTACCCTGAGGTGAACAGGCAAGCTAGGTGAGCTTGCTCAGGTTGGGTTTGTGTGTTAATTGCGAGCGAAAAACAAATTCAGGTATTTATTTTGGGTTGATACACGTACTAAAAAATAGACCGAGGTTAACAGGCAAGCTAGGCTAGTTTGCACATGTTGGGTTTGTGTGTTAACTGCAAACGAAAAACAAATTCACGCATTTTCAACTTAGTTTGCATTCTTCGAGGCATTCTTGTCTTGATACACATTTGAAAAAGTACCCTGAGGTGAACAGGCAAGCTAAGTGAGCTTGCTCAGGTTGGGTTTGTGTGCTAATTGCGAGCGAAAAACAAATTCACGTATTTATTTTGGGTTGATACACGTACTAAAAAATAGACCGAGGTTAACAGGCAAGCTAGGCTAGTTTGCACATGTTGGGTTTGTGTGTTAACTGCAAACGAAAAACAAATTCACGCATTTTCAACTTAGTTTGCATTCTTCGAGGCATTCTTGTCTTGATACACATTCGAAAAAGTACCCTGAGGTGAACAGGCAAGTTAGGTTAACTTGCTCAGGTTGGGTTTGTGTGTTAATTTTGAGCGAAAGACAAATCACGTATTTTAAACTTATTTTGCATTCTTGTCCTGATACACATTCGAAGAAGTGCCCTGAGGTGAACAGGCAAGCTATGTTAGCTTACTCAGGTTAAGCTTGTGTGTTAATTGCGAGCGAAAACAAATTCACGTTCTTTCAACTTAGTTTGCATTCTTGTGTTAATACACGTACAAAAAAATACCCTGAGGTGAACAGGCAAGATAGGCTAGCTTGCTCATGTTAAATATGTGTGTTAATTGCGAAAAACAAATTAACGTATTTTCAACTTAGTTTGCATTCGAAAAAGTCCTGAGGAGAACAGGCAAGCTAGGTTAGCTTGCTCAGGTCAGGTAAAGTATTCAATTGAAGCTATCTCAAACCTTGATTTTTCAAATGAACCACGGGCCGTCAAAGGAACAAATTTATCAATTTGACCAGCGGTCTTGCTCATTATTCATAATGATGCGACGGGTGGGGTAACAAGAGATGCACACAGTGGTGCGTCTCTCTTTTTTATGTGGTATTATCATATCATTGCGTTCTTTGTTGCTCGCGTAGATTTCTGTCTGTACTTAGATAAAAAGTTTCCGATACTGTATACGCTATTTTTCATTATGCCTGCATAGTGACTATTGAAACTATGCTGGAATAGTATATTCTGTAACAAGGTTATAATGAAAATTCGATGCAAGTGAAAAGTTCCGAATGCTAGGTGATAGCGCGGGGAACTACGAGCATAAGAAATTTTAATTTTTTCGAGTAGGTAACAGACTATACTTTCTCTACGATCAAAAATTTAAATTGAATGAATTGAAAGGCATCCAAGAATGCATATATTTTATATATATGTTGTATAAAACAGCTCTACTGGAACTGGGATTGGTTTACTGCGTAATTGAATATACTCAGTTGTAGGCGACAACAGAATAATATCGTGTAAATGTTGATTGCAGACGATCTTCTAAAAATTTGCTTTCCATATTATTGCTATTTCAAACAAATTTTCTCGTTCAACCAATCTTTCATGAAAGGAATTTATGGAAAAATATTAATTGCCGTAATTAGAACCTTTTCAAAAAGATTTCTACCAGTGATATTTCTGTGCTCACTATTATGTAAAGATTAAATAAAATCACCGTGAGTCACATTTGTGTTTTCGTTTGAATAAATCAACTGCTTCGACATGGTTATTTACGTTTATGCATATAAAATGACCTCAACATCCAACTACAAACTAATATTACAACCGAGCTATTATTATGCATTATACCAACTATACGACATTATTGTCGTAGGTGTGCAATTGTATTTCATAGATAATCAACCTATTTTTCGAATAGAGGAAAAATATTATTTTAAGATACTTATTACACAAGAATAATAAAGTATGCACGTGAAGTTTTAATCAAAAAGTACTGGCTCACTATTTGTAAAAATACTTGTGATTCGGCCTTCAGCCAGTATAATGAACTATGTAATTTCAACAGAAAAATAAACAGCACCCGATTATGTTTCACTGACGTAATACTTCTAATTCGCTTGTTTCAACAATAACAAATTATTCCATGCGAATAAGGATTTCAAATGGCGTTGAAGTGGTACCTCTTTTTCTGTATTTTTTGGACTTTGCTTCCCATAGGCGCACTTGTTCAGTAGTGGTACTTGTAATTGTCATACAGTTATATAATAATAATAATAATAATAATAATAACCGTCTTTATTATTTTCTTTCCTACAAAAATTATAAAAGAAAAATATATAAATATATAAAATGCAATGGTACAAAATGAAAATAAAAGGCGAAGTTCAATTTTTATAGAGACTAATCCTAAGACCAGTCGCTATTAATTGTTCTTCCACTTAACCTAAAACTCGCTGCAGTATCCATGAAATAATTTTTATTTTATTTGTCCAATATGTACATACATAAATAAAAAAGACATGATGGAAAAGGCATAATGTCATGATTTTATTGTGAAATAAATAAATGACTTTTGAATTTCAGTCGAAATCGCTGTAACCCACTTTGTTTTATATGATCAGGTATATTATTGTAGATTGCGCATATTTGAAAGCTGAAACTACGTCTGAAAAACTCTGATTTGAATTTGGGTGGGGAAAGTAATCCTTTATTTCTCACATTGAGATTGTGTACATCAGCTCTGTAGGTAATTTTCCTATGCAGATAAGAGGGTGTTTTACTTGTAATGAGTTTGTGGAAGAGAGTTGCAGAATGCAGAATTCGTCTGTTTTTCATATTTAACCAACCAATGTCTCTCAATTTGTGCGAGATTCTTTGCCGCCGTCTTATACCATATATGAGTCGTAGACAAGAGTTTTGAACTTTTTGAATCTTTCCTTCATATTGACTGGTTAAAAAAAGGCTATATAGTACGTCTGCGTAGGTAAAATTTGATAAAACAAGTGTTTCACATAATGTAGCTTTCAATCTGAATGGGAGAAAATGCCTTTGACTGTATATGACTCTCAACATATAATAGGCACGTTGTATTAATTTATTGACATGACTCTCAAATTTCAAATCAGAGTCGAGCAAAACACCTAAACTCTTCGTACTGTCGACTATTTCGAGATTCACGTTGTTTATGTCTATTTTCACAGAATCAAGAATGATATTACGGTTGTTTCGGGGGCCAAATACAAGAACTTTGGATTTATCATTATTTATGATCAAGCCGTGATTCGAAGCTGTTTGAGTGAAAGCCGTGAGATCCTTATTTATACGTGTACAAGCACTTTCTACTACTTGATGAGGAAAGCTGTAATAAAGTTGAGTGTCATCGGCATACATGAGATAACTATAAATTATTCGCATTGACGTTTATTGTCTCTTCCATACAGATGTCAGGTGTATCAAATAATGCGGATAAATAAGCCGAAACAAATTCCTGCGAGGGACAAAAAAAACATATTTCATTCCTGCAAAGGACGATAAGCAGGCAGATTCAAAAAACCATTTCTTCGTAAGAATAAAGAGTATTCGGTGTTGGTTGTGTTAACTTATATTAAAAGATATCAGTATTGCCTTGAAGGGATTCAATTCTGAAAGTTACTGTGTTATTTTGGGAATTGTCTGGTGAATGAGTTATGACATTCAGGAATTTTGGTTTTCCGAAATAACTTCCCTCTGTGAGGATTAGTTCCAGCATGGTCACGCTACAATTATAGGAAAATAGTGTAGTCAACTTCATTGAAAATCCGAGGATATAATTGATAATCCAGTACGATTGAGTTTTGAGACGAGGATCGATTGTAGCACCACCAAACTTGGTGTGCTAGTAGTTGGAACCATGATAAACACGAAAAAAAATGTTTACCAAAATTCCAGGGGTGGAACATATTTTTTTTTTCGTTTAAAAATAAATAAAAAGATTTTTGCTGTAATCTTGGAAAGTATATGATTTTTTCGGAAAAACAATTCAATTCTCGAGTGAAAATTGTCAAGCTGTGTGCACGTTCCAATGGAATTGATTGAAGAAAAGGTTTGTATTTCGTACAGAAATTTATTTATAAAATAATAGCAAAGCGCTTTCGACTATGACGTCATCATCAGTGCGTACTCGTCAGGTGTATAAGAGCCAGACAATAAAAATATCATGTGTCCAGAGGACCATGTAAATATTTAAAAAAAGACTTTTTTATTTAAGTCTTAGTGGATAAAAAGTTCTTTTGAACACGCGCGATTTTTAGAGCTCGATAATAACTAATAAAAAAAATAGAGTAGAGACTTCACGTTCCTCGAGTTGTTGATGTTGTCATGGTAAATTTAAAAAACGCTCGTTTTGGAAAGTTCGATTTAAAAAACGGTGAGACGTGCTCTAAATAGGTGAAATAGGACAAAAATTAAAAAGAGTATATTACGAGTAGTTGGTGATTTTTTTTTCAATCAATTATACCATCTAATTTCATACGTATTTCATTCATTTCAATTTTAGGAACTTAATATGATAATAAAATAATTCCCCCTTTTCAAACTACTCCGTACTCTTCATCAATATGAAGAGTTCCATTCATTGATTTTTGTATTTTTATAATTCCACCATGTGTGTTCTCTACAGTTATTCAAGGGCCATTTTTTCCGTGGTGTCATTCCAGCTGTTGTGTCTGGCCGATGTGGAATTGTTTTAAGCTGTTGTTTCTGGCTGCCTAAGGGTTTAATGTCGTTTTGTTGGATGAAGTAAGGGCGATAACCATATGCTTCCCTCCCTTACGTCAGCTGATATATGTTTCGCTGGATTGCACAAAAGTTATTCATGAAATCGACAACTTAAGGTGGATTCATGCAAGCATAAATCTAAACTTAAATGAATTTAAAACTAAAATCAAGAATATAAAACAATGTAATGAAATGGAGGTGTTCACGCAAGAAATTAAGCAATTAAAATTTACATTAAAACTCAATTTCTTCCATAAATTAGAAACGGCGCATGCGTAGTCTCTTTACTCACAGCTGATTGCTTTCAAAGAGAAAAGAGGTTATGTTATGTTCGCAATTTCAGTATAGGTTTGACGCCATATTTTCTATATTTCTTATTCCTCACAACACCAGAGGCTCCCGCAGAAGCAATAACGTACTCAGTACTAAACCATACTCACTTGTCTTGGTGATAGTTTTCATGCTGTACTGTAAACACCAGACCACAATAGATAAAACAAAAAACAACAAACCACGAAAATCTCAGGTTAGGGTTCACCTTCTGTTTTCTGAAGAATACACTAATACGTTTCAAAAATTGACAGTTGGAACGATATGCGCATGTCTAGTACTATATATTCTTAATTTAAAATTCATCTAAATCTTAAATTCATTTTAGTTTTAGTGATGTTGCATGAATCCACCTTTAATCTTGATTTTTCATTATCAATTTGGATTATTTAAGATACTGATGGGCTGTGAAAAATTACGATATAATTGTAAAGGAGTTATAAACGTGACAATTTATAACATTTTGTGAGCGAAGACCTATATGGAGGTTTGATTTCAACTGATCGTGAATTACAATTTTTCTTAAGGATATAATCTGTGACTTTATGCAAAGTGTTGCTTTTGAACGGTTCGACATAGAAACATGAATAAAAAACATTTCGAGGGTTTCACCAATGCTACTTTTTGAAAAAAAAAAAATATGGTGATTGCTCAATAGGGGGCGCGGGGGAGGGGCATCAACTCAAAATTTTCAAATGGCATGGGGGGTCAAGTGACACATCGTCGAAAAGGAAATTCTTTACAATTATCCAAATTTTTTTGAATTTCGTTAATATTTTTTTGCAATTTAAATTCGAAATATCAAATATAAATGCGGATCTATACTACTCATACCTCGATAAATTTGAACGGTTTGATGTGAAACAATGAAACCAAAAATGTTTTGAAGGG
This sequence comes from Chrysolina haemoptera, assembly GCA_958298965.1. Taxonomy (NCBI): domain Eukaryota; kingdom Metazoa; phylum Arthropoda; class Insecta; order Coleoptera; family Chrysomelidae; genus Chrysolina; species Chrysolina haemoptera. Next base: position 39,962,386 of record OY282587.1, on the reverse strand, counting down.
TATTACCAATACTAATTTTTGAGAGAAGAAACATTGCAATTACTTGACAGATGGCGCTGGGGGCACATTAACTTAAAAATTTCGTAAAGCATGAAACTGAGAAAAAACTTATAGACAAAATTCAAAAATATTTAGATGGTTGTAAAGAGAATCCAGCTTTCTTAATTTACAATTCATAAGTTTGTGAAAGTTCCCCTAGGTGTCTCCTCTGTCTCCAAGGAGTGTCATTCTGCCGTTGAGAAATTTGTTCTCTTCCATTTTGTAAAGACCAAGCTTCGTGTATGGTATAGTGTCACGTTTTAATTAATGATGCTCATTGATTTGATTTTCTGGGGTTCTACCCCCTATTTCATATATACATTGTAAGTATAAAAATTGTTTGAATTTCTACACGTTGTTAACCTTATAATAATTTTTTCAGCTTCTCTCTATTATGCATTTTGTACCAAACTGATGATGAACATATATATGTTCGAAACATGTCTTTAAGATAGGATTTCTATCCTGTTCTTATTATTTAAGATAGGATTTCTATCCTGTTCTTATTAAAATCTTTGTGGAGACGACTTTGTGTTCTTTTTCCAAAAAAACTTGGTCTTCCACTTAGAGTATGTTCTATTACCTTTTCTTATATTTTTAAATTAAAATATTTTTTATAATTATGATAATGTTGATTTGACCAGAGGATTCGATTAACTGAGAACATTTATTGTAATTTGTGCAATTACCCGAAATAACGGGTCCCTCTGTAACTGAAACTGTCCTCGAATATGAGTCTTTAGCAACATTTGAAATATCTATGTTGAGAATTTCAATAGCGAATTTTTCCAGTTTTGAATGGATGCCTTATACATCCTTATAAATAATATGCCTATAAATATCTTAACTCTTACCTTTTGTGTGGAACACCATTGTACACAGTAACAGACTTTATTATTATCATTATTATTTGACATATATTGTTCTTCCTCAAATTTTTTTGATACCAATAATAAGGATTTCAATATTCACCTCTAAGAGGAATGACAAAATCAGCCAATGTCAAGAAAATCCAGTTTTATATAGAAAACCTGCGAGATCCGTTCAACGCAAAATTCTCTTTTAATTTCTATGAACACCTTGGATTAAAAATAGCTCGGACGCATGAATAATTGATTATTTCTAGCTCGAAGCACATACGTTAGGAACATGATTTACTAAAAATTTCAAACCATAATATACTTTATTTTCGGAATATCAAAATAACAAGAGGAATTAAATTTCCTCACTGTTTCTAAACGCATGTCTGTCACTATATCTTAAATTAGGAAAGAATTCAACCAATTATGATGTTAAAACATTTCCTGTTAATTTAAATATGCCGAACACAAGTTGTGTATAGAGGGTATCTCAGCTCGTATTGCTTAATTCATTGAGTTTCTCTCATGTATTCGGATGTATGAATTACTCAAGAATGTATACGGAAATTGTGCATCTAATCTTATTGGTGATCGAGAGGTTTGTTGAATTTCCCTATTACAACTATTAAATAAATATGAGTAATTGGTTTTCACAGTTTGAGAAGTCCAGCCAAATTTCAAACGTGCAGTACTCACCAATGAATAATTCCAACCTTATTATACAAATAGAAAATAGAATACCACTGGTATTCTTTTCTATTTGTATTCTAGTAACTACTGATATAATTCATAATATGGCATTAACAGTATAGTTATTTCCTGTTATTATGTTATTACTAGTTGATTTTTATGAACAAGTTTTCATAAAGAGTATTTTGGACCTAAAACTGTGGTGTCTGATGGTACCAAAAATTCAATAAACAAGTTGTCTACAAAACCAAAAAAATGCACTTGATGTAATTAATGTCATTATTTGTCAGTGATGAAGGACCTTCTACAGTTGGACTGGATACTACTTCGTTTGTAACTTCAAAAGGAATAAGTATTACCAATTGCGCAAACGGCAAAATACATGTGTGAACTTTTATAAATGATTCCTTTTGAGTAGGTGTTTATCATATATCGAAGTATTTCTGTTAGAGAAATCTATATTACTGAGTATCCATCATCTCATCTGTCATTTCACTTTTAACTCTAGTGTTAAAAGTGATTTTGTGAAAACGTCAGTTTTTAGTTCATATGACGTCAATGAACTAAAAACGTAATATTTAATGACAGTTGTACAAAAACATATTTTCTTGTTCCGCCAGAAAAACCACGGCACGATTCCAAAAATTTTCATGTCAACACAAGTTTTTTTGTATGTCGGCGAGGAGATAGGCAAAGTTCATTATTTCTGCACTTGAGGAAAAAATCAGAATAAATAAAAAAAAAGTATGAATAAAAAAATTACGATTATATTAAAAAAATCAGGTTTATTGATTATTTCATAAAAAATTGACACCGATTCTTGATTCTCAAATAGAATGCCATGTATAATATTACGTTTTCACAATCCTGATTCAGTTCTAATTAGTTTAAAATATTTCAGTACGTTAGTAGAACGACTGATTTTTTCGAATCTAGCGTGCTGCGAATCATCATACATGACATAAAAAGTGAACATTCACCAGCAAATTCAGTACCTAACATCTAACTGTCTCTTAGTTGAATACAACTTTTCGAAACCAATACAACGGTATTCTCAAACCTAAAATCCAGTGAGTTTTAAGCTCAAAAAACACATTTAGAAAATGTCCTCTAATCAAAATACATTGATTCAAGATGAAAACTGTTATTTAAAAAAATATGATGGAATTTCAAAAGATTAAAATGGCATTGAAACTTTTAGTCGATACTCAAATTTGTATATTTTGATTACTTTTAAAGTCTACATGCTAGATTAAAAACAAACCCTTTTTTTTAAAAAAAGAAACTTATATAGTATCAAACTATTCAAAATTTTCTCAGGAGTCTGAAAATGTATAAAAATACATGATGTTGTTAAGAATATACAGTTAAACACTCTAAGAAATGTATTAATAGAAGCAGAATACAAACAATACTTAGTTTCTTTCAACACTTCACTTAACTGTAATTTATATGCAAGCAGTAGTACTTCACTGGACTATTATTTTTGTATTTCTAATCTCATCTTCGATTCAGATTTCCTTCCAGCGACGGGAGTGGCCTTATTTATAGATGGTAGACATCCATCGATATCACTTTCGGTACTTCTATTCAATTCTAGATGGCTCCCGACGTACGTGAGTGGCGATGTCATCTTGTTTACGAGTTGACCGGTTACGAATTCCAGAGTTGGCCCGGATTCGCCACAATACAATAAAAAACAGGTCGGAAAAGGGATGCAAGTGATATCGTTGTCGCCCGGTATATACTATTCATAAATCTTTCGTGCAGACATTTGACAAAATTTGATCATGTACATAAAGGCACTTCAAGATATGTTTCGAACCATATTTTTTTGAATTCGTCCTTAAATTGTTATTGCAAATGTAGTCTCATAAGGAAGTTTGTCATCCTCCACTGTCAATTCTTGGAAATAACAGATCCGTTCAAAGAGGGAAACGGATGGCTGATATTCCGAGTTTGCGAATCTCGATATCCAGAATGGTATCAAATTATTACACACTGTGGAAACAGATTTGCCGAAGTTTGCGGGTCACTGCTTATCGATTTCCAATGGGATTCGTTATGTTTGGTACTGATTAAATGTTGAACCTCCAGAAATGGACCAATGTTATTTACAAAATCGTTTCTGAAATGAAGACTCGATCGTGATCGCCTTTATAGGATGATTTTACATCAATGATAATCGAAATTGGTTGATTGTTCAGTGAGTTTAGTTGTCAATGATTAAGATGTCTAAAAACCCTGGTGTGCCGACTGATTCGATTTTGTTTCTATTTGTGTGATATCAAAACAAATGAAATGCATCCATATTTCGAGGTTTTTGTAATAAGGTTTTGTAATAATTTATTAACCAAATTTTCAGCAACTTTCGATCTGTTATGATACCTGTGCATTGGATAATTGCGAATTCAACAAATAGATTTTGATTTTTGAGGTAACACTATTTACTGATTCATATAGCAGATAATAGTATATTAAAGTATGAGTTGATTCAAAGGCACAACAAAGGTATTTTAAACACTCGCGATTTTTCGTGCACGACGGCAGAGCAAGTGTTTGAAAGATCAGTTATCCACGAATACTTTTATACTTTATTTTTTTCAATTGGTTCACTTTGAAATCATAAATACTGGTTTCATTATTTAATCCAGTACGATTGGGTTTTGAGACAAGTATCGATTGTAGCACCACCAAATTTGGTATGCTAGTAGTTGGAACCATGATAAACACGAAAAAAATTGTTTACCAAAATTCCAGGGGTGGAACATATTTTTTTTTTTTTCGTTTAAAAATATATATGAATGAAGCGAAGAATTTGTATATAGGTGTATAAATTTATTATTTATTGCAAAGCGCTTTCGACTTGCGTCATTTTCAGTGCTTACTAGTCAGGCAACAGGAAGTATCGAGATTTGTAAAAACATTATCTGTTTAAATTTGAAACTTATTTAAGTCTAAAAACCAACGAAATGCATGTTGGTTTTCAATTGAATGAAAACCAACTAATGACTTTGTGTCAAAACTCAAAAAGTCACTTATTGCACCGTGTAAATTCGCACCAAGTTTCCAACAAACCTGAACCTCAGCCTTCATTCAGTTCCCTTGGAATTTGTATACAAAAATGACCAACTTGTACGAGTAACAACTGAATGACGCAACCAATTACGAAACTTCCATTAGCTATAAAAATTTAATTCGGCCTTGAGGATACTGCACCATAATTCTAAATGCGGTTACGCGGACATCAAATTATAATTTTTTTAATTTTACATGGCAATTTATTAGAGTTTGCACAAACATGTGCATTTTATTGAGTAATTTTCGAAAATGCGCCGTTACCTCATGAAACTCCAATACGAAAAATAGACGAATGATGTGGCAATTTTTTGGAAGATGGTCATTAAAAAATTTCAGATATTCTGCCAAGGGAAGGAACGGAATATTTTTTCTATTTTGATTCAGTGTCGATTAAACATAAAAAATAAATCTTTTATCCACAATCACCTTATAATTGAAGTTTTATCCACACTTATGAACCGTATAAAGTACCACTTTATCCACTAGAGGAATAATGAAATTACTTTATTCCACTAGTGGAATAATGAAAAATACAATCTTGAATATCAATCACATTTTACTTATTTATTATTAATAATATTAATATTAACATTTATATTAATAGACATTTAGTTCTTCGTTTTATCATAATTCAACACCTCCCGATATTTTTGTATGTTATTTCAATGATTTTTGAGGAGGTGACAGCCGCTGTTAGAGCAAAACGTCAAATCATTTTGTGATGAAAAATTTCCGCGATTCTGATTCTAAATGAATGTGATTGTGAATAAAACGTTGTATTGCATGCGTGTTTTAGATACATTTTATTTGCGCAAGAATGTTTAAACGCGTTTAAACATTCTTGCGCAAATAAAATGATATCTAAAACACTTATACAATAAATAACTATTACATTCCTAATTTATGTGATCTTTTATGAAAGTTGGTTTTTTTCACCTTCCACGATAATACAGTATTCTTTACCAGTCCTTAATATGTGTGAAATAGCACATAATCCAATTTTTTTCAACACGAATCCTCGAAACAATATGTTTCCGTAGATGCCAGAAATAATGCGCATTCGCCAATATAATGAATAAATAGATCACAAATCATTTGCCTTCGCCAATATTTTCAAAATTCGAAAAAACTTTTTCACCCCTTACCGCTTTCATCTACGTTATTATCGTTCATCCTGCTCGATTAGTTGGTAAAAAATAAACGTAAAAAACAAGATTTTACTTGAATGCACTGAAAAGAAGAAAATATACTTTGCAGTGAATCGTCCGCAAACATGGAACCACCATCTTGAAATTATCGGACCATAATCACAAAACTCGTCCGCCATATTGGAGCCGCTATGCAGAATTTATGAATATGAATTTTTTACAAAATTCATATCTCCGACATCAAAAACCCCAAATACAAATTGTGAACGAAATTGGAATAAAATCACAAATCTCGTCTGCCATCTTGGAGTCGCCATTTTTCATTTTTCTCCAACAAAAATTTCATAATGCATAGTCACCGATATTATTTTATGAACCCCTGCCAAATTTCAAGTTAATCAGACGACTAGAAGTGGGTCAAAATTCAGTTGCAAGATTTGTCCCACACACATACAGGGTGTTACGTAAGTACGTGGCCAAACTTGAAGGGGCGATTCTTTGAGTGATTCTAAGACGAAAAGTTCATATAAACATAGGTCCGGTAATGCTTCGTTTTCAAGATACAGGGTGTCAAAATTTTTAAAAGAAATCGTTTTTTTCGTAAATATCTTAATAATCCTTCAACCGATTTTATTGAAATTTGGCAGTGTTATTAAAGGTCGTAAAGGGCTAATTTAATGATGTTGCGGATGTAGTATTTTGACATACGCCGAAGGAGCAGGAGAAATCAAAATACTCGGAGCTCGCTCAATAAATTCGAGATTTTTTTCCACCATTTGAATTCAAAAGGTACTTTATCATTTTTTTTATTAATGACCTTGTAAAAAAAGCGCAGAAATTTTGAGTATTTGAGGTGCGTATGGACTAGAGCATTCGTTCCGCATGAGCACCGAATGAGCACGCGTGCTGCTCGGTTCTGTTCGCATTCTGTTCGTGCTCAAATCAGCAACAACACTATCCGAGCATTTGCTCGTTCTGTGCTCATGAGAAGCGAATGCTCTAGTGAATAGGCACCTTTATAGACAGACAGTCGGAACGTTCAAGGTTAAACTTACTATGAGCATTATAGTATTTTATATTTTAGACCGAACTGAGTTGGAGTGAGACGATAGTAGATTTACTTTGACCTTTTTCAGAAGGTATACACCCCTTCTTAAGCATGCATGGCTTTCTGACTTTTTTGCGAGTAATCTCATTCTCCTCCTTCCAGCATCTTGGGAATTGAGAGAACCTGAAATGTTATCATCAATATTTCTCATCGCCAAAATGTCTTGACTCCACCAAATTTCTTTCTTGTCGCGACTTGTGCTACATCTTCATCTGCATAAACAACCGCATTGATTATTACGGATGCGAATGCATCAGGTGCAATTTGTGTCTATTATCAAACCTAAGTTCTTGTAGTAGTTGTAGTAGGGTGGAATTGTAGAGTTGCCAATTTTTGAGTCTAAAATAGATTGAATATCATTTCTAACATTGTCTGGGCAAAAAAGCAATGCACATGATTTATTGGGGTTAACTTTAAGTAAATGTTTGGTTGAAATTGTAAATAGTACGTCTAAGTCAGTTATTATGAATTTATTTGCCATAGCAATATTTGAAGGCGATATAAACTTGAGTGTCATCAGCATAAAACTGATAACCAACATGTTGCAGCACATTAGCGAAATTTGACGTATACAAGGTGTATAGAAGCGGGCCCAGTATGCTACCCTGAGGAACACCGATCAGGACTTCTGTTGGGGGGAAATTTGGTTATCTATTTGAACGCTCTGAAATCGTTCACTGAGGTATGATGATAACATATTCCAGGCGGACTCACTGAATCTATAATAGTCAAACATAGAGATTAAAATTTCATGATTGGTCATATCAAATGCTTTAGAATAATCTAGAAGCACTAGAACACATATTTTACTGCTATCCTGAGCTTTCAGGATGTCATCAACAATATCAGAAAGAGCTGTTGCACAGCTGTCTCAGAGCTGGGAAGTACTCAGTACAAATACCCGAATATTGTACTCTTGAGTACATTTCTGGTACTCTGTACCCGTTACCCAGTACATTTTATATAAAGTACTCGGTACTCGTACTCGTACATATCGGGTAAAAGTATCCGATACCCGCGCTTCTGATGAAAGTACATTTTTACGAGTACTCTTTTGTGCAACACGTCTACTTACGCCTGGCCTGTCTGTCCAGTCCAGCATGCCCCACCCAGCAACCTCAAAACTCCAAAGGCTTTATAAATCATCAAAATTAGTTATTATGAAGCCAATCCTGGCAAACAGAATCAACCAGTTATGCCATTACTTAATAATTATTTTTTCTGCAAACGTCAAAAAATGACAAGGATCGCGCATTGACAACAATATGCGAAGTGACAATTTTTTTAATTTTTCTTCGTTACCATGACAACGTGCTTAAAGTAATGTGCGAAATACCTATTTCGCACACTGTATGTAAACTATATGGGATTTTCATGTTCTAACCTATACTTCTCAATCAAGCAAAAATTCAAGAAATCATTTATTTTTAACTTTATGGTCTGAATGTTCAACAATAATTAAAAAAGGCTTTATTAACACTTTTCAAATTGTGACAAAATTTTATATCACCTATTTTTTTTTGACGTTTATAGAAAAAAATTTGTTTGCATCCTGTGCGCGAAATACTTTGGTGATCGAGAACTGATTTTTTTTAACGAGGCGCAAAAAATAACTATTGTTTTTATTATTATTATCGTTAATTTTATCCTTTATGGACTGAAAACTACAAAATAGTTTAGTAATTATTGATTTGATAGTTCATGGTTATTTATAGGGTGCAAAAAGTGGTGAATGCAAAAAATAGTCGATATAGTTGAGCATTTCGCGCACTAGATACAAAAATAACTACTGTTTTTCAGAACATTAGTAATTATTGATTTGATAGTTCATGGTTATTTATAGGGTGCAAAAAGTGGTGAATGCAAAAAATAGTCGATATAGTTGAGCATTTCGCGCACTAGATACAAAAATAACTACTGTTTTTCAGAACATTAGTAATTATTGATTTGATAGTTCATGGTTATTTATAGGGTGCAAAAAGTGGTGAAGGTATAATGCAAGACTCAGAGAAAACCCAATGGGTGGATATATTGTTCAATTATTTTTGGACTTGCTACATACAACTTGATGAGAAAGTACTTGCAAAAAGTACTCTTAGAATTCGAGTACTTTTACTCGGAGTACTGTACTCGAGAGAATGTGTAATGAGTAAAGCACTTGGTACTCAATTATTGGAAGTACCCGGTACACAGTACTCGAGTACAATTTATCAGTACTCGGCCCAGCTCTGAGCTGTAGCCACTTCTGAACCCAGATTGTTTGCATGGCAGTATCTTATTTTTTTCCAAAAAGACCCTGATTTGGGATCCATAATTTTTTCTAATATTTTTGATAACGTGGGTAAAACACTGATACAACGAAGATCATTATAAGTTTCGAGACAAAGTTGAAATATCACTACTATCTATAATCCAATCAACAGAACGTTTTTCAATGCATTAGCTAGATATTTCGGAATATTTCTCATTACTGACTTGTTGAAAATTTAATTAAACACAAAACAAAATCAAGAACAGACGGCATTTGCATCATCGTAACACATGGAACATTTGAACAACTGATGAGCTGCAGACGGGAATATAAACCATTAATTTTCAAATTACAAGCCGATAATGATTTCATAACGTTAACAGCCGACAGAAGGATCGGAATGCGAGTAAATCAAATGTAACCGCAAAGAAGTTATTCATATCCGTAACATCATTGTAAGGCACACAGAACTCGTGGAGTGCAAGCGTTTGTGCTTTGCTTGAAATCTACAGCTACAGACGACAACGATATAGCAGTAAAATTGCAGTTTTATCGAACGTATGTCACTGATAAAAATAGGTGGAAAAAAACAAAAATTTTCCGTAAAATAAAACAGAATATTTACTGAATTATCAACAAATCTAGTAATTTCACTGCAAAAACTTATTTTTGTCATGTAATATTGTAATTTTCTGTTATTTATTATGTTTTTCTAATTTCACCATGTAAATGTCGTAACTGAATAATCTTTGCTTTAATACTTTAAATTCACCATGCGAGTTTCAGTTCCACTGTGTTTTCTCTCTGGAATAATGTGAATGTACAGCAATTTGGTAAAATTCAGTAACCTATTCATAAATAAACTCGCGACGTCTACGCCTGTGCATGAGGGGGAACCGGGAAGAATGCAGAACGCTACCGATTATAACCTCAATTCGCAATTGCCGGTATTTCAATGGCTGTGGTCTGTTTATAGTGGGTGCGTAGATATTTTGTTTATAGTGGTTGGAAGAGTGGAATAACTTGAAAGGTAAGTTCATATTAATCATAGACATTATGTTTACCTGTGAAACATGTCGTTTCAAGTGTATAACCATTGAGAAATATAATCGACATCAGTATTTGCACAGTCAATTTAGAGGAGCAGAATTGTCTTGTCTGTATGCCAGCTGCAAAGTGTCATTCATCAGTTATATAACATTCAATCAGCACGTTTTTAGGAATCATACAAAGGTTATTACAAAAACAGGGCGAATCACTAATTTAATTTGTGATATCTGCCGGCAAGGGATCATCGATGATAGGAACATCTTTCTGTCTCATGTTTTTGAACATTTATCATATCATAATGCTATAGCATGTCCATTTAAAAAGGAATGCAAGAACACAACTTCGTTCAAGACCAGACAACACATCCGTGTTCACATGAGTAGAAAACATTTTGTGGAGAAACCAAATACAAATGATCACCATACTCAAAACCTTAGTGGAAATCAGTCCCAACGTGCCCAAAGAAAAAAATCTTGCTTCTAATGATATTTCAAGTGAATGCTTTTCTAATTCTGCACTAACTGATGATGAAAATTATGATGATGATTTGGAAAAGCTTGCTACCGAAATTCTAGTAAACATGTATTTAACTTTACAGGCTAAATATTTCCTTTGCTAAAAAAGTCTTAAGACTATAATTGACGGATTCATGGATATAGATACTCTCAACAATGAAAATATGTTGAAAAAATAGAAGGAAAATTTTCCAGAATTGGATATTTTGAATTTTAATTCAAATTCAGTTAAAAAAACTCATGATAAAAAAATGGTATTTTACGTTCAATATATTCAAGAAAAAAATATTACTTAGAGCACTACGGTTTTGTCAGTCCCAAAAAAATCGATTTTTCAATTATGCCCAATAAAACTTAATTTTTTTATTATGTTCCTATTCTAGAAACCCTGAAACAGCTGCTCAATGATTATTATATTGAAAATCAATGATTTCCTCAGTCTAATAGGGTTTCTTCAACAAAAAATGTCTTTACCGATTTTTGGAGTGGAGCTGTGTTCCAAGAAAATATTTTTTTCCAAGGAAAAAAAGGAACTGAACCTTATTTTATATTTTGAGGTTTGTAATCCTCTTGGGTAGGCAAGGACCCAGTATAAACAGTATAAATTGATTGGTATATATTTCACTCTTGGAAACTTGGAACCTTGGAACAGAACCAAGGTTGAGAATATTCATTTGTTGGCACTATGCTTCGACAAAGATTTGAAAAACGTTGGATTTCATACAAAGTCCTTTATTGATAGATCCCAAAATACGTTTATCAGAGATATGTGAATTGAATAACCAATAAGGCATGTTTAATTTTTTTTTCAGATTCCACAACTAACTTGACATCAGAAGAACCTCACTGTTCTCATGAGAATACACCAGCAGCCTTTGCACTCCCTAGCCGTCAGCATCTTGTGTTTATTGTCTACCCAAGTGATGTGTTTTTGTTTAATAAATGTTTAGAGTTTAATTGGAATTTTCAATGGCAAAAACCTTACCGTGTTCTATAAGGCTTTTGGGTTTTGGTCGTTTATCCATTTTTCTTGGGATTTCCAAAAAAGCCAAGAAAAACTGATACACGACCAAAAATGCCAAGAAAAATGGATACATGACCAAAAACCCAAAAGCCATATAGAACATTGAGCGAGGGTCGTGAAAGTCTTAATGTAAAAATACAATGTAAAAGTACACCTTAAAAAAGCAGAGTAAAATAACACATGAAAAGAACTATAGAACTTTTCCAGAATAATGTAAAATCATTGTGTAAAAACACTAAATAGATATCTGAAAATCGTCAAGTAAAAAAGCAGTATATTTATTGTATTATTATTCAGGTACTGGTACTGTCCATGTCATTTTACAGAATCGATGGTAAAATTCAGGTAAATAACGTTGGTCATACAATGTATGACAAATCGTTGCAGATAATTTCAATTTCAATTACAGTCCATCGGTGGCAGTTGCATTTTCTATTCGATAAATCGTTGTCACTTGCGTTTGCACATCAGTTTTCTCGTTTTTTGTGGATACACGACAACGCCGCGATCGATTCGAACGATCGCTCAGTTTATGAAAGATTTTGGTGCGAGAGCACAAGTCCGTGAGAAAGTCGTTTTAGAGTAGAGAACTTCATGTATTCGTATAAGAGCGACCTGTTGATAAAAATCAGTGTTGCAGACAATCTCTCACTGAGGAAAATCGTCCTATTAAAGTTTTTGCTAAGATATTTCTAACAAATTCTGTCATAAGCCAGTTATCATTTTCTTTGGCAACTAATTACCTATAAATATCTGATATACAAATGTTGCACGAATAATATATTCTTAGCATTCTTACTATTAAATAAGTATTATCAAAATTCCAAACAATCACGGCGAATATATTAACAATAATAGCGAACTATTGGACCTAATCCACAATAAGTAATCCAAGGTAGCTGTGGCTGTTTAGCCGTCAGAAACTAGTTGAAATCAATAATTAATGAAATTTGTGAAATTAGGCATCTATCCAGATAACTAATTCTTGATAACCATGAATTTAATTTAAGTAGAAATGAAAAGTGATGATATTGCAAATATGAGATTTCCTTGACATAGTGCAAAAATAGAAAAAGGTATTCGTAGCTTCACGAGTATTGTTTGATTATTTTGAAGAGAAATGAAAAGTTACTTCCAGATTATTTAACAAGAGCTAGCGGAATAAAGATGTTCGCGCCTTATGAATTCTACACAAGTGGTTGAAATTGATGAACTCATTTGTTGGGACATCCTGTCGATGGAAAATTAAATGCAGCAAAACATATTGCAACCATTGGTGTGCTCCACGCATAAATAAGCACAATATTCCGTCTGCAACTTTAGCACTGCCTCTAATTCCACAGATAGCGACACTAGCTAGCTAGGTAGAGGCACTCGCTAGCAATAGCAAAGTAACATACCTAGTACTGAAACAATACTTTGAGTAGCGGCGTTTGATAATACAGAAGATAGTTAGTCAATGATATAGGCAAAATGGTTTGATCCAAATGGGCATCACCACTAGATTTCACTAGCTTGATTGTGCCCATGTCATGGCGTGACAATATTAGTACTAACAATATTATATAGATGGCAGTTTTGAGAGTTGCGAGTTTGAAGGAATCTGCAAATACGTCGTTTGCTTTGTTATGCTTTGTTCATTAAGCAGTTCAGTACCGTATTGAGGTGAGTTTGTATTTTGATTTTTGAGTGTGCTATTTGTTGACCCTGTGGATATTTTATCATTAAGGTTATTCCATTGCTGTGATCCCGATTATTACACCAAGGTGAGTTATAATTATTTTGTTTTAGTATGGTAGGAATTACTTTGAGCGGTGGTGTACATATTTATTCGCAACATGAATGTAGTGTCTAGTTTCTTTAGAATGTTTTATTCGTACGAAATTTCATAAAATGCTCGACTACAATGATCTGTGACTTTATGAACGAAAATCTTGTGCTCTTATATAAAAAATTTAGTCGAGGTTCAGAATATAGGTGAATTTAAAACAGAAATTTTTGATGGAGAAAAAAAAATAGCTTCCCCAATATGGCGGACTAGTTTTGTGATTATGGTCAGATTCGATTCTAAATTGGTATCTGGGGTTTTCGGGGTCGGAGATTATGAATTTTCTGTCAAAATCATGAGGTAACTATGTGGCTCTAAGATGGCGGATGAGTTTTATGATTATGGTCCAATTCGATTCTAAATTGGTATGTGGCGGTTTTCGGGGTCGGAGATTATGAATTCTTTGTCAAAATTCAAACATTTAATATGGCGGTCGAGTTGTGATTATGGTCGGATTCTATTCAAAATATCTATGTGGGGATATTCGGGGTCGGAAATTATGATATTGTTGTCCAAATTCATAAATTAAATATGGCGGCTCCAAGATGGCGGACGAGTTTTGTGATTATGGTCCGATTCGATTCTAAATTGGTATGTGGGGGTTTTCGAGGTCGGAGATTATGCATTTTCGAAATTGTGATAAAGCTCTTCTTAATGATTCTTCGCTCCCGTAACTTGGCAACAGCGCATTCCTGTACAGTCACAATATCATAGCATAAGAACCACTCGATTGAATGGAATAATGTCCACTTCGGTATCCATCTCCATATCAGATTTCTAGTAATCCGAAGTGACAAACTTGGCAACAACGTATTTTCGCAAAACAAAAATTATAAATATTATTGGAATTGGGGAAGATATATATTAATATACTTCAATCGAAACTTTTATAATTCTCTTCTTAATGATATGCCGCTCCCCTATAACTTGGCAACAGCGCATTTCCGCGAAGTCAAAATTTCATAATCGAGATCACTTGATTGAAAAGGATATTGCACCCTTCGATTCATGTTCATTACTATAATATTGAGTAATCCAAAGTGACCAACTGGCAACAACGCACTTCCGCAAATCAAAAATTGTAGATACCGTCAGAATTGGCTGAAGTTATATATTAATATATTTTATAAAGCTCTTCCTAATGGTTTTCGGCTCCCCTAACTTGGCAACATCGCATTTCTTCAAAGTCAAAATGTCATAGCAAGAACCGCCTGATATCCACTTCGATCCATCTTTATATCTGATATCTAGTAATCAGAAGTGACCAACTTGGCAACAGACCATTTCCGCAAAACAAAAATTGTAGAATTGGTTGAAGATTTATATATACTTCAATCAAAACTTTTATAACGCTCCCCTAACTTGGCAACAGGCATTTCCGCAAAGTCACCTACATCGACAAATAGGTTATGGGCCCAGTCCGCCCAGTGTCACAGCAAGAACCGCCATATTGAATAGAATAATGTCCACTTCGATTCATATCTGTATATCAGATTTCCAGTAATCGAAATGACCAACTTGGCAAACAGACCGTTTTAGCAAAACAAGAATTGCCTTAATGGCACAAAATCGCGATGTTCATTTTTTTAAACGGATTTCCAGTAACACAAATCTCTACCAAAAAAAGTTCGTAAAACTTGACACAACATTCTATTGTCTTTATTAGTTATGAACGATCGGTCACCAGTACAACTTTCTTGCAATAAATTACTATAACTTTGAAATATGTTTTGTTCCAAATACATAAGTCCGACCCTGTCCGAGCAAATCGTCCAAAGTTCCACAAATTATTAATTATGAGATGGTTAACGAAAACTGGAAGAAATTCCAGAAATTCCTTATAAGTTTCACATTCCATCCAGGTGGCGTACTAGTACAGTGCCATAAATTATGCAATTTTTGGAAGGTTCTATTAAAAGAACCTAGATGTCACGCGCGATTGCATCAAACACTCTTTCTACAGTGACTGCCTAACTATCTTCTGTATTATCAAACAACGGTAGCGGTAGCAAAGTCAGAGGTCATACCTACGACGAGTGCAACAATGCCTTGTGCATTCGCTAGCGGTAGCAAAGTCAAATACCTGCGACTGCAACGATGCATCATAATCATGAGTAGGTGCCCTCGCTCGCGGTAGCAAAGTTCGAGAATATAAGTTAGTCGACAATTTCTAATAATCCCAAGTAAGTTGTTATCAGCAAAGTTGACTTTATAACCGCAAGTGAGAACTCGCTTGTCCCCTATGCCATTAGATTTTCTTGCTGGGGTAATTCGATTTCTAACTGGGGTCGGTAAAATTTTTCCTCAGTACTCGTTAGGACTTATTGCTTCTCTCATTACCAGTGTTCCTTTTCTGTATCAGCGGAGTGACTGAAGCCAAGAGGTTTAAGCAAGGACATTACACACAGGACTGCTGGATTCCTATCTCCCATGTTTGTATCAGAAGTGACCTTGAAATGACGTAATGCGGTGGCCTCCGTATGAAAAACAGGTTGTTGAGTGGGGGAATGGGCTAGGTAGGGGGCCACTGAGGTACGTCACGATAGGGACCCAGCAGTCCTGTGTGTAATATTCTTGAGGTTTAAGTACGTCCCCTCGTTCATTCTTAAATAGTTATGCCGATTTTTGGTGCGAATTTCAACTCATTCAATAAATTTATATGAGAGTATGACTTCCGTTTTAGAAGCCAGTCCTACAACCCACACTACGTGACTTTTTTTTAAGCATATCAAGCCCAAAACCGCAAGCGCATCTATCTTTCTTCATCATCTTCCGTTATTGCCGATATGTTTTTCGCGCGAGTTTCTGTGTAGAACTGACAATATCGATGCAGATATCGGTTGCGTGGGGTGTGGAGACACTGGGGATATTCGATTCAACTGTGCTAGGAAATTAATGTTTTGTGTTTCAATATAGATAGGAGTTTTCATCCTATAAAAAAAATTGTATGTTTTTCTAATGAAAAATTCAAATTACAATTGTGTAGATTCTTGGTCCTTTATTAACTATTAATAATAAAAATTATATAGATTACAATGTCGTGAATATATTTCAAGGATCTCTTATGAAGCAGCTGAAGACATGGCAAATTCGCAGATTTAAAATTTTCTCCGAATAAAATAGAAATAGTTTGCAAATCTTTACAAAACATTATTTAAAATATTAGTTCTGGCTTTACGAATGAGTTTCTTCGCCAGAAATGTATTTTTCCAAATAGATTTTTGTTTTGTGGCAATAAATCGATTTCTTTTTTTTTATCTCGAATCTTTTCCAAAATTTGTACATAGCTTTCAAATGTTATTCTTAACAACTTTTCCGAATAGCATTTTTCGACATTTTTTTAAACAAGTGTGTTTTGAGAAATAATTTTTAAATTTTTTAAATTTCCCGCCAAACATGAAAACACGAACAGCACTGTACAACGTCTTTTGGGGTTTCTTTTAATGCAGAAGCGATTGCGCCTATCAATATTTGAGAAAATTTATTAATAAAAAAATTTCCCATAAGATGCGTACTTTCTGCCGTCTGTCGGTCACTGTCTAGATCTATAACTTGTTGCATAATCGCAAAGAGTGTCAAAGAGTGTCAGTTCAACATACTGTTAAACTGTTTCGGAAATGACACAACACCGACCTTTGACCAAAACTATGATAAGCACCCACTATTCATTCATATCAATTTCACAATTTTCGACAAATTATGGATAATGTGTGTAGATAACACCACCAACAAATTTGAGGGCATATAACCTAACCTATATTTGTATGAATGATGATTGCGAGTGCAGGTATTTGACTAATATGGTGTAGTTTTGTTGAATTGACTAGTGGACTACGACAGCGTGTGAATGAAAGAAAACAATCAAAAGATGGATTCAAAATTAAACGTCAGTATGAATGAAAGCGAGTTTCGGTAATTATTTCATTCTTGTAATTATTTGAATTATTTCAATCTTGTAATAATCTTAACAAATACAACACGGAAAGAAATCCCTGTGTAGATTTTATCCTTTAACAGTGTAAAAAATGTGTAAATAATGTATACAATTGTTACAATTAGTACACCTGTTGTAATATATTTTTACCAATGATTGTTTATTTCGGTTTGTGGTTAAATTTCCCACAGCTTTGTGACTTTTATACACAATATGTGTAATAAATATTTGTGGATGAATTTTACACATTTTTTATTGAAAAGGTACAACAGGAAATGTGTAAGAAATCACAAACAAAACTACCCGCCGGTAGATGGCACAATCCACGCTATACTAGAATTCACTAAGGCTGAGGCTTACTAGCAAGACCAAAGCAATCTTCAACACCAGTTCCATTCCGCCCCCGACCGGTTAAGAAGGAAGGCATAGCTAGCGTTGAGATATTTAAAAAACTCATTGTGTAAATGTCTTACATATTAGGGAGTATTTTAAAATTATTATTCTCTAACAGCTATTTTAAAAAACACAAAGCCTTGTGTCAAATTCATTTACAGTTGAAAAGGGGAACATTCTCCATGACAACAGAAAACAACTACTTCCCCGGCACAAGCCACGCTGGACATTGAACTACATCTGATAGATATTGTGAAAAGACTCTAACTGAAAAGGAAAGAAAAAATCTGAAAGTGAAAATTCGCATTTTCATTCAGATAACTGATTTTTTTATTAATTCTCTCTAGTTTTCATTGAAAAAATCATTACATGAATTAGAGAGAGAAGCGAACCTTGCTTCAATGAAATGAACGATTTCTGTGAGTGATATTTTTTTAATAACATTCTCCTTATCTTTAACACAAATTTAAATTTTCAATATTTCATGAAACAATAATAGTTTAAAAAAACTAAAGAACACGCTTTACTTCCCATGGACTAAAAAGTAAAGAATAATTGACAATTTAATTTCTCAAATGTAAATAAAGCGTGGGTGATTTCGATCTATATTCTCATATTTTTTAGTGTAATTTAACAATACGGAGCGTTCAAGAGCTTAAGAGAACTTCATCAAGCACCCCACGCTTTTTTTACATTTGAGAAATTAAATTGTCAATTATTTTTTTCTCTTTAATCCATGGGAAGTAAAGCGTGTTTATGGAGCGTGTGCTATAAACAAAACTTCACACTGTGACATTCAAGATTATCCAGCCTCAATTTATGACATTTAAGATAATTTAACTTTGGATTGTGGCGTTTATCTTAATTTAAACCCACCTAAGTTCTCGAGTCATACAGTGTTGCATGCACAGTTATCAGAAAGTTATCTGCTACCATCATTCTGTAACTAAAATACTGAGGGTCGGTTTTTCAACGTTGAGTTCATCCCTTCATGTGAGCAAATGTCAAGTTTAGCTGGCAGTCAAACGACGCTAACAGGATATTGAAAAACAGGTCCTGAGAGAAATAATCAAGAAATTGTGATAAATATGAGTTTTTTAACCGATACTGATGCCCTTTCACCATTACTGAGACCTCTCCTAAGCAAATTAAGATATAGTGTGTCTATTTGGAATGTTGTTCCTTTCTTTTTTCTTTGAACGTTTCTCTGGGAATGAAAATTTTTTGGTAACTAGCAGATATTAATTAGTTTTATAGTTCTATCAGGTTTATTAAATTGTATAGATATGTTATAGTCATAAATCAAATATTTGTGCACATACCAAATTGTACAAGATATTGAATATGATGTAGAGAATGGAAGTACTCAAGAGCTTCTTGTTTTCTGAGTCTTTGGCAAAAACCATCAGCTGAACTAGTTTTATATAGCATCAGCTGCTGCACTAGAAACAGATGTGACGTAAGGGGTCCACGCTGTATACTGATCTCCTGACCCCGTTTGTTTTCCAAAACCGCTGCTAGAAAATATAGTCCATGTCCAAACAATGATGTGAAGTTCGGCTATGTTCGAAATTTATTACACTGCGAAAGAGCGCAGGCCAACGAACTCGCGGTATTGAGTCATGGATGATGGCATGGCCGAAATAAACCTTTCACTTTTTTCACGCGAGAACACGAATTGATACTGCAGACGAATATACACCGAAATACTTCATGATATATGATTTTCGAAGCTTTTGGTTGAATTAAATGTAAATATTATCAACGCTTCTCGGGTTATGAACATTTGTATTCAATTGCAAATGTTTATTGAGTCACAATAAACAAATACCATCACTAATGCCATATGGTTCGAATGAAATTTGCGCTCAAAAAGAACAATGGTTCGCGTATAAGTAATGGTCATTCGACACCAACAAATTCACTTTAATTTTTATTGTGCTGTGCAGTGTTCTGAAACAATAATTTGTTATTGCAATTTCCTATTGGGAGTCCTTCTAAAACTCAATATCATATCACCAGATTTAGTCCCACGTTCGTTGATGCAGGAACAGAGGAACACTCTGGCTGTACCCATGGTGATATCCACGAGTGGCGCTTTTCTACATTCACAAAAGGTAATTTATGTGGTCCAAATTAGGTTTAACTTAGTTTTCTACTTCTTTTCGTGTGAAGAGCTCACTGTATAATTTTCGGTAATGGGTCGTAGTTTACCCTGTATAATAAATCCAACGGTAACGCCGTTATTGTTTGGAATATAACAATTTTCATTTTGTTCTTGATCGTGATTGAAACAATAATGATTATGATTTACTACAAAATGCTACAAAAGCAAAAAAAATGTATAAAGGACCAAAATGAAAACAGAACCAAGTTTTCAATCATCTATTTATTGACTGATAAATATCATAAACTTTTGGTAATAGCTGCGGTAACTGTATCAACTTTAATAATCCATTTTGAGTTGGGTTACGATATGTGAAGCTTTGTCAGTGATAGAATAAGGAACTTCAAAGTTTCCAAGCACGGATTGGTAATTCAGGTTATGTTAACCATTAACCAAGTGCAGGTTAGATATCGTGTAAACCCGAGTAGGTTTCCAAAGCCTCATAATATGACTATACATACAACCCCTTAATTCTCCTACCAGTGTAGTTCCTCTATTTTCAATTGTAACAACCCTTATAAATTCAAAGGAAGCGTCTATCCACGTGGACTCGATTGACGTGCGTTGAAATGCAAAATCGTTGCTATTCCACCAATTGAAACGTTACATGTATTGGTCGAGGGGCGTGTCGGGGCTGGAGAGTTATAAATCATCATTTATGAATGAGCTATCAGCAGATCAAACAAAATTGTCTGTAGGTGTCCGGAACGAGTTTTTGTATTTTGTAATTGATAATAGATATACTTTAATTAGGTATCTCCACTCGAAGATACAATGACTTTTTTTGCTCTCATATGATTTTATGTAGTAAGTAGAGAAATTGTCTGTTAAGAAGAGGTTTACCTTTTGAAAAGGGATAAAAGGGCGAGGTAAGAATTCCAAATGATAGGGGCAGAGCCTCAAAGTAGGAGATTTGAGCCGGTTCTGGGCCTCCCCCCACCACTATGACGTCATCAGTGACCTTGACCTATGACATATGACCTCGACCTATGACCTTGACCCATGACCTTGACCCATGACCTTGACCTATGACCTTGACCTATGACCTCGACCTATGACCTCGACCTAGGACTTGACCTAGGACTTGGGCTTGCCCTTAGCCTTGACCATGATGTATATTGTTGGGAGGTGTTCAGGGTTTGTGTTTGTCCTAGAGATTGTGATGACTTGATTTTTTTTCATACACGGACAAGTACCTTTTGCCAAGTACTTAATATATTTTTCTTACCTCAATGTCTTTCATGTATACTTACTCTGCCATTGTGTATGATCTAATGTGTGGAGTACGCATAAAAATCTAAACCGAAGTATAGAGACGTCTGCACGCCACGGATATCCAGTCAGATATGTGAACTGGCGTCACACACCCATACACTGCGGTGACTCATCGACTACTCTCCGTCCTCTCTTCATTGATATGGTGGGGATGGTTCTGCTGTGACGTTGTATGAATAGTCGAAGCGGATGGAATTTGTTCACCCTCTCTCCCACTCATCGATATTACATATAAAGGAGGTGGGAATGATTGTGAAATCAGTATTTTGTTGAGTTTTGTGCTGAGAAGACGACATCGATAAAATGTATTCCTGTGGTTGTGGTAAATCGTTCACTCGTAGTGATAATCTCCGTCGGCATCAACTTCAAAGTTGCCAAGGTGGCCCTTCTGTGAAAAGGATTAAGTTAGATGTGGCTGCATCGACACCAATGTACACATGCAATTGTTGTAATGTGACAATTCCTACATCCCAAGTTAATTCTCACAAAAGAACTCTCCAACACAGGAACAATGCATGTGTGCAAGTGAGTGATGGCATACAGATTATAAGGAATGCTTTCAAGTGTAGAATTGTGAGTTATAGAGTGGAAAGTACCAATGTTTACACTGAATATATGCCATTCTTCAATGAGATCAGGGAGAAGGTTATTGGATTACTTGAAGAGGCAATAAAGGTTCACAAGATCTTTAAAGTGAATATGGAAGTATTTGGCAGCTACATTGTTCAAACACGGGATTTGAGTGACACGAAGTCATTCAATTCACAGAATAAAATTGTGGATCAGTCTACGGATTTGGGTGCATTATTCGATGGATTCCGTGATGTCATTATTGCTCAGACTACGGAATTTGAAGAACGTGATTCAGGTATTTATTTAAAGTTTCATTTCTATTTATATGAATAATAAATTATTGTTATGTTTCAGGATGGAGTTGTGAAAAAATTAAGTTCCTCGAAGTGAACATCAACAAGTATAGTCCACTCAGCGGATGTTCGTATGTGAAGCTGCCCGAGTTCATTGAGACAAGAAAAGGCGTTGTGAATATTCGTAATGAAGATCAACATTGTTTTGCATGGGCCATCACATCTGCATTGTTTCCTGCGAATGGTAGAGTGTCAGAAGTTTCCTCATACCCCCACTACGCCAATGTCTTGAATGTAACAGGTATGGATTTTCCAGTTAAACTTCAAGCTATAAAAAAGTTTGAGGACATGAATGATATTTCAATTAATGTGTATGGGTTAGAGTCAAAACTTGATAAGGGTAAAATGAAATATGAAGTGGTTGGTCCGTTGCGTTACTCACAGAGAAGACTTAGAAGACATGTTAATTTGTTACTTATAACAGATGATTCTGGCAATAGTCATTATTGTTGGATTAAAGACCTTTCTAGGTTAGTTTCAAGTCAACTATCTGCGCATGAGCATAAAAAATATTTTTGTGATGGATGTTTATTGTATTTCTCTCACGAGCGATTACTGTTACGTCATCAGTTGCATGACTGTAATCACTTGAGTACTACAACACCATCAGTCAATTTCAGAATCAACAAATATGGTAAAATGTTACCGGGTAATGCACTTATGTTTGAAAATTTTGAGAAACAAATGAAGGTGCCATTTGTAGTTTATGCTGATTTTGAATCAGTTCTCAAACCCATTCAAACTAGTCAACCCAACCCTAAACACTCATTCTCGAATAAAACATACAAACACGAACCTTATTCATTTGCTTATTCGATAAAATGTTCATACAATGATAAATTATCGAAATTTGTTACATATAGGGGTGAGGATGCAGCCGAGAAATTTGTTACAAAACTTGAAGATGATTTGAGAAATATTTATCACAATTATTTGAGGTATCCAATTCCTATGGCTGCACAAACCCCCGCGGAAGAAGCAGAGTTTTCTTCTACACAATTTTGTGGAATATGTGATAAACCATTCACGGGTGGTGATGTGAAAGTGAGAGACCATTGCCACCTCACTGGAAAAAAAAGATCACCTGCCGCACATTCCGTATGTAACTTAAATTTCAAATTGCCAAATTTTGTTCCAATCATTTTCCATAATCTGAGTGGGTATGATTGTCATTTGTTCATAAAAGAACTGTATAGAAACAAAGACAAAGTGGATGTTATTCCACAAACTAAGGAAAAATACATTTCTTTCACTAAGCATCTATTCACTCACACATACACTGACAAAGACGGAAAAGAAAAAAAGAATTTTTTGAAAATGAGATTTATAGATAGTTTCAAATTCATGTCGAATTCTTTGCAGAACTTAGGTGCTAACTTAACATCCGATCAGTGTATTGAGATGCATAAACATTTTCCACAAATTGACAAATTCAATTCGATGAGACAGAAAGGTGTTTTTCCATATAACTTTGTTGATCATATTGACAAGTTGAATTATCCAACTCTACCCACTAAAAATCAGTTTTATGACAATCTTAACGGAGAGCATATATCAGATAAGGATTATATGAGAGCGAAACTTGTTTGGCATTTATTCGAGTGTAAGAGTTTAGGGGAATACTCGGATTTATATTTGAAGTCCGATGTTCTTCTATTATGCGACATATTTGAGAATTTTCGAAATATATGCTTAGATAAATATAAATTAGATCCGGCACAGTATTATACAGCGCCCGGAATATCATGGGATGCAATGCTGAAGTATACGAATATTGAATTGGAATTATTGACAGACATTGACATGATTAATTTTTTCAAAAAAGGAATACGGGGCGGAATAAGTCAGTGTAGTGAAAGGAAGCATATAGCTAATAATAAATTTTTACCCGATTATAACCCAGATGAACCTTCATCATACATATCATATTTAGATGCAACTAACCTATATGGTCACAGTATGTCACAACCATTACCCACCAACGATTTTGCATGGCTAACACCCGATGAAATAATCAATTTGGATGTAATGGGAGTGGCATCTGATAGTCCATACGGTTATGTTCTTGAAGTAGATGTTCATTATCCCCAAGAGTTACATGACAAACATGCTGATCTTCCCTTTCTCGTTGAAAGTTTAATACCACCACACTCGAAATCAAAAATTCCTAAATTAATTCCAAATTTAAATGACAAAAGAAAATATATTGTACATTATAAAAACTTACAGCAGGCTGTGGCCAATGGTCTTATTATTATGAACACACATAGAGTGTTGAGATTCAAGCAGTCATGTTGGATGAAACCTTATATTGATTTGAACACTGAAATGCGAAATCGATCTAACAACAAAGCTGAAAAAGATTTCTATAAACTCATGAATAATGCAGTTTATGGGAAAACAATGGAAAACGTTGATAACAGAATTGATGTTAGACTGGTTACGCATTGGGAAAGTATCAAGAGGAAAATTGGTGCTAGCGCCCTAATATCACGTCCAAATTTCAAAAGCTGTTCAATTTTTTCAGAAAATTTTGTTGCTATTCAATTGGGCAAAGTTAATGTATTGTACGATAAACCGCTATATTTGGGATTTTGTATTCTAGAATTATCCAAAACAGTCATGTACAACTTTTTCTATGGATGTATTAAACGTCATTATGCAGAAAATGCCACCTTACTCTACACTGACACGGATTCTTTAATTTTGAAAGTAAATACCGATAATTTTTATGATTTCATGACCAACAATATATGCGAGTTTGATACTTCCAATTACAACGTAGGAAACCAATTCAATATTCCTATTACAAAGTCAATTCTGGGTAATTTCAAAGATGAATTTCCGAATGATCCCATAATTAGCTTTTATGGTACCGGTGCCAAAGCATATTATGTTCAGTCTGTAGGTAGTGAATTCAAAAAAGCAAAAGGTGTCAAAAGATCCGTCATAAAGAATGAATTGACATGTGAAGATTATAAGAAAATTGTCGAACAGGGTGGTCTAATATTCAGGAAGATGAACTCGTTCAGAAGCATATTGCATGACATGTATACTGAATTGAAGAACAAAGTTGCATTGTCATACCATGATGATAAACGGTTCATCATTCCCAATACGACACACACTCTTCCTTGGGGTCATAGCGATATAGAATTCTACCAGAATGATCCAGTAGAGAATATTCGTTGGGTTTCCAATATTATTCAATCTTTTTCCCAAGAGAGTCCTTTGGATCAATTACTTCATTTATTAACAGCTGAATTGAACAAATGAAATATCATTTCAAATGGAAAATTCACCACCATACTTATTTATTTGTATTTGAGATGTAATTACGCTTATTATATAAAAGTCAAATTATACTAGTCAATTTTAGTTAATGTCTTGTCCAGTTACCAAATATATAAAAATATATAAATATACACGTTATTCTGATTTCCTATTGTTTCATTTAAGAGAATAAATATCTACACAGAGATATATAGATTTTAATTGTCTTGAAATCATCAGTATGAAAGATATCAAGGTGGAAGAAAGATGTCCAAAGCTATTGATAAATTCGGCCGTAGACGAAAATGGGGTACTGTCAAAGTTCGAGTTCTTCAAGGTTCCCAAGGTCCTCAAGGTATGGGATTCAAGCTTTCGCCTGACGACCAATATGATATGCAAGGTAAAAGACTGAAAAATGCTGGTGAACCGATAGACGAGAGTGATTGTGTAACTCAATTATATCTCAATGAACAAATTACGGAGACGAAGGCACTTGTCCTTAAAGCCTTGCAGGCTGCCATACATGCCACAATGGCTAAGATTGTACCTGAAGCCCGTCAAGCATTCAATGAAAAAGTAGAGGAGGTGACTGATGATCTAGATCGCAAATACAAAAATCTAAAAAGTGATGTGGATATCAAAGTATGGGATGCTACAGCCACAATGACACGAAAAATATCAGAGTTGACAACTGAACTCGATTACAACAGCAAAAATCTGAAAAATGATTTGGATGCCAATGCATTGAATGTCACATCTGCAGTGATGCTGAAATATAATGATTTGGAAAGAAGGTTAGCTGAATTGGAGAATAAACATCCTGATGTTTGGCTCACACATAGACCAAAACTGTGGGCTCCAGGTAGTGATCCAGAACCCGCTGTTTGAAAAATAAATTTGTATTATGAAAATATTACAAATAAAATGTTCTAAATCAATGTTGAAATTTTTCATTTCTTACTCACCAAATATATTATAGAATTTGGTAGTGGGTGAGTTCTTTTTGAAAAGTATCAATTCAAGTTATGGAAACTTTGTACATTTTTGCCATTGAGTGGCGCAGATGCGTGTGTTTATGTTCTTTGTGTGGCCCTGAAAAGGGCCTATTGGGTGCTCCGAAGAGCTGGGTGCCATCCCGCATATTTATGCGGGACGACCACGGGGGGGGGGGGCAGGGTGAGGACTTAGATGACATCGTCATCCTCGTCATCCGATGACACCAAGATGATGGTGTCATCATCGGAGTCGTCCTCTACGGGGAACTCGTCCGGGTCGAGGTCCATATTTATGTCCTCGACACGGATATGGACCACTTGGCCATCATCCTCGAAGTCGTCGACGCGTTGATCCATATCTTCGTCGTCCGAAGTCGACGGAGATGGATAGTTCCACACATCTGTGGAGTCCGACACCTCATTCACCTGAATCGGACCCCGTGGATCTCGATGGTAAAATGGATCCTGCCTCTCACCCTGGTATACCTGCTGGACCTGTACGGCAGAGACGATCTGATATCTTGCTATCATCGCTTCCCGTTCCAAATCATCTTCGAATTCGGCACAATGTCTCGGAGACGAGGTGGAGTCTGGAAGAGGCATCTTGGAAGACTGATACTATAATCTGAGCTGGCATTGAATTTATACTAGTTCGGGGGTGGCAGTGTAGGGTGGGAGAAAAGAGTGGGGGTTTGAAGGCTGAGAGAAATCAGGAGATGGGAGAAATACACATCATATTATTTTATAAAATATGTAAATAAAATATAAATAAAATATGTATATAAATAAAATATAAATAAAATATGTAAAAACATAATTCAGATGAATTGAAGAAAAATGCCCCATCCTCCGCATTGTTCAATGTGCACCAGACCATTAAATGTGCACTCCTATTTCACTTCATCTTTTTTTCTATTTTTATTCTAAATCTACATATACAAAACTTATATCTACTTACAAATAACTTAACCTTAACCTTAACATATCTAAAAATTAAAATTAGCAAATTGCTCCAGGTTGCTTCGGAGCCGTGCCACCAAAGCCACCCCCTGCGCCTTGGCGTCTTCCAGCCTGGTGACTAGCTGGACCTCCCGGAGACTTTGCTGCCGATCGCGGGCCATCAGCTCTGCCTGCTGGCGCTCAAGCTCTTCCAGCTGGCGGTTGAGTTCTGCCCGCGCCAGCTGACTGTCATCATAGTCCCGCTGGGCCTCCTCTATCCCACGCTTTGCCCGTTGCACACTCATCTCCAGCTCAGGTACGATAGGTGCTGGAGGGTGGACTTCTTCAGCAGTGGGTTGTGGAGGGGCAACTTCAACGACAGGTGGTAAAGGTGCGTCTATAACCGGTGTCACAACAGTTGAGGATGTCTTCTTGGACACCCTTCTTCTGCTGTTGTGTGCGTGATTCCTCGATGATGATTTCTTCGGTGGTTTTGGAGGCAGGAAATCATCATCGCTGTCAGCAATTTGGATTATAGGCAAACCTTCCATCGACGAATTTGCTCCTGCGTCACGGGATCTCTTGGAAGCAACTCCGTTAATGAACCCACCTTGCCGTCTGCGTTGGTCCATCGTCAGCGACTGCATTTCGGGGACCTCTCTCCTGATGACGTCCATAACGTCATTGAAGTGCTCTTCGTCTGGCATTTGAGGTGCGGCGCCATCCACCCTGATGTTACTCAGGATCGTTATTGCTGCAAGACCAGTTAATGCGGGAGAATCCATAGCTAAACATACAAAAAAAAATTAAACGGGTTCATGATTACAAGATTGTTAACTTACTCTCAAATTATTACAGCTTGCTATAGTCTGCTAATTCAGTTGGCTGGTGGTTGATCTGGCGGGTGATCTTGTGGATGATGTGGTAGCTGATGTCAGTTCAGAAGAGTGACTGAAGATTATTCGGAGGAAGTTCTTGTTTTAAACACTCAGACCTCCACCCCACTCCTCTTCTTCTTCTCCGACCTCCTACTCCAATCCCCACTCCGACCACCCACTCCTCTTCTTCTTCTCCGACCTCCTACTCCAATCCCCACTCCGACCACCCACTCCTCTTCTTCTTCTCCGACCTCCTACTCCATTCCCCACTTCGACCACCTACTCCGACCTTCCACTTCAATCCCCACTATGTCTTAAGCCACACCTCTTTCTTTAGCCAGTATCCCTCAGACCAGAAAACCCCACCCCATCATAACCCCACCCCTATTTCAGCTCTGTTATTTGTTACAATGTACACATCCACCTACGGGACAGAGCAGATATAGGGGTGAGTGACAAGAATAACAATTATGAGTGGGAACATTTGCATACTCGAGTGTATCATGTGAATTAACATGCTGATACCACTCACCATTATTATTCATGCCGCAATACCGTACAAAACAAATATCACATAGGAAGCGTTTTTCATTATCACAAGTTTTGATAGTAACAAATGAAAAGCTGCAACAGTACAAATTTGTTGCAACGTCTTCTAACACCTCTGTCATATTTATCTGATGGGCATTGCTCACGATCGTTTCGGGGACATCCTCACAGTCTGGTACAATTCCATCGTCTACTTCTGGTTCTTCTCCGTCATCTTCTAGGAACTCTTCTTCGACGAAGTCATCCCCAGCGGGTATGTCTTGGCGGCCATCTTCAAAATCTACCAGGTCATGGAATTCGCCATTGTCACCATTCTCACCCACTACAACTTCATCTTCTTGTTCCCAAACAAACTCGTCACCTGCCAACACATCAACTTGATTGTTGGCATCTAATTGGGAGAGGGCTTCCAATGCAAAACCAACTTGATCAACCATAATTGCTTTACAAACACAGTTTCTAACAGAAAATACAAAAGTCGAATGAAATGTTAGGATTTTGGACCGATTTTATATGTTACAATCGTGAGTGGGGGTTACCACCTCCACTAAACCCACACTTCATCTCCTGAGAATAGCAATTCCTCCATTAACCTAGATTTCCTCGTCATCTAATTAGTGACGCAAATGCAAACAACGAGGATACAAAAATACTGAAGATATTTAGGAAAAAATATTTGATTTTCGAATTAAACCACAGAAACATGACAAAAATATATCTTCAATTTTTTTTCTAGTAGAATCCACCCATTCAAATCTTTTATCAAGTATGACATATTTCGATAAAATCCATTATAACGTGGATAAAAAAATCTTAGAGATTATTAGGAAAAAATATTTGATTTTCGAATGAAACCGCAGAATCATGACATAAATATATTTTCAAATTTTTTTCTATTAGAATTCATCCTTTCAAATCTTTTATCAAGTATGACATTTTTCGATAAAATCCATTATAACGTGGATACAAAAATATTAGAGATTCTAAAAAGAAATGTTTGATTTTCGAATTAAAGTGCAGAAACATGACAAAAAAAATATTTTCAAATATTTTTTCTAGTTGAATTTACTCTTTCAAATCTTTTATCAAGTATGACAAATTTCGATAAAATCCATTATATCGCGGATACAATACATTACAGCAATTCCAATATGCACTGATTCAACCCCGCATGGAAACGCCAATGATACCTGCCGTCTACAATAGCTTTAATATTTTAGTAACTGACCGGTGAGGGTGAATTTTACCTGAGATGACCGTAAATTCATTTCATTTGGGTAAATTTTTATTTCATAGCGTCTCTTTGCGATAGTTCAGTTGTGTTTTATCTGTAATGGCGTTAGTAACAAAATCTCAATCAGAAAGTGAAGCGGCGGTTAAGGCACTGTTGGACATGGAAAATATAGTGCCGACTATCATATCACCCATTAGAGAAAACGAAATTGTGGAACAATCGCCTGTGAAAAGTGCAAGGAAGCGTAGTAGGCCGATATCGAAAATAGACAAATTCAAAGAAATCGTCAAAAAAGCTAGCCCATATGCCCGGAATGCATGGAGAAAACCGAACTTTTCATTACAACCGAGTGTTAGGGAAGAATATAGAGTGGAGGACTTTAGCGACGACGACGAACCAACAGAACAACAGACAGACAAACCAAAAGACACAAAAAACACTACAGACTCAGGGAGTTCTTCTACAGACACAGATACTTTATCTACAGATACAGACACAAAACAGACAGACAACAAACAACAAAGGTCTACAGAAACGGAGAATTTTGTCAAGGAAAGCAAGCGTATGTTTGCTTTACTGGAGAAACTTGATTTATCGACTGATACAGACAATGAAAATTTGAAAAAACTGAACAGTACATGTGATAGGTATGAAAAGAAATTTCGGGAAGCTCAGATACAACGTGACCAACTGAAAAATAAGATAGGAAAGCGTGAAGAAGCAATAGAATTCAGGAAGCAGATGATGGAAAACTATGCAATTTTTTTTTCAGGAAATGATTAATATGCAATTTTTTTTCAGGAAATGATTAGTTGATGAAAGTTCTGAAAGGAGTGCATATATATTAATTGGTCGATGTACACAGTGAAGGGCGATGTAGAGGGGCCCTTCACGGACTTTCATTGATTAATTATTTGAAATAAAAAATCTATTTTAAGCTGGGATCGGAACAAAATTCTAGAAATGAAAAATAAAAATGGAAATATTCATTGATTAATTATTTGAAATAAAAAATCTAATTTAAGCTGGGATCCGAAATGCAAAAAAAAATTATAATCGAATAGAAAAGAGAGGTTCATTGATTAAAAAACGATAAATAAAAAAAACTATTTTAGGCTGGGATTCGAACCTGTACAGCGCAAAATTCTAGATATGAAAAATAAAAATGGAATTATGCAAAAAAAATATAATCGAACAGAAAAGATAGGTTTTTTTTTTGATGGGCGAGTTCAAGGTCACAAAACCAAAAAAAGCCCGAGAAATAAATCTCTTAATATCACCCTCCACCCACCTCCTAGGTGATATAGAGAGATTTCTTTCTCGGGGCACACTGCAAACTCACCACTGAGCTACGCAGCCTCCGAAAGAATTAGTCAAATTTCTTCTATATGAATGTTTTAAATCAAACCCCTGAAATGTATGCGACTAAATATACATGCTCCTACAATTCCGTAAAACTGAAGAGTTGGTCCATCTAGTGCCAAATAGCACAACACATATAAACTATACCAACTGAGCTAATGCGATCTCCGAAGGAATTCGTTATAGCTACCTCTAAAGACCTTTATTTAACCCCTCATGATAAATTCCCCCAAAGAAAATATGACTTTTTGTGATAGAAGTGCAAGTAAAAGGAACGTATGTGAAATATCTTGCAGTTTACAGGCTTGTAAATTGTACATGCTTCAAAAACTCTGCATGGGCAATTTACAAGCATATATTTTTGACCCTTGCTTGTGTTTATAAACTGCTAACAGTTCACATACGTTCCTATTCAAAAGAGATATTTTCTTTAGTTCAGAAGTATTAACTTTGTTAATACTGGAGGAATTTAACATGAAGGGTCAAAAACCCTGGGTGGGCACCCATGTATCTGAATCTTGGCGTATCCACCAGCCATTGAAGTGCAGAATGTTTTGATTAGGGGCAATGCATTGAACCGCTTTTCAGATATTTTGCTGCGATTTTTTTTATATATTTTTTTGGAAATATATGATCATTGCGAAAGTTTTTCATCATAGAACTTTTTTGAAATTCCCACTTATGAGTGAGATATGATTTTTTTAAATATTGATATCGAGATTTTGTTGTAAAATTTATTTCAAGTATAACCTACAATTTTATATTTTTTCTTGGAAGATATGATCATTTTTAATGTTTTTGACCAACAAACTTTTTCTTTATTATCATTCATGAGTGAGATATAATTTTCAAAAATAAGTAGGAGTAGGAGATCTGAGCCGGTTCTGGACCTACCCCCACCATCATAACTTTCAACCAGCAAATTATTTCGCGGTTCGATTCGCGGCCGCGAATTTAATCGCAGTTCGATTCGCGGCCGCGAATTTAATCGCGTTTTGATTCGCGCTCGCGAATCAAAACAGCGGTCAAGGTCTCGAATCCGCGGATTCGTCCGTAGGTCTATTATTTTGAATTTTTCACTTTCTTGATGTCCAACACTTCTTTTTCCTATGAAGTTTGTGAAGGTAACTCCTGGGAGGGAGGGATATCTACTCCCTCTCCTTCTATGGTGGTTTGTTGTCATGTTCATTGTGCGCATGTACCAGTCGACTTGTTTGAATAAAACTTAGAGTCGCATTAACATCAGCACCATTTCTGTCCACATCCCATTGATATCACACATTCCTACGAGCTAAATATGAACTCATTACCAAATTTGTCTGCTGAAGAAGAAGCAATGCCATGTATTGCAACAAATGATGACTTTGGTTTTGAAGATATTCCGGTATATCACTTGTCATCCCAAGAAGGTTTCATCGATGAATATAACATTGATGATTATCTGAAGATGGGAGATATACCGGAACCTTCAGAAAGTGTTGATCCAACCCTTTCACAATTGTCACTACCAAAATGCCCGTCACTTCTCTCTCCTCTTAGTGTCGATACGAAAGCGAAACCATCTAGGAGAAAGTGTGCATCTACTGCTTCAAATCCCAAGAAAACAAGTAAGGGTGTACGGAAACCCCGTAAGAAGAAAGTAGATGACACCTTCAAGAATGTGATAGGTGATTTGGAAGATGTATCGCTTCATTCTTTTGGTCCACTGCAGCGTTGTGGAGACATGCTTAAGAAAGCGAAATGCAGCATCGTAAAATCGAGAGCTATCATCGTCAAATGCGATGACGATGTTCGAAGAGGTAGCATGGACGACGAGGTGGTTCTTCAGAAGCTCGATGCAAAGATTGTATCATCGAAGGCTGAACTGATCAAAATGTGTGAAGATGCAGATAAACTCCGTTTCAAAATCACACAGAAGAATCAGTCCACCCTTTGTTTGAAAATGCAAGCTGAGATTGAGCTTCAGGAGTCCACTAAACTTTTTGATATGGTAGCATCTGTACGTGATAAGTGGCGAAAAGAGTTTGATCACGCATTCCAATCTGATAGTGATTAGCTCTGAGGATTATGAAATGTTATCAATGTTGTGAGTTGAAATGAAAGACTTTTTCAAAAATCTATGAAGTGGGGAGGAGTATGCAGATTATTTCGGTTTTGGCATACACTGGGCGTTGCGTTTGGTTGGGGCAACGTTCACCACTTCATGATTTATTCATTTTGAAAAAAAACTCAAAAATAGTTCTATATTTTCTATAGTTTATTAATAATCTTACAGCTTAGTGAGAATAATAAGTAATACAATTTCATTCAAATATTAAACCATAGCACTTTTGTGTAACCATGAATTCTTTCCGCTTGGAAGGCCTAACCACTTAATGTATAGTTTATTTCCTTTCCTCCTCAACACTTTTTCAACTAGGTATACGTCAGGATTTTGCGTTATCAATAATTCTTCTCCATAAAAACATCCTCTAATCGGGCTCCCATCCATGTCTTCAAGAATATAAGTTATGGGGTATGTTTGGTTAATTTTAACAATTTTGAATAGTTCTGTTGTGTAATTGGCAGTGTAACCCTTTTCGAAAATATTCTTGTACTTGCTTATACGTACAATATCATTCATTCGAAATTTGGAAATACTTTGTTTTCTTCGAGGGATTACTTTGGAACTTTTGAATTTCAGTTTTGTTGCTGGCATAACATCGATTGGTTTCATACCAATTGTACGATGCACCTTATTGTTATATTTGCTTGTTATGATTGGAAGAATATTCAACCATTTGTTGTGTCCCATCGCTGAAAATTCTCTATAAAGCCACGTCTTTATTGTTCGAATTACTCTTTCAGCTATGGCCGCCTTCATGGTGCTGAATGTTGAATAATGGTTGATCTTATATTTTCGCATCAAAAATGAAAAAGAACTATTGAAAAATTCTGATCCTTGATCGCTTTGTAGATGTTTCGGGGAATAGTTGGCTTCTTTCAGCACATCTTCCATTGCATTGGTTACAGCACTACCTGTTTTATTTTTAATCGGCTTCGTCCATAGATATTTCGAGTAGCAATCAATGACCACAAGAACATATCGATATCCTTTGTTATGTTTAGCATAAGGTTGTAATTCGGCAAGATCTATTTGCCACAGATCTGCAAAACCTTTGACGGTGGTGGTTCTTCTGATGAAATTACGTCTTGCCGGCTTATGTAACTCATTGACAACTTGTCGTTTGACATCACTTATTTCATTATCCATCTCCTCGCAATCACTTATTTGTTTTCATTCAGACAAACAATTTGACAATGTTACGGCATCATATAATGAGAACAAACTGATCATTTTTGCTGATGTATTAGATTATTATACCTTCCTCACGTAATTCTTCAATTATGGAAATTATTTCATTATCATGTCCAGTGTGTCCAGCTGACTTTGAAGATATCAATAGCCGCAAACGAGCGACTAACTCCTTGGGTGAATTCCAGTAAACATAATTCGCAGGTTTGGGATCATACATTTTCTGCATTTTCTTTCGATGGAACCCTTCACCTTTTTTTGTCCTACTTCTGGTCGTCTGATAATGTGATAAGTTTAGTATAGGTTTAATAACTTCACGGAATTTTTTAGATTTCGGGTGTTTGAAACCATTTCGCAGTAGATGTTGTTTGTAAGGTGCATTTGTTAGCCTCAATATTTTAGCATATGTATGACGAACTTCATCATCATCATCAACTTCAGGTGGGTTTTTCAAAAAAATCATGTTGTTTAACTCCAGACTACTTGGGAATTCATGTGTTCGTGTTTTATTTTTGTTCCAAAATAATATATTTCCATCACTGAAACGTACATTGTGACTCCCCATTTTCAGTTTTTGTGTAGTAGGATCTAACCGTATGCCAAATATTCTGTCATAAGCTGCATTCTTAGTTTTGACATTTTCCAAATGTCTTTTCAAAACATCTCCAGTATTGTCTTCAAAATTATCAAATACGGACTTTTCATCTTTTCCGAATTCTTTGATGGTATCTGTCTCACTGTCAACAGATGATAATTCACTACTATATGATGAATTATTTCCCACTGAAGTACTCCTAACTTTTATTGGAGTAGACTGAGAATTCACTTGCTTCATCGAAAACGTCGGCTGTGGTGGCTGTGGTTTCGTGGTAGCAGCAGCTGAAGAAAGAACATTTAATGGCTTCATTATGGGATCATAGAGTTTTTCAAGCGCCATTCGATTTTCAATAAGTCCACTCTTGATAGAGTTAAATTTCTGCCGTACAGCTTCTGTTGTCTCAACAAGTTGGCGTTTCAAATTCAATTCATTGTTTTTATCTTCAACTACTTTATCATTTTTTGTCTTCATTTTGCTTCACAAGAGAGAGAATACACTGAAGTAACCTCTATGCAATTCAGCGATCGATTGAATGCGTATTGTATTATCATGGATATATAAAACTATCGAACCCCATGCGATATCTACCTTCATGCATTTTTCTATCCTTATCAATGACCAAAAATCCATATTGATCCTCCCAACATTTAACACACATCAATTGGAATTGCTTAAATGTTACATCGGGTGACACGTGATCCGAATAAATATGGTGTAGATTCGTTTCATCTTGCTTGAACATTACGATAAAGTTGGTATTATCTCGCACTAACTGTTTGGGCACTCGTGAATATGTTTGAGCAAGATAAAAACAGTCAACATCTTTATGACGTCCCATACAGAAATATGATCTTATAATATCCTGTTTTTCACATATTACATCATCGAAAATGAAAACAGAATTTGGTTTGGCATCGGATGGTTCCACTATTTCTGCATTATTACTGAATGTATAAAATCCCAACCCCTTGATGGGTTCCAATACATTTCGTAGGAATTGATATTTGGGTTGATTGAGTGATTTCGAATAGAGATAAACATTTGTGAATCGCAGTCCTTGTGGATGTGTTAAAAGAGAGATCATGGCATTCGTCTTTCCACAATTCGATGGTCCGATAATGAGTCCTCGAACAGATGATGGAAGTAGTGGACCATGCCGCAACACTTTCTGTCCATTCAATCCACAACCGAATTTTTCATCTAGATTATCTACAGCAAACTTTTCTTTCTGCTTCACAATGCGCATCGTACCGTGGTTGGAGACTATGTAAGCGATGATATGCTGTGAACATTTCATTTAAATGAGTACCATCAAACGATACGGATGTGTTCGTAGTGGATGCAGAAAAAGCGGTCGTGGATTCGTTAATAATTTAATAAACAAATTGCCGTTCGAATTACATTTACCCGGAGGATATCAGTATTGTGGACCCGGTACAAAATTGGAAAAACGTTTAGCCCGCAAAGATCCTGGAATCAATAAATTGGATATTGCATGCAAACAACACGATATTCAATATTTGAATCATCTAACTGATCTCACAGCGAGACATAGAGCAGACAAAGAACTCGAATACGCAGCTTGGAACAGGGTTAAATCGAAGGACGCTGGTATTAAGGAAAGAATAGCTGCCCTACTCGTTACCAACATTATGAAATCAAAGAGACGTTTCGGTATGGGTTGTAGTAGTACTACTGTGAAGACAAAGAAGAGGAATCAACCGAAGAAAAAGAAGAGAAATCAACCGAAGAAGAAGAAAAATAATCTCATAAAAATCGCCTTTGGTTCTGGGGTGGTTCATAAAGTGCGGAATGTACTGAAAAAAGCTGGGGGTGAGCAATTTGTGACGAATAATTTGAAAAAAGCCACCGTAGTGGCATTGCATGCAGCACGTAAATACCTCAAAGCTGCCGGTGGAAAGAAAACGATCCGCACGCCTCGCATAATTCCAATACCTAAAGTCGGAGGGATTCTACCATTGATACCAATTTTTGCTGGATTGTCTGCGCTCGGAAGTTTAGCTGGTGCTGTTGCAGGCATCACCAGAGCTGTGAATTCAGCAAAAGCAAGCAGAACCGCCCTGATCGAAGCGAATCGTCATAATAGGAAAATGGAAAGTGTGGCATTGGGTAAAAGTGGTAGTGGTATATACCTTAAACCTTACCGTAAAGGACTCGGACTCTATTTGAAACCATACAATCCAAAAAACTAGTTGATTCCCTACCTCGAAAACCTCTCACCGACATCGATCTCACTTATTATGCCAAGAAAATGAAAATTCCATACTTTCGCGGTATTTTCATGCGTGATACATTACCCACTAGAGGTCCACGACACCGCGAGACCGCCATTGTCAATTTAGATGGAATAAGAGGATCGGGAACACATTGGGTGGCATACAGCAAATGTGGGAAAGACATTACATACTTTGATAGTTTTGGAAATCTACCCCCACCAATAGAGTTGATTCAATACTTCCAGAAATGTTCGAAAGTGAAAATTCTATATAACTATGATCGCCAGCAGAAGTTCAACACAGTTTTCTGCGGTCACTTGTGCCTGAAGTTTCTCTCTGAATTATTATAGAATGGATAAAACTCCAGCAATGACTCGAGAGGCTATTAGGACGATGGGATTATCACTCAAAATGTATTCAAAATATCGGACCTTGACAAGAATGGATCGAGTGATGCTTGCAAATATGCCGAAGGAAGTGATACTCGCATGCGCTGCACATGAGATTGCTTCTGTTTGGGAAAAGTTACCTAAAAGTCTACAAGATGATGTTGATATAATGAAATATAGATATTGCAATGACCACCACAATCTTGACGGCGAAAGCGTTTCAGATTCTGATGTGAATGATGGTCCTATACCTCGAAAAATATTCTGCTGTTATTGCAATATAAAGGATATGAATATTGGTGCTAATAAAAATGAAATGGATATTGATGAACCATCTCCGAAAAAGCGTAGGTTGTCCCGAGTGTGTTGTAGACAACAATAAATTGAAGTGAAATCCATAAAATGTATCAGTCATGTCACGGAAGTTCGAACTACAAGCTGTCGGGACGAGTGTCTTGAGTGCAGACTTTTTCCCACCCGTTGAATTGGATAGAAACAGTCGTTATGGATTGGGACTTTTAGGATTCTATGGATGCAACACAGTAAATAATATAACTGAAAAAAACAATGTGATCAGTTTTAGAATCAGTGATATAAGTTCACC
Organism: Chrysolina haemoptera; assembly: GCA_958298965.1. Lineage (NCBI taxonomy): Eukaryota > Metazoa > Arthropoda > Insecta > Coleoptera > Chrysomelidae > Chrysolina > Chrysolina haemoptera. The sequence continues at coordinate 39,923,744 of OY282587.1, read as the reverse complement.
AATACTTCAGAAGTACACAATTGAAATTCCATGTGGTGCCTATGAAATAGATGAGATCAATGCAGTTATTCAGAAACATATCATGTTTCGATTGTTTCATGGGAAAAATCAAAACGATACCAATGCAGATGATATATTCTACCTACATGCCAATAATAATACTTTCAAATGTGAGATGCGATCAAAATATGAAATTGATCTAACTCATCCGAATTCCATAGCAAAGATGATGGGTTTTAATTTTGATAGATTTCAACCGAATCAGATACACGAATCCTCACATCCGATAAATATAACAACTGTGAGACTAATCCGCTTAGATTGCAACATTATATCTGGTTCATACATAAACAATGAAGAATCCCACATTCTTTTTTCATTCGATATCGATGTGGAGCCTGGATTCAATCTCACAAAAGAACCACACAAGATTATATATATGCCCATCAGTCCAGAAGGTCGTCAGTTGATTCACAACATCACAGTGCGTATTTTGGGTCATAATAATAATATCATTGATTTTGGAAGTGCAGAAGAGATTGTTATAATTTTGGAATTGAAAAAAATCTAATAACTATTATGGGTTTTTGTTATAATAGACAGAATCGACAAGGATTTGAAAACATTCCACAAATAGCTAAAAAGGAAGGTTCGAATAGAAAAAGGCTCATTCCAAAAGTGTACGCTAAACAGTTAGCACACCACACTGCTCTCTCGCTGAGAGATCTCAAATTTTTGAAATCAATTGGACTGAAAGTAAGGAACAATGGTGCTCGAAACAAATAGTGAAAAGTTGAATATATTTGACGAGCCGATGCTCGATCATTCCCTCACAAGTTTACATGAGCATACATATAAACCATATGGATCACCATTGTTTAGGAATTCAGATGAAATTCGAATTGCAATCAATAATCAAGACGTTATACTTGACATTGCTGAGAGTTTCATTTATATAGAGGGTAAATTCACACCTAAAGATGAAACAAAATTATGTTATCTCTCGAATAATGCAATCGCCTTCCTTTTTGATGAAATTCGCTACGAAATGGGTGGTGAACAAGTTGCTGTGGTCAGGAAGCCGGGGATAACATCTACAATGAAGAATATGATATCATTTGGACAATCGCATGCTAACACTTTATTGACAACTGGATGGGGACTTTCGGAAACTAAACAGGATATCTTGGATACAACTAGTCACGTATTCAGTGGTAAATTACCACTGAAATATTTGATGGGTTTCGCTGAAGATTACAACAAAAGTATCTTGAATGCCAAACAAGAAATGATTTTAATAATCGCTCGATCCTTCAAGAACTCATATATTGGTGAGGTTGATGCTGATTTGGAAATCAATAAAATTGAGTGGAAAATAAGACACATAGTGCCAGAAGATAAGCACAAGCTCAAACTTTTAAATAGAATCAACAAAAGCGGTCTGAATGCTAAAATCAAGTTGGCTTATCGCATGTGGGATCTCTATGAACTTCCATCACTACGTGGCACGTCTTCAGACATATGGGCTATCAAGACAACCAACGCCCTTGAAACACCTCGTTACATCATCATTGGATTCCAAAGCACTACCACTTCTGAAGACAGGACAAAGGACATCACTAAATTCACAACTGCTGATATCAATAACATTCGTGTGTACTTGAACTCTGAAGTATACCCATATGAACGTTGGAATTTGGATTTCGATAAAAAACTCGATACTTCGGCTTATTATGCCTATGAGAACTTTCAACGAAGTTATTATGATAAAGATATGAGTGAACCTCTCATGGACATTGGTCAATTTCGACAAAATCCACTATTCATCATTGATTGTTCACATCAGCCGAATGCCACAAAATCATCAACTATTGATATTAAGCTCGAGTTTGAAACTAGGAAAGTCAACTTCCCAGCCAACACCAAAGTATATGCACTCATTCTGCATGATACATTTTTGACATACAATGCATTGGATGGTTCAGTTCACTGCAGATATTGATGAAGACACACACACACACATTTTTTTCATTTTTCTTTCTTTATTCATGTAAAAGAGAAATAGGTAAATAAAACATGTGTAAAAAATTTTTATGTTTTTTTATTCAAATATCATTAGCTTAGAATTCAAATAGTCTTAGGTATGTACAAACAATCTAATATAACTTCTTCTTCATCTTCATCATAATTTTCTCCTTCTTCGATTTCACTATCATCATCATCCAGTTGGTACTTTTGGATGATGTCTTCAGGTAGGTATGGTAGGAGGCGGTGGAGAAATCTTTTCAGCTCACATTCAATCATTGCGTCGCAGAGGTGATGTAGATCGAAAGAACCATCTGTATATTTCTCGCAGAGATCCACACCCTTTTTGTAGTTCTCGTAATCACGCATACAGTGTTGGATCCTTTCTTCATCATAGCATACGCTCAGGTCATAAATGGTGGCGTGGTGAGCATCCTCGCTCAAAGCACGCAACTCAGAAGTTAACCTTTCAACGGCGGAAGAGATGTCTATGGCTTCGGTCCAGTGTTGACTTGCATACATCATCCACATTTTTCAAAAATGAAGCTATGATCAAAGAGAAATTATTGAAATAAGAATGCTACAAAAATAATCAGTACTACTCACATTAGACTTTTGATGATGTCTCCACCGAAGAGTGTGTTTAACAATGTATGAAAAGTTTTTATATTTTCCTTACAATTATCACCTATAATATAAAAGAATCAGAATTAGAAGATATGACAAGTGGAAATTATATATTACAATTATTCAGTGAGATCAAATTTGACCAACGATCTCGTTTTCATGCCGGCAAAGCTTTGTGGACTCTGACCCAAATATGCTACTGTATATTTACCACCTGATGAATTGATGCATGCTACATCATCATCGGTAAATTGTTCTGAAACGCGTTTTGGCAGCCATGTTTTGAATAATGTATCATTGCTTACATCAAGTAGTATCAATAAAATGGATTTACCAAACCGGGTAGAACAAACTGACATCGTCTTAATTGGGTAAGCTTCATTCAGTGGCAAAGATGATATTACTTTTTGCTCTAACACTTCCATCTCTTGTTTAATTATAGAATTGATTTTTTGTAAATCTACTTTTGGAACTGACATGATGATAATATATATGGAAAATATAAATAATTTTCAATAGAAAAACACACTCACTGATCTCTCTCACTGTGTAGGCACTGAATAACTTCACTACTCTTGCTGACTGCTCGACTGCTAGGTATACAACTTCTGATTTCATATCACCATACCAACTTCTTTTATAATAGATAGTGAACCACCCCCCCACCACAGACTTATGAAACATGTATGATACAAAGCCCCCACCATGCGCGAGTTTGCATCGCATCGATAGAGGGCGGAGAGTAAATAGTAGTCGATGAGTCACCGCAGCGTATGGGTGTGTGACGTCAGCGCGGATCCAACCCACCCTATCGAGAGCGAGGGTGGATGCGCATAGCGTCACGCGACCCCTCCTCCCACCACCATCGCAAGGTATACATCACTGGAGAGTAATCAGAGTTCACATATCTGACTGGATCTCCGTGGTGTGCAGACGTGTTGTACCCTCTCTATACTTCGGTATAGATTTGTATGTGTACTCCACACATAAGGGTCATACACAATGGCAGAGTAAGTATACATGAAGGACATGGAAGACATTGAGGTAAGAAAAATAAATTAAGTACTTGGAAAAAGTACTTGTCCGTGTATGAAAAAAAAATCCAAGTCATTATAATCTCAATGTCAAACACAAACCCTGAACACCTCCCAACAATATACATCATGGTCAAGGCTAAGGGCAAGCCCAAGTCCTAGGTCAAGTCCTAGGTCGAGGTCATAGGTCGAGGTCATAGGTCAAGGTCATAGGTCAAGGTCATGGGTCAAGGTCATAGGTCGAGGTCATAGGTCATAGGTCAAGGTCACTGATGACGTCATAGTGGTGGGGGGAGGCCCAGAACCGGCTCAAATCTCCTACTCGTATTACGTACAATATTTTTTCTACGAACTCATTGAAACAACAAAATTATATATTTTGGAGATGCTTTTCCTTCTTTCATTATGAAAGTTTCAATTGATAAATTAAAACTTATAGGCCAGTGGAAATATACAATCAATTCACATTTATTCCAAGAGTTTTCAAACGTTTTTCAAGTGAATGGTACATAGATAAAGCAATAAATCTCAGTTTGCAACCTCTTAACGAAGTAGGCAACATTGTCAGAATGGCAATTAACTTGAATTTTGCTGTATACAAAAGTTCTGCAAACTTGTAGTAGTATTGAATACCTACATTATTTTATATCACGAATCA